>CACRXE010000055.1:270000-706417 GCA_902685375.1 Neostethus bicornis | reverse complement strand
TATTAAAACCAACTTAAAATAGGCTAACTTTACTAAAACTATTGTGTGCATTAAGTTCCAAACAAGAAATTTTGTGTTTTGAAAGTTTTTTACTGCAAGCTTTTTTCTCACTGTATGCTGGACAACAGCAAATTTCAAACTTGAATATTCTTTCCATTTTGCTTTAAAACTTAAAAACACCACTAGAAATGTTCAGTTTTTATTATTTCTAACTTGTTTTGTGCAAACTAGACCATTCATAGTGAATTAACAGCAAAATGTCAAAATTGTGTTTTCTGCCCATGTGAACAGCATTTTTTGTCAGTCCAAAGTCAGAAGATGATTCTGAGTGCTGGCAAATGGGAGAATGTTAAAAACTATTAAAACCAACTTAAAATAGGCTAACTTTACTAAAACTATTGTGTGCATTAAGTTCCAAACAAGAAATTTTGTGTTTTAAAGTTTTTTACTGCAAGCTTTTTTCTCACTGTATGCTGGACAACAGCAAATTTAAAACTTGAATATTCTTTCCATTTTGCTTTAGAACTTAAAAACACCACTAGAAATGCTCAGTTTTTAACATTTCTAACTTGTTTTGTGCAAACTAGACCATTCATAGTGAATTAACAGCAAAATGTCAAAATTGTGTTTTCTGCCCATGTGAACAGCTTTTTTGTCAGTTCAAAGTCAGAAGATGATTCTGAGTGCTGGCAAATGGGAGAATGTTAAAAACTATTAAAACCAACTTAAAATAGGCTAACTTTACCAAAACTATTGTGTGCATTAAGTTCCAAACAAGAAATTTTGTGATTTGAAAAGTTTTTTACTGCAAGCTTTTTTCTCACTGTATGCTGGACAACAGCAAATTTCAAACTTGAATATTCTTTCCATTTTGCTTTAAAACTTAAAAACACCACTAGAAATGTTCAGTTTTTATTATTTCTAACTTGTTTTGTGCAAACTAGACCATTCATAGTGAATTAACAGCAAAATGTCAAAATTGTGTTTTCTGCCCATGTGAACAGCATTTTTTGTCAGTCCAAAGTCAGAAGATGATTCTGAGTGCTGGCAAATGGGAGAATGTTAAAAACTATTAAAACCAACTTAAAATAGGCTAACTTTACTAAAACTATTGTGTGCATTAAGTTCCAAACAAGAAATTTTGTGTTTTGAAAGTTTTTTACTGCAAGCTTTTTTCTCACTGTATGCTGGACAACAGCAAATTTCAAACTTGAATATTCTTTCCATTTTGCTTTAAAACTTAAAAACACCACTAGAAATGTTCAGTTTTTATTATTTCTAACTTGTTTTGTGCAAACTAGACCATTCATAGTGAATTAACAGCAAAATGTCAAAATTGTGTTTTCTGCCCATGTGAACAGCATTTTTTGTCAGTCCAAAGTCAGAAGATGATTCTGAGTGCTGGCAAATGGGAGAATGTTAAAAACTATTAAAACCAACTTAAAATAGGCTAACTTTACTAAAACTATTGTGTGCATTAAGTTCCAAACAAGAAATTTTGTGTTTTGAAAGTTTTTTACTGCAAGCTTTTTTCTCACTGTATGCTGGACAACAGCAAATTTCAAACTTGAATATTCTTTCCATTTTGCTTTAAAACTTAAAAACACCACTAGAAATGTTCAGTTTTTATTATTTCTAACTTGTTTTGTGCAAACTAGACCATTCATAGTGAATTAACAGCAAAATGTCAAAATTGTGTTTTCTGCCCATGTGAACAGCATTTTTTGTCAGTCCAAAGTCAGAAGATGATTCTGAGTGCTGGCAAATGGGAGAATGTTAAAAACTATTAAAACCAACTTAAAATAGGCTAACTTTACTAAAACTATTGTGTGCATTAAGTTCCAAACAAGAAATTTTGTGTTTTGAAAGTTTTTTACTGCAAGCTTTTTTCTCACTGTATGCTGGACAACAGCAAATTTAAAACTTGAATATTCTTTCCATTTTGCTTTAAAACTTAAAAACACCACTAGAAATGTTCAGTTTTTATTATTTCTAACTTGTTTTGTGCAAACTAGACCATTCATAATGAATTAACAGCAAAATGTCAAAATTGTGTTTTCTGCCCATGTGAACAGCATTTTTTGTCAGCCCAAAGTCAGAAGATGATTCTGAGTGCTGGCAAATGGGAGAATGTTAAAAACTATTAAAACCAACTTAAAATAGGCTAACTTTACTAAAACTAATGTGTGCATTAAGTTCCAAACAAGAAATTTTGTGTTTTGAAAGTTTTTTACTGCAAGCTTTTTTCTCACTGTGTGCTGGACAACAGCAAATTTCAAACTTGAATATTCTTTCCATTTTGCTTTAAAACTTAAAAACACCACTAGAAATGTTCAGTTTTTATCATTTCTAACTTGTTTTGTGCAAACTAGACCATTCATAGTGAATTAACAGCAAAATGTCAAAATTGTGTTTTCTGCCCATGTGAACAGCTTTTTTGTCAGTCCTAAGTCAGAAGATGATTCTGAGTGCTGGCAAATGGGAGAATGTTAAAAACTATTAAAACCAACTTAAAATAGGCTAACTTTACTAAAACTATTGTGTGCATTAAGTTCAAAACAAGAAATTTTGTGTTTTGAAAGTTTTTTACTGCAAGCTTTTTTCTCACTGTATGCTGACAACAGCAAATTTCAAACTTGAATATTCTTTCCATTTTGCTTTAAAACTTAAAAACACCACTAGAAATGTTCAGTTTTTATTATTTCTAACTTGTTTTGTGCAAACTAGACCATTCATAGTAAATTAACAGCAAAATGTCAAAATTGTGTTTTCTGCCCATGTGAACAGCATTTTTTGTCAGTCCAAAGTCAGAAGATGATTCTGAGTGCTGGCAAATGGGAGAATGTTAAAAACTATTAAAACCAACTTAAAATAGGCTAACTTTACTAAAACTATTGTGTGCATTAAGTTCCAAACAAGAAATTTTGTGTTTTCAAAGTTTTTTACTGCAAGCTTTTTTCTCAATGTATGCTGGACAACAGCAAATTTAAAACTTGAATATTCTTTCCATTTTGCTTTAGAACTTAAAAACACCACTAGAAATGCTCAGTTTTTAACATTTCTAACTTGTTTTGTGCAAACTAGACCATTCATAGTGAATTAACAGCAAAATGTCAAAATTGTGTTTTCTGCCCATGTGAACAGCTTTTTTGTCAGTTCAAAGTCAGAAGATGATTCTGAGTGCTGGCAAATGGGAGAATGTTAAAAACTATTAAAACCAACTTAAAATAGGCTAACTTTACCAAAACTATTGTGTGCATTAAGTTCCAAACAAGAAATTTTGTGATTTGAAAAGTTTTTTACTGCAAGCTTTTTTCTCACTGTATGCTGACAACAGCAAATTTCAAACTTGAATATTCTTTCCATTTTGCTTTAAAACTTAAAAACACCACTAGAAATGTTCAGTTTTTATTATTTCTAACTTGTTTTGTGCAAACTAGACCATTCATAGTGAATTAACAGCAAAATGTCAAAATTGTGTTTTCTGCCCATGTGAACAGCATTTTTTGTCAGTCCAAAGTCAGAAGATGATTCTGAGTGCTGGCAAATGGGAGAATGTTAAAAACTATTAAAACCAACTTAAAATAGGCTAACTTTACTAAAACTATTGTGTGCATTAAGTTCCAAACAAGAAATTTTGTGTTTTGAAAGTTTTTTACTGCAAGCTTTTTTCTCACTGTATGCTGACAACAGCAAATTTCAAACTTGAATATTCTTTCCATTTTGCTTTAAAACTTAAAAACACCACTAGAAATGTTCAGTTTTTATTATTTCTAACTTGTTTTGTGCAAACTAGACCATTCATAGTGAATTAACAGCAAAATGTCAAAATTGTGTTTTCTGCCCATGTGAACAGCATTTTTTGTCAGTCCTAAAGTCAGAAGATGATTCTGAGTGCTGGCAAATGGGAGAATGTTAAAAACTATTAAAACCAACTTAAAATAGGCTAACTTTACTAAAACTATTGTGTGCATTAAGTTCCAAACAAGAAATTTTGTGTTTTGAAAGTTTTTTACTGCAAGCTTTTTTCTCACTGTATGCTGGACAACAGCAAATTTAAAACTTGAATATTCTTTCCATTTTGCTTTAAAACTTAAAAACACCACTAGAAATGTTCAGTTTTTATTATTTCTAACTTGTTTTGTGCAAACTAGACCATTCATAATGAATTAACAGCAAAATGTCAAAATTGTGTTTTCTGCCCATGTGAACAGCATTTTTTGTCAGCCCAAAGTCAGAAGATGATTCTGAGTGCTGGCAAATGGGAGAATGTTAAAAACTATTAAAACCAACTTAAAATAGGCTAACTTTACTAAAACTAATGTGTGCATTAAGTTCCAAACAAGAAATTTTGTGTTTTGAAAGTTTTTTACTGCAAGCTTTTTTCTCACTGTGTGCTGGACAACAGCAAATTTCAAACTTGAATATTCTTTCCATTTTGCTTTAAAACCTAAAAACACCACTAGAAATGTTCAGTTTTTATCATTTCTAACTTGTTTTGTGCAAACTAGACCATTCATAGTGAATTAACAGCAAAATGTCAAAATTGTATTTTCTGCCCATGTGAACAGCTTTTTTTGTCAGTCCTAAGTCAGAAGATGATTCTGAGTGCTGGCAAATGGGAGAATGTTAAAAACTATTAAAACCAACTTAAAATAGGCTAACTTTACTAAAACTATTGTGTGCATTAAGTTCCAAACAAGAAATTTTGTGTTTTGAAAGTTTTTTACTGCAAGCTTTTTTCTCACTGTATGCTGACAACAGCAAATTTCAAACTTGAATATTCTTTCCATTTTGCTTTAAAACTTAAAAACACCACTAGAAATGTTCAGTTTTTATTATTTCTAACTTGTTTTGTGCAAACTAGACCATTCATAGTAAATTAACAGCAAAATGTCAAAATTGTGTTTTCTGCCCATGTGAACAGCATTTTTTGTCAGTCCAAAGTCAGAAGATGATTCTGAGTGCTGGCAAATGGGAGAATGTTAAAAACTATTAAAACCAACTTAAAATAGGCTAACTTTACTAAAACTATTGTGTGCATTAAGTTCCAAACAAGAAATTTTGTGTTTTCAAAGTTTTTTACTGCAAGCTTTTTTCTCAATGTATGCTGGACAACAGCAAATTTAAAACTTGAATATTCTTTCCATTTTGCTTTAGAACTTAAAAACACCACTAGAAATGCTCAGTTTTTTATCATTTCTAACTTGTTTTGTGCAAACTAGACCATTCATAGTGAATTAACAGCAAAATGTCAAAATTGTGTTTTCTGCCCATGTGAACAGCTTTTTTGTCAGTTCCAAAGTCAGAAGATGATTCTGAGTGCTGGCAAATGGGAGAATGTTAAAAACTATTAAAACCAACTTAAAATAGGCTAACTTTACTAAAACTATTGTGTGCATTAAGTTCCAAACAAGAAATTTTGTGTTTTGAAAGTTTTTTACTGCAAGCTTTTTTCTCACTGTATGCTGGACAACAGCAAATTTCAAACTTGAATATTCTTTCCATTTTGCTTTAAAACTTAAAAACACCACTAGAAATGTTCAGTTTTTATTATTTCTAACTTGTTTTGTGCAAACTAGACCATTCATAGTGAATTAACAGCAAAATGTCAAAATTGTGTTTTCTGCCCATGTGAACAGCATTTTTTGTCAGTCCTAAGTCAGAAGATGATTCTGAGTGCTGGCAAATGGGAGAATGTTAAAAACTATTAAAACCAACTTAAAATAGGCTAACTTTACTAAAACTATTGTGTGCATTAAGTTCCAAACAAGAAATTTTGTGTTTTGAAAGTTTTTTACTGCAAGCTTTTTTCTCACTGTATGCTGACAACAGCAAATTTCAAACTTGAATATTCTTTCCATTTTGCTTTAAAACTTAAAAACACCACTAGAAATGTTCAGTTTTTATTATTTCTAACTTGTTTTGTGCAAACTAGACCATTCATAGTGAATTAACAGCAAAATGTCAAAATTGTGTTTTCTGCCCATGTGAACAGCATTTTTTGTCAGTCCAAAGTCAGAAGATGATTCTGAGTGCTGGCAAATGGGAGAATGTTAAAAACTATTAAAACCAACTTAAAATAGGCTAACTTTACTAAAACTATTGTGTGCATTAAGTTCCAAACAAGAAATTTTGTGTTTTGAAAGTTTTTTACTGCAAGCTTTTTTCTCACTGTGTGCTGGACAACAGCAAATTTCAAACTTGAATATTCTTTCCATTTTGCTTTAAAACTTAAAAACACCACTAGAAATGTTCAGTTTTTATTATTTCTAACTTGTTTTGTGCAAACTAGACCATTCATAGTGAATTAACAGCAAAATGTCAAAATTGTGTTTTCTGCCCATGTGAACAGCATTTTTTTGTCAGTCCTAAGTCAGAAGATGATTCTGAGTGCTGGCAAATGGGAGAATGTTAAAAACTATTAAAACCAACTTAAAATAGGCTAACTTTACTAAAACTATTGTGTGCATTAAGTTCCAAACAAGAAATTTTGTGTTTTGAAAGTTTTTTACTGCAAGCTTTTTTCTCACTGTATGCTGGACAACAGCAAATTTAAAACTTGAATATTCTTTCCATTTTGCTTTAAAACTTAAAAACACCACTAGAAATGTTCAGTTTTTATTATTTCTAACTTGTTTTGTGCAAACTAGACCATTCATAGTGAATTAACAGCAAAATGTCAAAATTGTGTTTTCTGCCCATGTGAACAGCATTTTTTGTCAGCCCAAAGTCAGAAGATGATTCTGAGTGCTGGCAAATGGGAGAATGTTAAAAACTATTAAAACCAACTTAAAATAGGCTAACTTTACTAAAACTAATGTGTGCATTAAGTTCCAAACAAGAAATTTTGTGTTTTGAAAGTTTTTTACTGCAAGCTTTTTTCTCACTGTATGCTGGACAACAGCAAATTTCAAACTTGAATATTCTTTCCATTTTGCTTTAAAACTTAAAAACACCACTAGAAATGTTCAGTTTTTATCATTTCTAACTTGTTTTGTGCAAACTAGACCATTCATAGTGAATTAACAGCAAAATGTCAAAATTGTATTTTCTGCCCATGTGAACAGCTTTTTTTGTCAGTCCTAAGTCAGAAGATGATTCTGAGTGCTGGCAAATGGGAGAATGTTAAAAACTATTAAAACCAACTTAAAATAGGCTAACTTTACTAAAACTATTGTGTGCATTAAGTTCCAAACAAGAAATTTTGTGTTTTGAAAGTTTTTTACTGCAAGCTTTTTTCTCACTGTATGCTGACAACAGCAAATTTCAAACTTGAATATTCTTTCCATTTTGCTTTAAAACTTAAAAACACCACTAGAAATGTTCAGTTTTTATTATTTCTAACTTGTTTTGTGCAAACTAGACCATTCATAGTAAATTAACAGCAAAATGTCAAAATTGTGTTTTCTGCCCATGTGAACAGCATTTTTTGTCAGTCCAAAGTCAGAAGATGATTCTGAGTGCTGGCAAATGGGAGAATGTTAAAAACTATTAAAACCAACTTAAAATAGGCTAACTTTACTAAAACTATTGTGTGCATTAAGTTCCAAACAAGAAATTTTGTGTTTTCAAAGTTTTTTACTGCAAGCTTTTTTCTCAATGTATGCTGGACAACAGCAAATTTAAAACTTGAATATTCTTTCCATTTTGCTTTAGAACTTAAAAACACCACTAGAAATGCTCAGTTTTTAACATTTCTAACTTGTTTTGTGCAAACTAGACCATTCATAGTGAATTAACAGCAAAATGTCAAAATTGTGTTTTCTGCCCATGTGAACAGCTTTTTTGTCAGTTCAAAGTCAGAAGATGATTCTGAGTGCTGGCAAATGGGAGAATGTTAAAAACTATTAAAACCAACTTAAAATAGGCTAACTTTACCAAAACTATTGTGTGCATTAAGTTCCAAACAAGAAATTTTGTGTTTTGAAAAGTTTTTTACTGCAAGCTTTTTTCTCACTGTATGCTGGACAACAGCAAATTTCAAACTTGAATATTCTTTCCATTTTGCTTTAAAACTTAAAAACACCACTAGAAATGTTCAGTTTTTATTATTTCTAACTTGTTTTGTGCAAACTAGACCATTCATAGTGAATTAACAGCAAAATGTCAAAATTGTGTTTTCTGCCCATGTGAACAGCATTTTTTGTCAGTCCTAAGTCAGAAGATGATTCTGAGTGCTGGCAAATGGGAGAATGTTAAAAACTATTAAAACCAACTTAAAATAGGCTAACTTTACTAAAACTATTGTGTGCATTAAGTTCCAAACAAGAAATTTTGTGTTTTAAAGTTTTTTACTGCAAGCTTTTTTCTCACTGTATGCTGGACAACAGCAAATTTCAAACTTGAATATTCTTTCCATTTTGCTTTAGAACTTAAAAACACCACTAGAAATGCTCAGTTTTTAACATTTCTAACTTGTTTTGTGCAAACTAGACCATTCATAGTGAATTAACAGCAAAATGTCAAAATTGTGTTTTCTGCCCATGTGAACAGCTTTTTTGTCAGTCCTAAGTCAGAAGATGATTCTGAGTGCTGGCAAATGGGAGAATGTTAAAAACTATTAAAACCAACTTAAAATAGGCTAACTTTACCAAAACTATTGTGTGCATTAAGTTCCAAACAAGAAATTTTGTGATTTGAAAAGTTTTTTACTGCAAGCTTTTTTCTCACTGTATGCTGACAACAGCAAATTTCAAACTTGAATATTCTTTCCATTTTGCTTTAAAACTTAAAAACACCACTAGAAATGTTCAGTTTTTATTATTTCTAACTTGTTTTGTGCAAACTAGACCATTCATAAGTGAATTAACAGCAAAATGTCAAAATTGTGTTTTCTGCCCATGTGAACAGCATTTTTTTGTCAGTCCAAAGTCAGAAGATGATTCTGAGTGCTGGCAAATGGGAGAATGTTAAAAACTATTAAAACCAACTTAAAATAGGCTAACTTTACTAAAACTAATGTGTGCATTAAGTTCCAAACAAGAAATTTTGTGTTTTCAAAGTTTTTTACTGCAAGCTTTTTTCTCACTGTATGCTGGACAACAGCAAATTTCAAACTTGAATATTCTTTCCATTTTGCTTTAAAACTTAAAAACACCACTAGAAATGCTCAGTTTTTATCATTTCTAACTTGTTTTGTGCAAACTAGACCATTCATAGTGAATTAACAGCAAAATGTCAAAATTGTGTTTTCTGCCCATGTGAACAGCATTTTTTGTCAGTCCAAAGTCAGAAGATGATTCTGAGTGCTGGCAAATGGGAGAATGTTAAAAACTATTAAAACCAACTTAAAATAGGCTAACTTTACTAAAACTATTGTGTGCATTAAGTTCCAAACAAGAAATTTTGTGTTTTGAAAGTTTTTTACTGCAAGCTTTTTTCTCACTGTATGCTGGACAACAGCAAATTTAAAACTTGAATATTCTTTCCATTTTGCTTTAAAACTTAAAAACACCACTAGAAATGCTCAGTTTTTATCATTTCTAACTTGTTTTGTGCAAACTAGACCATTCATAGTGAATTAACAGCAAAATGTCAAAATTGTGTTTTCTGCCCATGTGAACAGCTTTTTTGTCAGTTCAAAGTCAGAAGATGATTCTGAGTGCTGGCAAATGGGAGAATGTTAAAAACTATTAAAACCAACTTAAAATAGGCTAACTTTACTAAAACTATTGTGTGCATTAAGTTCCAAACAAGAAATTTTGTGTTTTGAAAGTTTTTTACTGCAAGCTTTTTTCTCACTGTATGCTGACAACAGCAAATTTAAAACTTGAATATTCTTTCCATTTTGCTTTAAAACTTAAAAACACCACTAGAAATGTTCAGTTTTTATTATTTCTAACTTGTTTTGTGCAAACTAGACCATTCATAGTGAATTAACAGCAAAATGTCAAAATTGTGTTTTCTGCCCATGTGAACAGCATTTTTTGTCAGTCCAAAGTCAGAAGATGATTCTGAGTGCTGGCAAATGGGAGAATGTTAAAAACTATTAAAACCAACTTAAAATAGGCTAACTTTACTAAAACTAATGTGTGCATTAAGTTCCAAACAAGAAATTTTGTGTTTTGAAAGTTTTTTACTGCAAGCTTTTTTCTCACTGTATGCTGGACAACAGCAAATTTCAAACTTGAATATTCTTTCCATTTTGCTTTAAAACTTAAAAACACCACTAGAAATGTTCAGTTTTTATCATTTCTAACTTGTTTTGTGCAAACTAGACCATTCATAGTGAATTAACAGCAAAATGTCAAAATTGTGTTTTCTGCCCATGTGAACAGCATTTTTTGTCAGTCCTAAGTCAGAAGATGATTCTGAGTGCTGGCAAATGGGAGAATGTTAAAAACTATTAAAACCAACTTAAAATAGGCTAACTTTACTAAAACTATTGTGTGCATTAAGTTCCAAACAAGAAATTTTGTGTTTTGAAAGTTTTTTACTGCAAGCTTTTTTCTCACTGTATGCTGACAACAGCAAATTTCAAACTTGAATATTCTTTCCATTTTGCTTTAAAACTTAAAAACACCACTAGAAATGTTCAGTTTTTATTATTTCTAACTTGTTTTGTGCAAACTAGACCATTCATAGTGAATTAACAGCAAAATGTCAAAATTGTGTTTTCTGCCCATGTGAACAGCATTTTTTGTCAGTCCAAAGTCAGAAGATGATTCTGAGTGCTGGCAAATGGGAGAATGTTAAAAACTATTAAAACCAACTTAAAATAGGCTAACTTTACTAAAACTATTGTGTGCATTAAGTTCCAAACAAGAAATTTTGTGTTTTGAAAGTTTTTTACTGCAAGCTTTTTTCTCACTGTATGCTGGACAACAGCAAATTTAAAACTTGAATATTCTTTCCATTTTGCTTTAGAACTTAAAAACACCACTAGAAATGTTCAGTTTTTATTATTTCTAACTTGTTTTGTGCAAACTAGACCATTCATAGTGAATTAACAGCAAAATGTCAAAATTGTGTTTTCTGCCCATGTGAACAGCATTTTTTGTCAGTCCAAAGTCAGAAGATGATTCTGAGTGCTGGCAAATGGGAGAATGTTAAAAACTATTAAAACCAACTTAAAATAGGCTAACTTTACTAAAACTATTGTGTGCATTAAGTTCCAAACAAGAAATTTTGTGTTTTGAAAGTTTTTTACTGCAAGCTTTTTTCTCACTGTATGCTGGACAACAGCAAATTTAAAACTTGAATATTCTTTCCATTTTGCTTTAGAACTTAAAAACACCACTAGAAATGTTCAGTTTTTATCATTTCTAACTTGTTTTGTGCAAACTAGACCATTCATAGTG
Source organism: Neostethus bicornis (assembly GCA_902685375.1). Lineage (NCBI taxonomy): Eukaryota > Metazoa > Chordata > Actinopteri > Atheriniformes > Phallostethidae > Neostethus > Neostethus bicornis. The sequence continues at coordinate 695,114 of CACRXE010000055.1, read as the reverse complement.
AATTAACAGCAAAATGTCAAAATTGTGTTTTCTGCCCATGTGAACAGCATTTTTTGTCAGTCCAAAGTCAGAAGATGATTCTGAGTGCTGGCAAATGGGAGAATGTTAAAAACTATTAAAACCAACTTAAAATAGGCTAACTTTACTAAAACTATTGTGTGCATTAAGTTCCAAACAAGAAATTTTGTGTTTTGAAAGTGTTTTACTGCAAGCTTTTTTCTCACAGTGCTGGACAACAGTGAATTTCAAACTTGAATATTCTTTCCATTTTGCTTTAAAACTTAAAAACACCACTAGAAATGTTCAGTTTTTATCATTTCTAACTTGTTTTGTGCAAACTAGACCATTCATAGTGAATTAACAGCAAAATGTCAAAATTGTGTTTTCTGCCCATGTGAACAGCATTTTTTTGTCAGTCTGAAGTCAGAAGATGATTCTGAGTGCTGGCAAATGGGAGAATGTTAAAAACTATTAAAACCAACTTAAAATAGGCTAACTTTACTAAAACTATTGTGTGCATTAAGTTCCAAACAAGAAATTTTGTGTTTTGAAAGTTTTTTACTGCAAGCTTTTTTCTGACTGTATGCTGACAACAGCAAATTTCAAACTTGAATATTCTTTCCATTTTGCTTTAAAACTTAAAAACACCACTAGAAATGTTCAGTTTTTATTATTTCTAACTTGTTTTGTGCAAACTAGACCATTCATAGTAATTAACAGCAAAATGTCAAAATTGTGTTTTCTGCCCATGTGAACAGCATTTTTTGTCAGTCCAAAGTCAGAAGATGATTCTGAGTGCTGGCAAATGGGAGAATGTTAAAAACTATTAAAACCAACTTAAAATAGGCTAACTTTACTAAAACTATTGTGTGCATTAAGTTCCAAACAAGAAATTTTGTGTTTTCAAAGTTTTTTACTGCAAGCTTTTTTCTCAATGTATGCTGGACAACAGCAAATTTAAAACTTGAATATTCTTTCCATTTTGCTTTAGAACTTAAAAACACCACTAGAAATGTTCAGTTTTTATTATTTCTAACTTGTTTTGTGCAAACTAGACCATTCATAGTGAATTAACAGCAAAATGTCAAAATTGTGTTTTCTGCCCATGTGAACAGCATTTTTTGTCAGTCCAAAGTCAGAAGATGATTCTGAGTGCTGGCAAATGGGAGAATGTTAAAAACTATTAAAACCAACTTAAAATAGGCTAACTTTACTAAAACTATTGTGTGCATTAAGTTCCAAACAAGAAATTTTGTGAATTGAAAAGTTTTTTACTGCAAGCTTTTTTCTCACTGTATGCTGGACAACAGCAAATTTAAAACTTGAATATTCTTTCCATTTTGCTTTAAAACTTAAAAACACCACTAGAAATGTTCAGTTTTTATTATTTCTAACTTGTTTTGTGCAAACTAGACCATTCATAGTAAATTAACAGCAAAATGTCAAAATTGTGTTTTCTGCCCATGTGAACAGCATTTTTTGTCAGTCCAAAGTCAGAAGATGATTCTGAGTGCTGGCAAATGGGAGAATGTTAAAAACTATTAAAACCAACTTAAAATAGGCTAACTTTACTAAAACTATTGTGTGCATTAAGTTCCAAACAAGAAATTTTGTGTTTTCAAAGTTTTTTACTGCAAGCTTTTTTCTCACTGTATGCTGGACAACAGCAAATTTCAAACTTGAATATTCTTTCCATTTTGCTTTAGAACTTAAAAACACCACTAGAAATGCTCAGTTTTTAACATTTCTAACTTGTTTTGTGCAAACTAGACCATTCATAGTGAATTAACAGCAAAATGTCAAAATTGTGTTTTCTGCCCATGTGAACAGCTTTTTTGTCAGTTCAAAGTCAGAAGATGATTCTGAGTGCTGGCAAATGGGAGAATGTTAAAAACTATTAAAACCAACTTAAAATAGGCTAACTTTACTAAAACTATTGTGTGCATTAAGTTCCAAACAAGAAATTTTGTGTTTTGAAAGTTTTTTACTGCAAGCTTTTTTCTCACTGTATGCTGGACAACAGCAAATTTCAAACTTGAATATTCTTTCCATTTTGCTTTAAAACTTAAAAACACCACTAGAAATGTTCAGTTTTTATTATTTCTAACTTGTTTTGTGCAAACTAGACCATTCATAGTGAATTAACAGCAAAATGTCAAAATTGTAGTTTTCTGCCCATGTGAACAGCATTTTTTTGTCAGTCCTAAGTCAGAAGATGATTCTGAGTGCTGGCAAATGGGAGAATGTTAAAAACTATTAAAACCAACTTAAAATAGGCTAACTTTACTAAAACTATTGTGTGCATTAAGTTCCAAACAAGAAATTTTGTGTTTTGAAAGTTTTTTACTGCAAGCTTTTTTCTCACTGTATGCTGACAACAGCAAATTTCAAACTTGAATATTCTTTCCATTTTGCTTTAAAACTTAAAAACACCACTAGAAATGTTCAGTTTTTATTATTTCTAACTTGTTTTGTGCAAACTAGACCATTCATAGTGAATTAACAGCAAAATGTCAAAATTGTGTTTTCTGCCCATGTGAACAGCATTTTTTGTCAGTCCAAAGTCAGAAGATGATTCTGAGTGCTGGCAAATGGGAGAATGTTAAAAACTATTAAAACCAACTTAAAATAGGCTAACTTTACTAAAACTATTGTGTGCATTAAGTTCCAAACAAGAAATTTTGTGTTTTGAAAGTTTTTTACTGCAAGCTTTTTTCTCACTGTATGCTGGACAACAGCAAATTTAAAACTTGAATATTCTTTCCATTTTGCTTTAAAACTTAAAAACACCACTAGAAATGTTCAGTTTTTATTATTTCTAACTTGTTTTGTGCAAACTAGACCATTCATAGTAAATTAACAGCAAAATGTCAAAATTGTGTTTTCTGCCCATGTGAACAGCATTTTTTGTCAGTCCAAAGTCAGAAGATGATTCTGAGTGCTGGCAAATGGGAGAATGTTAAAAACTATTAAAACCAACTTAAAATAGGCTAACTTTACTAAAACTATTGTGTGCATTAAGTTCCAAACAAGAAATTTTGTGTTTTCAAAGTTTTTTACTGCAAGCTTTTTTCTCAATGTATGCTGGACAACAGCAAATTTAAAACTTGAATATTCTTTCCATTTTGCTTTAGAACTTAAAAACACCACTAGAAATGCTCAGTTTTTAACATTTCTAACTTGTTTTGTGCAAACTAGACCATTCATAGTGAATTAACAGCAAAATGTCAAAATTGTGTTTTCAGGCCAGGAGAAGAACTTTTTATCTGTCAGAAGTCAGATGGGGAGTGGCTTGAGCCTCGACATGTGAAGACGTGAAGCTTTGTTGCTCCGCAGGAATACCATATTTTTTCATCTAAATCCTTTACTATCTAACACTCTAAGACTACCCCTCATCTCCGGAAACTTTGTTTGTGTCATACAGCTGTTTGAATAATTTATTTTTGCCATGGCTGGACAAAGAAGCAACAAAAAGTCCGAGCTTGCTAGCTCCGTGTCTTCTGATACGGCTAAGCTAATGGAAGCGATTACAAAGTCTGAAAAAAAGGTACTGACCGAGATTTCTACATTGGATTCAAAGATTGAATCCAAATGCCAAATGCTAAATGAAAATATGCAGTCGCTTCGACCTATACCTACAGTGGTGGTCAAAAGTTTACATACACTTGTAAAGAACATAATGTCATGGCTGTCTTGAGTTTCCAGTTATTTCAACAACTCTGATTTTTCTCTGATATAGTGATTGGAACAGATCCTTCTATGTCACAAAAAACATTCATGAAGTTTGATTCTTTTATGACTTTATTATGAGTAAACTGAAAATGTGACGAAATCAGCTGGGTCAAAAATATACATACAGCAACATGAATGAGCAATTTTGGAGACTTAGAAAGTTGTGTCAATGACATGAGCTTCATAGCATGACCTCTTAACTTCTTGTGAGTGATTATGAGTGACTACAGCTGGTGACTTCTCTGAGGCCATTTAAAAAGGGCTCATTGGATAAAAACACCCACAAACGCTACAATGGGAAAGTCAAAGGAGCTCAGCACAGATTTGAAAAAGAGAATCATTGACTTGAACAAGTCAGGAAAGTCACTTGGAGCCATTTCAAAGCAGCTGCAGGTTCCAAGAGCAACAGTGCAAACAATTGTTTGTAAGTATAAAGTGCATGGCACTGTTTTGTCACTGCCACGATCAGGAAGAAAACGCAAGCTGTCACCTGCTGCTGAGAGAAAACTGGTCAGGAGGGTGAAGAGTCAACCCAGGAGCACCAAAAAGCAGATCTGCCAAGAATTAGAAGCTGCTGGAAAACAGGTGTCAGTGTCCACAGTCAAGCGTGTTTTGCATCGCCATGGACTGAGAGGTTGCCGTGCAAGAAGGAAGCCCTTGCTCCAAAAGCGGCACCTTAAGGCTCGACTAAAGTTTGCTGCTGATCACATGGACAAAGATAAGACCTTCTGGAGGAAAGTTCTGTGGTCAGATGAAACAAAAATTGAGCTGTTTGGCCACAATGCCCAGCAATATGTTTGGAGGAGAAAAGGTGAGGCCTTTAACCACAAGAACACCATGCCTACCATCAAGCACGGTGGGCCTGTTTTGCTGCCAATGGAACTGGTGCTTTACAGAGAGTCAATGGGACAATGAAGAAGGAGGATTACCTTCAAATTCTTCAAGAAAACCTGAAGTCACCAGCCCGAAGGTTGGGTCTTGGGCGCAGTTGGGTGTTCCAACAGGACAATAACCCCAAACACACATCAAAAGTGGTAATGGAATGGCTAAATCAGGCTAGAATTAAGGTTTTAGAATGGCCTTCCCAAAGTCCTGACTTAAATCCCATTGAGAACATGTGGATAATGCTGAAGAAACAAGTCCATGTCAGAAAGCCAACAAATTTAACTGAACTGCACCAATTCTGTCAAGAGGAGTGGTCAAAGATTCAACCAGAAACTTGCCAGAAGCTTGTGGATGGCTACCAAAAGCGCATAATTGAAGTAAAAATGGCCAAAGGACATGTAACCAAATATTAGCATTGCTGTATGTATATTTTTGACCCAGCTGATTTCGTCACATTTTCAGTTTACCCATAATAAAGTCATAAAAGAATCAAACTTCATGAATGTTTTTTGTGACAAAGAAGGATCTGTTCCAATCACTATATCAGAGAAAAATCAGAGTTGTTGAAATAACTGGAAACTCAAGACAGCCATGACATTATGTTCTTTACAAGTGTATGTAAACTTTTGACCACCACTGTATATTCTATACCTCATTCCTGTGTGATTGTGCACCCTTATGATAAACTGAATCCAACGTAGATATGGCTGCCTGTACTAATCTAAGACAAACTGTTGGGCCCAACTCTGCGACATTTATCACATGGAATGTGAAGGGACTCAACCAATTAGTCAAACGGAGGAGAGTCTTTGCTCATTTGGTGAACTTTAAACCAGATATAGCATTTCTTCAGGAAACACACTTGTGTTCTGCTGATGCCTATAAGTTAGAACACGGTTCCTTTTCGCAAGTATACCACTCTGTCTTCAGTATAAAAGCACGGGGGGTTGCTATACTTGTCAGAAAAAATCTTCCCTTTGTCAGTACAGAGGTGATTCGGGATGTAAATGGTCGATTTGTTATTGTTGCTGGTAAGTTGTATGACTTCCCAGTTCTTTTGGTTAATGTCTATGCTCCCAATTGGGATAACCCACAATTTTTTACTAGCCTTATTGGGAAGTTAAAAGGTTTAGACACTCATTACCTCATTATGGGTGGAGATCTAAATTTGGTATTTGATCAGAATCTGGATAGATCAAGTACACGCCTATCTGCAGCAACCTCCAAATCTGTTTCTGTTCTTAACACATTCCTCCAAAGTTACGGAGTTTCTGACCCGCTACGTGTTACCGAGCCGCTGGCAAAATATTACTCTTTTTTTCTCTGCTGTGCATCACTCATACTCAAGAATTGATTATTTTTTGTTGGACAATATCTTTATTTCTAAAACTACCAAGTGTCAATATCATGCGATTGTCATATCGGATCATGCACCTGTTCAAGTAGATATTTCATTTCCCACTACTCATGCGCCACAGCAACGTTTGTGGAGGTTCGATACAACCTTGCTATCAGATAAAGAGTTTTGTAAATTTATTTCCTCTCACATAGAATTCTTCTTGGAAGTTAATGACACACCCGATGTTTCCAAAACTGTTATGTGGGAGTCCCTTAAAGCATATTTACGTGGACAAATCATCTCTTTCACAGCCCAAAAAAACAAAAAGAGTAATGAGAGACTTAAGAAATTAACTGAACTCATAGCAAATCTTTACATGCAGTATGCTAGCAATCCAACTCCTGATATATACAAACAAAAACTCCTGCTACAGTCTGAGTTTGAAACTTTATCAATTAAGGCAACTGAGAAGTTATTGCTTAGAACAAGACAACAGGTATATGAGCATGGAGAAAAAGCAAGTAGACTTCTCTCCCACCAGTTGCGTCAGTCCATCTCTAATCATTCAATAACAAAGATCAGAACAGATTCTACTCATACAGTAACGGAACCCCAACAAATCAATACAGCCTTCAAGAATTACTATCAAGGTCTCTATGCCAGTCAAAGTACATGTAATTCTGCTGACATAGAAGCTTTTTTGGAAAAATTAAGTATTCCTCTGTTGGATTCAGATCAGCTGCAGACACTAGAGAAACACATATCTGTTGCGGAAATATTAACAGCGATTGGCTCTTTACAGAGTGGCAAAGCCCCAGGTCCTGATGGGTTTCCATCTGACTTTTACAAGGCATTCGCTGACAAACTTTCATCCTTACTATGTATGGTGTTTGCAGAAGTCCATGGAACTGCTAAACTGCCTGAAACATTATCCCAAGCCATGATTTCGGTAATCTTAAAAAAAAATAAGGATCCTCAGAAATGTGAATCATATCGACCAATCAGTCTACTTAACGTAGACTACAAAATTCTTACAAAAGTTCTGGCACTTCGCTTGGAAAAAAATAGCCCCTGGAATTATTCATGAAGATCAGACGGGCTTCATTGCTGGTCGCCAGTCATATTTTAATATCAGACGTCTATTTAATATCTTATATTCTGACCACTCAATTGACCGTCCAGAATTAATCGTCTCGCTTGATGCCGAGAAGGCCTTCGATCGTGTGGACTGGGGCTATCTGTTAGCTGTACTGCGCAAGTTCGGTTTTGGCTCAGGATTTTTATCCTGGATCAAAATTCTTTATTCAACGCCCCTCTCATCTGTCCGTACCAATAGCACCATCTCTGAATATTTCCCCTTGCATAGAGGTACTCGTCAGGGATGCCCACTGAGCCCGCTACTTTTCGATTTTGCAATAGAGCCTCTAGCAATAGCCCTTAGAACGGACAAAGGGATTAATGGGATCAGTCGGAATAGAGAGGTCCATAAGATCTCCATGTATGCGGATGACCTACTCTTATATATTACAGACCCAGAAAAGTCCATTCCACGACTGTTGGAACTCCTTAGGATTTTTGGAAATCTTTCAGGGTACAAACTGAATTTAGGAAAAAGTATACTTTTTCTCATTAATCAACTGGCCAGGGACCTGGACTATTCAAAATTTCCATTTACCATAGAAAAACAATCATTTGTGTATCTTGGAATTCATATTACAAATACGTATAACAATCTTTTCAAATGGAACTTTTCCTCACTTTTGGAGAAAACCAAGACAGATTTGGCAAGATGGTCAGCTTTACCCATCTCACTGGCGGGGCAAATTAACACAATTTAAATGGCAGTTTTGCCTAAATTTATGTATGTTTTTCAAATGGTCCCCCTTTTTCTTCCTAAGGTGTTCTTCAGTAAGTTGGATGGATTAATATCTTCATTTATTTGGAATCAAAAGTGCCCAAGGATTAGCAAGTCTAAATTGCAGTGCTCTAAATCTGAGGGTGGTCATGCCTTGCCTAATTTTTTGTATTATTACTGGTCAGCAAATATTGTTAAACTGTCTGTCTGGCTACATACATTCAAAGAAGGCAGAGGACCTCTTTGGTCCACCATGGAACTTACCTCGGGTTTTCCAGCTTCACCTGTATCATTTATGAGTGCCTCTCTGCCAATAACTGAAAAAATGAGCTTCACAAACCCAGTGGTCAGAAACACACTGAATATCTGGCTCCAGTGCCGCCGCCATTTTGAGTTCAAGCAAGCGCTAATTTATGCACCAATTACCTCAAATCCATTCTTCCCGCCTGCCTTGAATAATCCTGGTTTCAAAGTCTGGCGTAGTAAAGGTATAGTGTTTTTTACTGATTTATTTGCAAATGGTTCATTTATGTCTTTTGAAAACATCTGTGCAAATTTTGAAATTTCCAAGAAGCATTTCTTCAGATACTTACAGGTCCGTAGCTTTGTAGGAAAACATTTCCCCACATATCCAACACAATCATCTCCTGGTCCTTTAGAAAACTGCCTGCAGCCTCGACCCATCACCAAAAGTCATATTTCCAAAATATATGAACAATTGCATCACATTAATCCTACTTCATTAAACCATTTGAAAGACTCTTGGGAACAGGATTTAAATCTGGAGATTCCAGAGGAAATCTGGAACAGAAGTATCACCCGCATACATTCAACATCTATCTGCATAAGACACAGTCTGACACAATTCAAAGTTTTCCATCGCTCATACTTAACAAAGGCAAGGCTGGCTAAGATATACAACAGCAGTGATGATCGATGTCCAAAATGCAACCAGTCACCTGCAACAATGGCTCTCATGTTTTGGTCGTGTGCTGCTTTAGAAAAGTTCTGGGACTCTGCTTTTGGAATTTTTTCACATCTTTGTGGGAGGAAAATAGATCCCAATCCATTCACTACAGTGTTTGGAGTTCTCCCGAACAGACAGGGCCTTAACTCGCATCAGGAGAGCGGAGTGGCTTTTCTGTCTCTCCTTGCACGCGGACTGATCTTAGTGAAGTGGAAGGACAAACAGCCTCCTTCTTTTGTTCAGTGGGTCAGAGAAGCTATGATGTGTCTTCAAATTGAATACCCAAGGTATAGTAAACGGGGCTCAATAGAAAAATATTATAAAACATGGGCATCTTTCATTACATACATTGAGGGTCTGCCATTTACATAGGGGAGAAGGTTTTAAGCATTATTTACCAGTACTTATGGAGAAAGCTGCAGCTTATGTTTGTGATTTGTTTGTTTTGGGTTTGTTTGTTTTTGTTTTTTGTTTTTGTTTCATGTCTGATCCAAATATTTTACAAGTCTCAGATAGATACTACTGGTTGACATGTTCTTTAATCATCTCTATTTTGTAACTTTATATAACTTGACTTAAAGTTGTTTTTTTTGTGTGTGTCTGTATAAAAAATGAAAAATCTTTAAATAAAGTTTTCAAAAAAAAAAAAAGAAGTCAGATGATGATTCTGAGTGCTTGTAAAGGGGAGAATGTTAAAAATTGTTAAAACCAACTTAAAATAGGCTAACTTTACTAAAACTATTGTTTGCATTTAGTTTCAAAGAAGAAAAATTGTGTCTTGAAACTTTTTTAACTGCCAGCTATTTTCCTCACTGTTGTGCTGAAACCAGCAAATTTCAAACTTAAATATTCTTTCTATTTTGCTTTTAAACATAAAAATACCCGCTCGAAATGTTCATTTTTCATCATTTCTAATTTGTTTTGTGCAAACTAGACCATTCATAGTGAATTAACCGCAAAATGTCAAAATTGTGTTTCCAGCCCAGGAAAAGAACTTTTTATCAGTCAGAAGTCAGATGATGATTCTGAGTGCTTGCAAAGGGGAGAATGTTAAAAACTGTTAAAACCAACTTATAATAGGCTAACTTTACTAAAACTATTGTTTGCATTTAGTTTCAAAGAAGAAAAATTGTGTTTTGAAACTTTTTTACTGCCAGCTTTTTTCCTCACTGATGTGTTGAATCCAGCAAACTTCAAACTTCAATATTCTTTCCATTTTACTTTTAAACATAAAAAAAACCCGCTCGAAATGTTCATTTTTCATCATTTCTAACTTGTTTTGTGAAAACTAGACCATTCATAGTGAATTAACAGCAAAATGTAAAAATTGTTTTCAGCCAAGGAAAATAACTTTTCATCAGTCAGAAGTCAGATGACGATTCTGAGTGCTTGTAAAGGGGAGAATGTTAAAAACAATTTAAAATAGGCTAACTTTACTAAAACTATTGTTTGCATTTAGTTTCAAGAAGAAAAATTGTGTGTTGAAACTTTTTAACTGCCAGCTATTTTCCTCACTGAAACCAACAAACTTCAAACTTATATATTCTTTCCATTTTGCTTTTAAACATAAAAAAAAACACTAAAATGTTCATTTTTCATCATTTCTAACTTGTTTTGTGCAAACTAGACCATTCATAGTGAATTAACAGCAAAATGTCAAAATTGTGTTTTCAGGCCAGGAGAAGAACTTTTTATCAGTCAGAAGTCAGATGATGATTTTGAGTACTTGTAAAGGGGAGAATGTTAAAAACTGTTAAAACCAACATAGAATACGCTAACTTTACTAAAACTATTGTTTGCATTTAGTTTCAAAGAAGAAAAATTGTGTTTTGAAACTTTTTTACTGCCAGCTTTTTTCCTCACTGTTGTGTTGAAACCAGCAAACTTAAAACTTAAATATTCTTTCCATTTTGTTTTTAAACATAAAAAAACACACTAGAAATGTTTATTTTTCATAATTTCTAACTTGTTTTATGCAAACTAGACCTATCATAGTGAATTAACAGCAAAATGTAAAAATTTTGTTTTCAGCCCAGGAATAGAACTTTTTATCTGTCAGAAGTCAGATGATGATTCTGAGTGCTTGCAAAGGGAAGAATATTAAAAACTGTTAAAACCAACTTAGAATAGGCTAACTTTAGTAAAACTATTGTTTGCATTTAGTTTCAAAAAAGAAAAATTGTGTTTTGAAACTTTTTTACTGCCAGCTTTTTTCCTCATTGTTGTGCTGAAACCAGCAAATTTCAAAATTGAATATTTTTTCCATTTTGCTTTAAACATAAAAAAACCACTAGAAATGTTTATTTTTCATCATTTCTAACTTGTTTTGTGCAAACTAGACCATTCATAGTGAATTAACAGCAAAATGTCAAAATTGTGTTTTCAGGCCAGGAATAGAACTTTTCATCAGTCAGAAGTCAGATGATGATTCTGAGTGCTTGCAAAGAGGAGAATGTTAAAAAACTGTTAAAACCAACTTAGAATAGGCTAACTTTACTAAAATTATTGTTTGCATTTAGTTTCAAAGAAGAAAAATTGTATTTTGAAACTGTTTTACTGCCAGCTTTTTCCTCACTGTTGTGTTGAAACCAGCAAACTTAAAACTTAAATATTCTTTCCGTTTTGTTTTTAAACATAAAAAAACACAATATAAATGTTTATTTTTCATCATTTCTAACTTGTTTTGTGCAAACTAGACCATTCATAGTGAATTAACAGCAAAATGTCAAAATTGTGTTTTCAGGCCAGGAGAAGAACTTTTTATCAGTCATAAGTCAGATGATGATTTTGAGTACTTGTAAAGGGGAGAATGTTAAAAACTGTTAAAACCAACATAGAATACGCTAACTTTACTAAAACTATTGTTTGCATTTAGTTTCAAAGAAGAAAAATTGTGTTTTGAAACTTTTTTACTGCCAGCTTTTTTCCTCACTGTTGTGTTGAATCCAGCAAACTTCAATATTCTTTACATTTTACTTTTAAACATAAAAAAACCTTTAGAAATGTTCATTTTTCATCATTTCTAACTTGTTTTGTGCAAACTAGACCATTCATAGTGAATTAACAGCAAAATGTCAAATTTGTGTTTTCAGCCCAGGAGAAGAACTTTTTATCAGTCAGAAGTCAGATGATGATTCTGAAGTGCTTGCAAAGGGAAGAAAGTTAAAAACTGTTAAAACCAACTTAGAATAGGCTAACTTTACTAAAACTATTGTTTACATTTAGTTTCAAAAAAGAAAAATTGTGTTTTGAAACTTTTTTACTGCCAGCTTTTTTCCTCATTGTTGTGCTGGTCCGTGTAGTCCCTCATTCATCCAGGAGTGATTCATAGTAGAAGAAGTTTCAAAAAAGTCTTCTGGACAGTTAAATTCTGAAAGAGACGTTTCAACTTCCATCCAGAAATCATTTTCAATCTGAATGAAATGGACTGGAAACTGGATCTAATTTATACTAACCTGAGTAAAAGGTAAAAAAAATAGTAAGGCAGGGCTCGACCAATGAGCCTGTGTTGCCTAAGATGGCCGTGAATGGCTCCTATTGTAGCCACAGACCAGTAAAGGACCCTATTATAAAAATGCTAAAAGCCTAGTGAATAGAGAATACCTGCTAACGAGAGGCGTGAAACTGGCTCACGAGGTGTCCTCTTTGTTCATGGCTTCAAAAGGCTACTGTAAATCCCGGGCAAAATGTATCGAACGCCTCCATTCCGATTCAGTGAGGGATTTTCTTTCATCACAAAGATGGCTTCCTTCACCCCTCTTTCAAACCATCCTTTCTCTCTACTTAAAATCTTCACCTCGCTGTCCTCAAAAGTGTGTTTGGTGGATTTAAGATGCAAATGTACAGCAGACTGTGGACCACTAGAGGCTTCTCTTCTGTGTTGGTAAAGTCTTTTGTGGAGTGGTTGCTTCGTTTCACCAATGTAGTGTTCTTTGCAGCTACCTTCACTGCACCGGATCGAATAAACTACATTGCTCTGTTTTTCTGTAGGCATCTTGTCTTTAGGATGTACTAGGTTCTGCCATAATGTGTTGACCGGTTTAAAGAAAACCGAGATGTCATGTTGTCTGAAAATTCTCTGTACCTTCTCGGACAGTCCTGACACGTAGGGAATGGAGACTCCCTACATGCACACAATATCATTGTTGTGCTAAAAACAGCAAATTTCAAACTTGAATTTTCTTTCCATTTTGCTTTTAAACATAAAAAAACCCACTAGAAATGTTCATTTTTCAAAATGTCAGAAGATGATTCTGAGTGTTTGCAAAGGGGAGAATGTTAAAAACTGTTAAAACTAACTTAGAATAGGCTAACTTTACTAAAACTATTGTTTGCATTTAGTTTCAAAGAAGAAAAATTGTGTTTTGAAACTTTTTTACTGCCAGCTTTTTTCCTCACCAGCAAACTTCAAACTTAAATTTTCTTTCCATTTTGCTTTTAAACATAAAAAACCCACTAGAAATGTTCATTTTTGATCATTTCTAACTTCTTTTGTGCAAACTAAACCATTCATTGTGAATTCACAGCAAAATGTAAAAAATTGTGTTTTCAGCCCATGAAAACCACTTTTTATCAGTCAGAAATCAGAAGATGATTCTGAGTGCTGGCAAAAGAGAGATTGTTAAAAACGTATAAAACCAACTTAAAATAGGCTAACTTTACGAAACTATTGTGTGCTTTTTGATCCAAACAAGAAAATTAGTGTTTTGAAAGTTTTTATTGTCAGCTTTTTTCCTCACTGTTGTGCTGAAACCAGCAAACTTCAAACTTAAATATTCATTCCATTTTACTTTTAAACATAAAAAACTCACTAGAAATGTTTATTTTTCATCGTTTCTAACTTGTTTTGTGCAAACTAGACCATTGATAGTGAATTAACAGCAAAATGTAAAAATTGTGTTTTCAGCCCATGAAAAGAACTTTTTATGAGTCAGAAGTCAGAAGATGATTCTGAGTGCTTGCAAAGGGGAGAATGTTAAAAACTGTTAAAACCAACTGAGAATAGGCTAACTTTACTAAAACCATTGTTTGCATTTAGTTCCAAACAAGAAAATTAGTGTTTTGAAAGTTTTCTACTGCCAGCTTTTTTCCTCACTGTTCTGCTGAAAACAGCAAATTTCAAACTTGAATTTTCTTTCCATTTTACTTTGAAAACATAAATAAACCACTAGAAATTTTCTTTTTTGATCATTTCTAACTTGTTTTGTGCTAGACCATTCATAGTCAATTAAAAGCAAAATGTGAAAATTATGTTTTCATCACCTGAGAAGCACTTTTTGTCAGTCAGAAGTCAGAATATGATTCTGAGTGCTGGTAAAGTGGAGCATTTTAGAAACTGTTAAAACCAACTTAGAATAGGCTAAATTTACTAAAAATATTGTGTGCGTTTTATTCCACACAAGAAAATCAGTGTTTTTAAATATTTTTACTACCAGCCTTTTTCATCACCTTTCTGCTGAAAACAGCAATTTTAAAACATTTGACTTTTCTTTACACTTTGCTTTTAAAACATGAAGATACAACTAGAAATGTTCATTTTTGATAATTTCTTACTTGTTTTGTGCAAACTAGACCATTCATAGTGAATTAACACCAAACTGTCAAAATTTTGTTTTCAGCCCCTGAAAAGCACTTTTTTCATCCAGAAGTCAGAAGATTGATTTTGAGTGCTGTATAAGGGGAGAATGTTAAAAACTGTTAAAACCAACTTAGAATAGGCTAAATTTACTAAAACTACTGTGCGCATTTAGTTCCAAACAAGAAAATTTGTGTTTTTAAACTTTTTTACCACTGAACCAGCCTTTTTCCTAGTTCTGGTACTGCTGCCGGAAACAGCTAATGTTGTTATGTAACAAGTCATGGTTAGAATGTAGCAAGCTATTTTTGTTTATCTTAAATGCTTTACAACCAAAATGTCTGTGCTTTCTGTCCTTCGTTTTTCTTGACCTGACAGGGAATACTGAGGAGAGGAGGGGTGAGGGGGCAAATGGAAAACAAGTGGAATAGGGAACAGAAGTAGAAGAGAGGGGGATAAAGTGATTGGAGAATCTGATAGGTAATGAACCGGACCTCCAATTTTATTCCAACTATTCACCTTTTTACGTATGATTTTAGCAGTTCTCACTTGACGTAAATTCTGCTCATATAGGCATGTGGAAAAATTCTCTACAAAAAGTTGGTACAATTGTTACATAGTTTATTTTGGCAACCACCATTTGAAATAGATCAAAATTCTCAAGTTATGTTTTTGTGACGAAGAATAAAATAACATTTTCATGCAAAATACATTTTTATTGCAAAGGTTTTAGCATAGGCTACTTGACTTCCACATGAAAAAAACTTCTTTGTTGTTTTCTTACTTGCAATCACTGTGACTTCTTCACGTTAACTTTATCCCAGTTTTTGATCAGTTTTCTGGCCCATATTAGTTTTTATAAATTTAAAGATTACAATTCAGTTATGCTGCGACAGACTGGCGACCTGTTCCTTGTACCCTGCCCCTTGCCTTAAATCAGCTGGGATGGGCACCGGCACCCCCGCAACCCGATAAGGGATAGACGGATAAGTAGGTGACCGACTGAATTCAGTTATGTAGAAAGGTTTGCTATTATGGTGCTGCATGGCTTATCCTGAAATCATGGGTTCATATAAAACACTGCGAGTTGAAAAAACAACATATATAAAGACAAGTGAAACAAAAAGTAATCAAAATGTAAAACTTACTGAACATACTGGCACAATTTTTCCTAAATTATGAAACTGTCCTCTATCCCTTCAACTTTCCTACCACACTAAGCAAAGCATTACATTTCACATTCTTTTTTTAGTGTATACTTTATTTTTGTTCATCAACTTTTTATACCGGTTCTGTATTCCTTGAAAAGACAGATTTTGTTGTATGAAAAACAGTTATTTGGATGCTCTAGGCATCCCACCTCAACAGGAATGAGCTTCACAAGAACTCATGCTGCCTGTAGGAGTCTTAGCTCTTCAAAGTCTTCAACTCATTACATATTTGACACAGTTACGATGTCCACCGTGTCAAACATGTCAGGTTTGTGTCACACAGTGGTGACCCTCATCACCACCTCCCGGTTGGCAGCAGAGACAATCCGATGGTTGTTGGACCTCAGCTGATTCAGGATATGGAGGATGGTGTAACCACAGTGGTGGTTAAGGATAGTTCTTAGCCTTCTGCTCTGTCTGCCGCTGCTCATTAGACCATGCGGATTGTTGCGAGACCCACGGCTGCTGTTCTTACTGCTTGAACTCAGTGGGTCACCCAAGTCTTTAGATTTCTCATAGTTCAATACTTTCCACTGCTGGTTGACTGCTTGCCATCTTTTGAATATTCGATAAACAGAAGAACCCTCATGGATGATGAGGCCTGAATGGGAAAGAAGATGGTAGTCCTTCAGAAATATTTTTTAAATAAATAAAAGAAAGTTTCTCTATGTCAAACCGTACATGACTGAGCATACCTAGAAATTACTCCTCTATTTACCCGGTTTCGTCAAAAACATATAACCTTGTGAATCTCTATTGTCTATTTTCAAACTATGCAAAGTCAAGCTCACCGTCCTGTCTTAGTAAAGCTTTATTTTCTAGAGTAAAAGTAATACAGTCCCCATTTGTAGTGATGTACCCTGTTGTGTGGTGATGGTGGAGCAGTTTCATTGACGGTGATATAATGACACAGGGACATACTGTACAATGGCGCTCAAATTGTTTATATCACCTAAAAAGCCTTAATTTGGCTTTTTAGACCCCCCACTAACCCCCCAGTTAAAAATATAAAAACAGATTTTTAGATTTCTTTAAAAAAAAAAAAGATCCAGGACAAGGATGTCCTGGCTCCGTATAGTGCTGTTTGTGTAAAATTTTTTTCTTTATTTAATGTGTGTATTTTTTTGTATTTAAGTACCTTTTTAACTGAGTGTGAAACCTTTTGAAAAAGCTTTGTTGAGAGACTAGAAGATAAAATAAAATTTAATTGAATACTGTATTGTTTAACTTGACCAATTAAATAATTTTGGTTTTAACTAGCATCACTTTAGTTTAGGACAAAAAACAGATAAAGTCTTATGTGTCCTTTTCAGTCTAACATTTAACGCCTTAACTAACATCTGCCACCGCCAGTATTACTTTACCTATGCAGACGATGTCCATAAAGCCATACATGCCGTAGCAGATCTGGAACAGCAGGTCCTGACGTTGCCATTTGGCAGAGGGGCTGAAGGATGACCAAATGAGCCAGGAAATGCTGGCGATGAGGAACAGGGAACCCAGAATAATGGCTGCTATCTGCACCTTCTCGATTACCGTCAGAGAGATGGCCTGCCACTGGCAAAGACAGCGAAAAGACAGTTATCACAATTCACAAGTGAAACATTTGCACAAATTTCTGAGTAAAACGCCATGTCTTTATAATTGTTTCTTAAACTTACAAAGTTTATGCCCTTAAACTTGTTTAACTTAATTGTAAAAAGATCCCATCATTCTCTTCTCAGCTCGTTTTAGAAATAAACCATACTTTTTGTCAATCTTTGTCATTCGCACAGCTTACTTCAGTAACAATGGACCAATTAAGTAACACTTGTTTGAGAAACGTGGGTCCCTTCCATCCACTCAACTTTACTTCTATCCATCCACTTAGCCTTCCCACTGTTCCGCCATTTGTCATTTATTGATCTATAAATTTATTTATCCATCTCTCTATCCATGTAGTCAATCATCCATCCATTTATTCATACATCCATTTACTTATTTAATCTTTATTTAAACAGGATAAGAAACTCATTGAGATTAAAAATATATTTTTCAAGAGTGTCCTGGGCAAGAGGCAAAACACATACAGGACATTAAACACACATAAAACACATACATCAACTTAGCCAGTTAACAAGGACTATTTTAACGGGGAGAGGAGGATTTGGGAAAGAAAGGTGCAAAATAGAAAGTATGTGTAAAATACAGTGTATGGGGCAAAAGTAAAATAAGAGGAAATAAGGTGACAGAGAAATTCTGAGATGGTCTGAACTTCTTGATCACAGAAGTAGAGTACAGACTAGCCAGGCAACTTTATTCCATAAAAGAAAAGCATAGAGTTCCGGTGACGTCATGCTAGGCTAACTGCTTAGATGCGAGGCTCCTTCAGTAAAAAACAAATACGTGACAATTTCATTATTTGCCTACAGTTGCGAATTTGACATTGTCAAATATTAGCGGATCGACAAAGAACAGATCGGCCAACAGACATGGCAGGCTGGGGGAGAATGAAGAAGGGAAAACAGCAATGCCGTGCTCGGCTAGCGTTAGCTCCGTAGTGGCTAGCAGTGGTGGAGAACAACAAACTAGCTTGCTAACTACACTCCAACTCCGTGAAGAAAACATCCAGCGCCATAGCTATATACGTAAGGGAAAGTCTCGTCGCTTAGAGAACTCCGTGACTGAGCAACTCGGGGCCAGTCAGGAGTTGCTCAGTCAACTTGTGACTGAGCAACTCCTGACTGGCCCCACGATCTGAAAGCCATGGTGGGAGAGGGTTCTGAATAAGATAAGTACAGTAGAAGATACACGTAAAAGGCGGTAAGAACAATGCATTAAGAAATTTTTTATGTTGTCACAAATTATTGATAAAAGGTTTGAATAGGAAAAGCTGACTGTGGACTTGTGTTCTATTTGTTTTTTTTACATGAGTGACCTGCACTCACTAAGGCCTTTCTTACATGTTAGTGTATTATTGGCCGTCACTGCACAGAGTGTGCTATACTTCACAGACAGTCTGAGTCACCACTCTCTGTCCCATTGTTATCTAAGGTCAGACATACGTTTAGTTCCGATACTATGGCTGACGTGAAAAATGGTAGTTCTGCATGTTGTTTGCTGTGTGTGGTTTTTGTTGTTGTTGTTGTTTTTGTTTTATTTTTTGTTAAAACAAAAAATATATTAAGAAACTAATAAATCCAGACCAAACAGGATTCATTTTAGGTCGACAGGGAACAAACAACATAAGGAGAGCTCTAAATTTTAAATCTTTAATGGTAAAAGATTCCCAACCATCTATGCTTCTCAGCTTAGATGCCGAGAAAGCTCTTGATCAAGTTGATTGGATATATTTAGAACACACGTTGATCAAAATGGGATTTGGTGGAAAGTTTGTTGATTGGTTTAAAAAAGTCAAAAGTTAGAGTGAATGGACATTGTTCCAAATTCTTTAACATAGAAAGAGTAGTCAGACAGGGTGATTCTTTGTCTTCAATTTTATTCATTCGACCCTTTAGATTTGACACTTATAACATTATAGAACCTTTGGCAGAAGCTATACGTCAAGATGACCGAATTGAGGGAATTAAAGCTGGGGGAGGGATGATTTATAAAATAGCTCTTCTTGCAGATGACATTCTGCTATTTTTAAGACATCCTCTCACTTCAATTCCAAGACTCGTGCAATGTTTAGAGACTTACGGAGATATTTCGGGATATAAGATTAATCAAACCAAATCAGAAGCTATGATGACATCTGGAATATGACCTAGCCAGCTTAATGAAACTGTAACCTTCCATTGGTCAAAACAAGGATTTAGATACCTGGGAATTATCTTTACAAGTCAGCCTGCTCAACTCTACGACGCTAACTATGACAGATTGATAAAACAGATAAAAAATGATCTGACTCACTGGGAAATTTTGCCTCTATCTATACTGGGTAGAGTAGAAACGGTGAGGATGAATGTGCTCCCTCGACTTCTTTTCTTGTTTCAGTCTCTGCTGGTTAAAGTTCCTGCCTCAGTTTTTTTCATTTTGGATAAAATGATTACTCAGTTTATATGGCAGTGAAAAAGACCGAGAATTAGACTAAAAACATTGTTCTTACCAAAAAACAAAGGGGGTTTGGCGTTACCAAACTTCAAATTTTACTATTGAGCGACTCAGTTGGCAGCAATTGTGTGTTGGTACAGAGAAGAAGCGGCAGTGAGATGGTTTGGAATACAGCAGGGAGAAACTAAAGATGTTAAGTTATCCACTCTGCCATTTACAAATCTAAAATCTATCATCAAAAGGAGGGTGGGAATCAAAGGACAAAATACACTTTAATGATTTGGGTGGAAGTTAAAAAGATCCTGAAAGACACTGGGTCAAAATCTAAAGCAATGCCTATTATAGGCAATATTGACTTCCCACCCTCAGTATCGGATCCTGGCTTTAGGCGATGGGCTGCCAAAGGACTTATTATTCTGAACCAGCTCTTTGATGGAAATGACCTTAAGTCTTTTTCACAACTTCAGGACCAGTTTGGTTTTGAGCAAAATGACTTTTATAGATATCTACAAATCAGTAAATAGTACGCTACATAGTAAACCACAAAGAACGGGACAGTCTAGAAAGAACCCCAAACATTATAGAACAATATTTTATTACGATTGCAGAAAAAAACTTTCCAACACACAAACATGTTTTCTATTTATACAAGAGACTTTTATCTGCTGCCAGTGTGAACACTTATAACATTATAGAAAAATGGGAATTAGAATCAAACTCCATAATAGAGGACAGTAAGTCAGACAAACTGTGTGAGGATAGCCATTAGGGTATCAACAGCCAGCTGTGGAAAGAGTTTAATTGAAAAGTTAAAATGAGGTTCTTTCACACCCCTTTGGTGATTTCTACTTTTGTTAAAGCCCCCACAGCAGCGTTATGCTGGAGACAGTGTGGGAAGATAGGAGACCATACACATTTTTTTTTTGACTGTCCTGTACTATGTGACTATTGGAAAAATCTTAAAAGTGATATTGAAACTATTCTAAAACGAGAGATTCCCTCAAATGCTCTGTTCTATTTACTTGGACTCAAAGATATACAGTATCTTGCATATTTTGCTGTCGGTTAATAGAAAACTCATACTAACTGTGAAATGTAAAAATGTAACTCCGCCCTCTCTGACTCAATGGACACAAAGGATTAAACAAGTTTATGTAATGGAAAAAATGACGGCATCCTTACAACTAAATACAGATGTTTTTGAACGAAGATGGCACATGGTTAAACCATATTTGAAGTTGTAACTACATCAAACTGCATGCATGTTTTTTGTTTGACTCATCCTTCAATTGTATGTTTGAAAATTTTGGCTTTGTTTTTATCTATGGGTTGTTAGAATAGTATATTTTGCTCTGTCCCGCTTTGTATTTCTATTGTGTTTCAGGGAATGTTATGTTTGTGATTCATTATGATTAAAAAAAAAAAAGCATTATTTCTTTTCTCAAACTCTCTAGTCAGGTTTTGTGGACCACCGTTCCTGTCCCCAAGATGCCTCGTATCACTGGACTTAATGACTATAGGCCCGTGGCGCTTATGTCTGTAGTCATAAAGTCATTCAAATGCCTGGTCCTCCCTCATCTCAAGTACTTCACCTCTCCCTTCCAGGACCCTCTGCAGTTTGTCTACAGAGCCAACAGGTCTGTAGACTTGGCATCAACCTGGCCCTCCACTTCACCCTGCAGCACCTGGACTTCCTGGGAACCGATGCAAGGAAAAAAGCTATGTGCTTAGTTAGCTGGGAACATGTCACAGAATATAAGAATGACAATTTGCCTTAGCAGACGAAACATGTGGAGAAATATAAAAAGATGCTGAAGAGTGCTGACATAGGAAGCTCAACTAGCCAAACTACAAATTCAGCAGGGTTTTTTTTCCAATCAGCTGCTTCTCCTGGTGGCTGGTAGAAGTAGCTGGTTCAGCCAGTGGCTGGTTGGCTGACTACCGCCACTAAGCTTCTCTTGGTGGCTGTATTCAGGAATACATCTTTGTGATATTCCAGAAAATATCCAAAAACTGTTCTCAGGGGTAAAATTTTATGAAAGTTCTCAGTGGACCCTTTATGTGGTGTGTTCATGAAACATTCAGCTGCTCCTTGCAATCACTGTGAACGCAAGATCACAATGTTACACTGTGATCTTGTGTTCACAGTATAACACCTCATTTCAAGAAAACAACCTCTTTCTGGTTGAAGGCAAACTATTGATGAAAACCTGGTGCAGAAAAAAAATCATCTATGTCAAGGAGGTTCGCATAAAGAGATGATCGTCTTCCAGAAATTAGAACTGACAATGTTCACTAATATGGGTCCCAAATAGAAAAAAATTGTTGGCATTTGTTTCTTCTCACAATATTTTCTGTATGTGGCCCCTTGTAAAAGTAGCTGCCTAGCTCTTGTTTAGCAATTGGGTGTAATATCTGACATGGTTGTTCCATTCTGTTGTCTTCTGCTTATCCAGGACGGGTCGCAGAGGCAACAATCTCAGACGGGAAACCCAACCTCTCTCACCCCGGTTGCATCCTCCAGCTCACCAGGGAGGATTCCGAGGCGTTACCCAGCAAACTATGTCATGAACCCCCTCTCATTTGGAACAATTCCTCAATCCTATCCTTCGCTCCGCCCTAATTTGGCACCCAGGTGTGTCTTGTTTTCCTTAGGACTAGAGATGGGTATCAATAAGTATTATGAACATAAAAACTTTAATCAAATGATGGTGGAACTCACAAATAGAACAGTATTTAAACTAGAGAATGGTGTTTTGGAGAAACAGCAGTGGCAGTTGGTGACGTGTGGCGCAGGGGCGCCGCCCCTCTGTCCTGATCACCAAAAATAACAATGAAAATATACATAAACATTTATATGTTTGTAAGTATGTAAAATGGTCTTGTGTGAAGATTATGTGCTTTTTAACAACGATTTACACCATTTTATTCAATTTTATTTTTCTTTCTTCCAGTGAAAACCGGAGCGAGGGCACGATTCAGAAGCACCCCGCAAGGAAAACGCATGAGTGTGTATGTGATTTCCAGTCTTTCTGAAAAAAAAAACGTGACGTCAGCTCTGAATTTCATTTTATTCATTTGTATTGCAAACCCTAACTACGCCCGCGGGGCATAGCACAGCGCGCCCCAAAACACAGCAATAGATTGTTCTCTCTGTCAGTCAGTTACGTGAACCAATCAATTAGCTATGAGCTGACATATAATTGCGCCTGGGACCCTCCCACCTTTGGGGTTGATAGGTTCTCCTCTCTATCACTCTGTTAAGTGAACCGATCAATTAGCTATGAGCTGACTAGTGACGTGCAGTCAAAGGAGGAAGTGCCTTCTCTGTACTAATGACAAAAAAGAAAAAAAAGAAAGTGTAAGCGTTCTTCTGTTGACAAAATCTTCATTGAGACAGAGAAAGTCTTAGACTAAAAAAAAATAAAGAAGACTTTTACAACTTAGTCGTAAAACTTTTTGGCAGATGGACTTGAGTAAAGGTAAGGACACAACTGATTCTGTTTTGTTTTTTTTAAAAAAATGGAAAAAATAGTATAAATACATGTTTGTCCTTGAAGATTTTTGCCTTTTTTTTTTAAGTCATCTTAAAAAGGAAACTTTATTAGAATTCATTTAAAGACCAGGATTTAAAATTTGAAAAATTAATTTTTTTTTTTACTGTTGGTCAAAATGAAACCTCCGTATTTTAATTTGTTTATAGTATTGATGAATTTCTTAAAACTCTATCCATAGCTATAAAAGAGACAGATCGGTTCCTGTGTTTATGTTTGTGAATGTGACTGAAAGAGGAATGCTGATTGGATATGAAGCATTGTGAGTAGTTGGATGCTGTTGGATGAATGCTGAAATAAGATATATTTTTCAGTTCATACAATTATAAATCTAACTTTTGAGGAGTCAGTGCCTCCCCAGACATGAACCTCACCGTACGTCACTGGAGTTGACCTACACTCTTGCCCACGACCTGCCCATTATTTTCACTGCTGAATACATAGAGCCATCATGAGAGAAAAATAATCACAAATATGTGGGACTTTAATCAGAAGGTAATTAAAAATTTTCGTAGCAGAAAGAAAGAAGGGCCAAATATCTGTTCAAGTAGGGTGGATCATATACATGTGAAAATAAAACTTTTAGATATTCATGTACTGGCATGTGATATCTTTTATATAGAGGATATCCCTATATATATATTGTATATACTGTATATATATCTTATGTGTGTTTGAAAAATGTGCGCCCTCCCAGTTTTTTTTACCACCAGCCGCCACTGAGAAACAGCGCATTGAATGTCTGGCCCGCACCCCAAAGCCCATTTTCCTCCACTGATGCTGAAAATGACCTGAAACCTGTCTAAAAAAGCTTTAAAGTTCAATTAAAAAACGATAACTGATAACTGATAAAATATATCTTACTTAAGTGAAATAGGATAGAATAGAAAAATTTTAGTTCAAAATAAATCCGAACTGGACTGTGATAAAAACCAAAAAATGTCAAAGTTAAAAAGAGAAATAAATATTATCTTAGTTTTTAAGTTTAACAACAACAAATGTTTTTCTCTTTTTTTTTTTGCCAACAATAAAAAATGTGCATTTTTTTTTACCAACAAATAATTTAAAATATTAATTAAAGTAGGACTACAGCACTTTCATTTCACTTTCACTGTTTTATTATGATAAAACGTGGAGCACGTGTGTTTTCAAGCGTGCTAGTGCCGTAATTTATTAGCGTACCTGTTGCATCGGCGTCAGAGCTGCTTCAACGCGCTCGTCAAACACAGTGCATCTTTCAGTCTGACTGCCGTGGATTTTGGCAACGTGTTTGGACAATTGCTTGTGGTTCCACCTTTAAATGAAAATACTTTATTGCACTTTAGACAATGTGCGTTGTCTGCATCGTTTTTGGTCAAATAAAGCCAAACTCGAGATCGCTTTGCACGCTCTGCCATCACACCTCCCTCGGCTTTAAAAGGGAACTTTGTGTGTAGCAGCGGCGCATGTACGCACCGCCCCTTCGCGATTGAGGGGGCGGTGTCAGCGAGGTGGTTCTCCTTGATGCAAAAAGTGTTGCGGCACGGTGTGACCTTAACCGATAGCAGATCCGTTTGGACTAGCGCTTATCGGTCCGGGTAAAATGACAGTTGCGGAACCAATTCTGAAAACATCTGGTTCTCGATACCCATCCCTACCGAGGACTTTTTTATGCCCTGGTGTTCCTTACTTCCTTGCTGGATTATTTCTCTGCTGCTTCTCTTGCTGGACAGTGCTCCATTGGTCCTCGGTCTGCCTTCTTAGCGCTATAACGGTGCACCCTGTTATTGTGATCAATCACCCTGCTATCCTGGTTCTTTGCCCTGGCTTCTGTAGCATCCTGCCTTCCTGCTGAGCTCATGCCTCTGGTCCCCACCTTGCTGAGCTCATATCCCTGGCTCCCGGTTGAAACCCATGCTGGGCCTACCAAGATTAACCGGCTTCCTCTATCATCATCGAAGCCAACCCACATCCAGGGGATGATCAGTTGACACATCTGCCCCTCCTTTCCCCTGAGCATCCAAGATATGCGGCTGCAAGGTCGATGAAATGACTAAGAAATTTATCATGGAACTGCGGCCAGGAGTATTTCGGTGCAACGTGTGCATGTGGACACTCCTATGCTTGAACATGGTGTTTGCTACTGACAAACCACGAAGCACAGAGGACAAGCAACAGAACACTACTCAGGTTTAGATTATGGTTGAGAGTCATAAAATATGAGAGGTCAAAAGAACAGGAATAAATCCTCATATTGTCTTCTGCCTGCACATTACATGTTATTCTTTAATTTACGAATATATTTATGTTACACTTTCCTCAAATACTGACATCTGAGGCTAACATCAGATATCCGCTGAAATGAGCATTCCTCATTATTAATTGTATGAGCAGTTTAGGTGTGTTTATTTTACCTGCAGAGGGTTTTTGGTGCTGATGGCCAGGACCTGATACTTGAAGTAGCAAAGCTCACAGCTCCAGGAGCCTCGCTCACTGATCCAGCGGATTAGGCAGGGCTGGTGGGTACAGCGCACTGAGCCATTACAGCGACAAGGACTCAGAAGCTCCCCCTGCACAAAAGGGGAAGAGAGGATGTAGGGGGTGGTTAAAGGCAGAATATTTTGATACACTGCTTTGTTGCTCCAATCACAATAAGAATAAAAATAGGCATTCATCAAAAACAAGATATTTTATTCCGAACACAAAATCTTGTGAGTCCTGTTCACCTCATTTTTTTCTGCTGAGTTTGTTCATTGTGAAAGAATTTGGAACAGTGATCACATACAAATATGAAAAGATAAAGATACTAAAAGATTCTACCCAAAACACATTACTGTAGCATGTGAAGGTGACTATTTCAAGATTCAACTGGTCAAGGTTTTAATTCCATTACTGGAATTATTTAGATTACAGCTCACTGAACAGTTACATATTTACAAGTTGATCAATTTATGACGTCACTTTCTGGTAGAACACTGATACAACAATGATACAACAGAAAACCACTCCCTGCCAATTATTGATATGCCTATAAACTGGTGTCTGTTTGTTTTGTAGCACTAGAAATATCAGAATTCTAGAACCCCCAACAGCTGTCAATTTGACGATTAGTGATATAGTGATGATGTGATACTCTGAATGTCTGTCCTAGCATGCAAAAATTAGTCTATTAATTTGCTACAAAACATAATAAAGGGTAATAAACATGTTATAAAAATTATATCATAATTATTGAGTTAATATATTATATTGTATGATATGCCTATTATAAAAACATCAAGAGTTGTAAAGGGGTTTACTGGACTGTTTTATTAGGCAAGTTGATAAAAATATGTATATATTGTGGAACAATAAATTATTTAAATTACAAATATAATAAGGATAATAATACAATATCAATAATCATAATTATAGTAGAAATAATTATTTCTCACCTGCTCAGGGACTACACATGGAAACTAGCTTTTGCTATGATCTGGTAGCATTTTTAATGTGTTTCGCACATTGTCCCTGTTAAAAAAATAAACTAATATTGTATAACTAATATCAAATAATCTTCTTCTCCATTCAGCATTTCCCTTCAGGGGTTGCCACGGCAAGTCAGTTTTTTCCATCTAATTCTGTCTCCCGCATCCTCTTTGGTCACACCAACTATCTTCATGTCTTCCTTCATTGTATCCATGAATCTCCTCTTTGGTCTTCCACTAGGCCTCTTGCCAGGTGGTTGCAAACCCAGCATCCTTCTGCCGATGTACTCTCTCTTGGACATGTGCAGAGGAGACTCTGCACATGTCCAAACCATCTCAGTCTGGCCTCTCTGACTTTGTCTCAAAAACTTCTAACATGGGCCGTTCCCCTGATATACTCATTCCTGAACCTGTCCATCCTGGTCACTCCCAGAGAGATCCTCAGCATCTTCATCTCTGCTACCTCCATCTCTTTTTCCTGTCTTTTCCTCAGTGCCACTGTCTCTACAACAAACAGCTTGGCCGGTCTCACCACGGTTTAGTACACTTTCCCATTCATTTTAGCTGAAACTTTTCCATCACACATCATACAACAAATAACTAATAATGATTATATTAATAATTAACAACTGGGAAGATAATAAAATATTCTTAATGATGTATAATTAATTCATAATAATTATTATTAGTGAATTATTATTAATAAAATGTTAATAATAAATAACTGGAGCAGGGACCGAGGGCAGCTTCTTTGCTCTTTTGCTCTCGGTGCATTAGTGAGCTCAGCGATGATTCATATTGGGTAAGCAAACATCTGGGAGGAGCTGTTTGTCAATAGTGATGTCAGGACCAGGTTTGTAGCAGAGGATGCTCTTGCTGATAAAGCCTTCCCAAACATCACTTGGCAGAGCGAATTTATTGGTCTGGAGTCGCTATTGCCTTGCCTCCTTCTCATCAAATGTCGAGAAGCGCAAGATGAATTGGATGCGATTCCATGACATTGTCCCTTGAATAACGGCAGCCCCATTCCAAAGACCAAAAGCAGGAAAACTCCTGTGTTCTTCCTCTTTGGCGCCTCACATGTACACCATAGAGATGAAAGCCATGAGATCATCAACTTCCAGGTGCCAAGCGGTATTTCGCGGTACGCCTTGGGCCTCTGCCACAGAGCAATCACGCATCTTCACCAGCATGTCAGCGTCTACGAGACACGTGAAAGAGGTAAGGACGTTGAGGACACAACACAGTGCATGTGTTGTTGGGCCCTCCGCCTCTATCAGCACGTGCTGACTCTGCCCTTTATTAAGATCATTGTATACTGTCAATGATGTAAACTCCAGACTCGCTGTACTCTAAAATAAATAAAGTGTAAATGTCTTGAGTACTCTCATTAGCTCTACTGCCAGCTGAACGGCTTCTTTTTCGAGGTTGCTCTTCTTCCTCCTCCCCAGACATGCTTTCTGACTGTGACAAAACCCACGAGTCTCCGTCTGATTCTCCATCACCACCCAAATCAGCTTCTTCAATATTTTGAGGCATTTTCAGCGCCTCAGTAACTGGCAAACATCTTATCAATTCCATTTTTGCACACCTAGATTTTGCCTCAGTGGCGCCACAATGGTTTTCAGGCAACGGTGGCACACTACGGTCAGGCACGGAAAAAAGTTACAATGACGTAACTTAGAGGCATATACTGTATTAACTTTAGAGGCGTCAAAAGGACGGTTGTGGGAGTTAGAGGAAGAAATCCTCAGAACTTCTAGTGTGTTGTTTCAGTTAAATTAAAACATAGAAACACTAAACAAAAAAGTGTAGAAAAAGTAAAAAACCCAGGAATGTCAAAGAAGCCAAAGAACTACAGTAATTAGACGTCAACTTCTGAAAATCATCAAATTGACAGGGTTGATAGTTCTGTTGTTAAACTGCAAACCTACATGGAAATGCCAATATTCCAATATTTTGAAAATGTATTCAAATGAAAAACTAAATAAAAGACTAAATGGTGGAAGCTGAAAAAGGAAGAGTGCTGCTTGAACTTTATAAAGGAGTTGAGACAGGCGCTTGGTGGGCAGGAGAAGCTTCCAGATGACTGGACAACTACAGCTAATGCGATCAGGGAGACAGGCAAGAGAGTACTTGGTGTGTCATCTGGAAGGAAGATAGAGAGATGTGGTGGTGGAATGAGGAGGTGCAGGATTGTATTAAAAGAATTAGGCTGGCTAAGAAGAAGTGGGACACTGAGAGGACTGAAGAGAATAGGCAAGTGTACAGGAAGATCCAGCGTAAGGTTAAAGTAGAGGTGGCAAAGGCAAAACAAGTAGCCTATGATGACCTATACGCTAGGCTGAACAGCAAGGACAGAGAGATGGACCTACACAGGTTGACAAGACAAAGAGACAAAGATGGGAAGGATGTGCAGCAAGTTAGGGTGATTAAAGACAGGAATGGATGTCTTTTAACAGATACCAGTAATGTGATGGGAAGATGGAGAGAGTACTTCGAAGAGTTGATGAATGAGAACAAAGAGTAGAAGATGTTACCATAGTGGACCGGAAAGTGGCCAGGATTAGTAAGGTAGAAAGAAAGAGGGCACTGAAGAGGATGAAGAGTGGAAAGGCTCTGGGTCCTGATGATATCCCTGTAGAAGTATGGAAATGCTTAGGTGAGGTGGCAGTTGAGTTTCTGACTGGGCTGTTTAACAGGATATTAGAAAGTGAGAAGATGCCTGATGAATGGAGGAGAAGTGTGCTGGTTCCCATTTTTAAGAACAAGGGAGATGTACAGAGTTGTGGTAACTACAGAGGAATAAAACTGATCAGTCAAACCATGAAATTATGGGAAAAAGTTGTTGAAAGTAGGCTAAGGTCTAAAGTACAAATTTGTGAGCAGCAGTATGGTTTTATGCCTAAAAAGAGCACTACAGATGCAGTATTTGCCTTGAGGATGCTGATAGAGAAGTACAGAGAAGGCCAGAGGGAGCTGCACTGTGTCTTCGTAGATCTAGAAAAAGCGTATGAAAGGGTACCTAGAGAAGAACTATGGTATTGTATGAGGAAGTCTGGTGTGACAGAGAAGTATGTTAGAGCAGTGCAGGACATGTATGAGGGCTGTAAGACAGTGGTGAGGTGTGCTGTAGGTGAGACATAGGAGTTCACTGTGGGGGTGGGATTGCACCAAGGATCTGCTCTGAGCCCTTTGCTGTTTGCTTATGGTGATGGACAGGCTGACCGATGAGGTCAGACAGGAATCCCCATGGACAATGATAGAAAAAGTTTCAAAAAAGTCTTCTGGACAGTTTAATTCTTGAACGAGACGTTTCGACTTCCATCCGGAAATCATTTTCAATCTGAATGAAATGGACAGAAAACTGGATCTATTTATACTAACCTGAGTAAAAGGTAAAAAAATAGTAAGGATGGGCTCGACCAATGAGCCTGTCTTACCTATGATGGCCGTGAATGGCTCCAAGAAACGTGAGAAGAGGGAAACAGAAACTGAGAAGAGGAAAAATGGAGTCTCTATTCCCCACGTGTCGGGACTGTCCGAGAAGTTACAGAGAATCTTCAGAAAACATGACATCCCGGTTTTCTTTAAACCGGTCAACACATTACGGCAGAAACTAGTACATCCTAAAGACAAGATGCCCACAGAAAAACAGAGCAATGTAGTTTATTCGATCCGGTGCAGTGAAGGTAGCTGCAAAGAACACTACATTGGTGAAACGAAGCAACCACTCCACAAAAGACTTTACCAACACAGAAGAGAAGCCTCAAGTGGTCCACAGTCTGCTGTACATCTGCATCTTAAATCCACCAAACACACTTTTGAGGACAGTGAGGTGAAGATTCTAAGTAGAGAGAAAGGTTGGTTTGAAAGAGGTGTGAAGGAAGCCATCTTTGTGATGAAAGAAAATCCCTCACTGAATTGGAGTGGAGGCGTTAGATACGTTTTGCCCGGTATTTACAGTAGCCTTTTGAAGCCATGGACTAAAGATGACACCTTGTGACCCAGTTTCACGCCTCTCGTTAGCAGGTATTCTCTATTCACTAGGCTTTTAGCATTTTTATAATAGGGTTCGTTTACTGGTCTGTGGCTAAAATAGGAGCCATTCACGGCCATCTTAGATAACACAGGCTCATTGGTCGAGCCCATCCTTACTATTTTTTTTACCTTTTTTTACCTTTTACTCAGGTTAGTATAAATAGATCCAGTTTTCTGTCCATGTCATTCAGATTGAAAATGATTTCCGGATGGAAGTCGAAACGTCTCGTTCAAGAATTAAACTGTCCAGAAGACTTTTTTGAAACTTTTTCTACTATGGATCACTCCTGGATGAATGAGGGACTACACGGACATGGACAATGATGTTTGCAGATGACATTGTGATCTGTAGTGAGAGGAGGGAAGAGGTGGAAAAGCTGGACAGGTGGAGGTTTGCACTAGAAAGAAGAGGAATGAAGATTAGTCAGAGTAAGACAGAGTAGATGTGTGTGAATGAGA
Organism: Neostethus bicornis; assembly: GCA_902685375.1. NCBI lineage: Eukaryota > Metazoa > Chordata > Actinopteri > Atheriniformes > Phallostethidae > Neostethus > Neostethus bicornis. Next base: position 664,015 of record CACRXE010000055.1, on the reverse strand, counting down.
GGGATCCAAATGGAAAAGTGAGGTTACAGGGAGAAGAGATAAAGAAGGTGGAAGATTTTAAGTATCTAGGATCAACAGTCCAGAGCAATGGAGAGTGTGGAAAAGAGGTGAAGAAGCGTGTTCAGGCAGGCCGGAATGGGTGGAGGAAAGTATCAGGTGTGATGTGCGACAGAAGAGTTTCAGCTAGAATGAAAGGGAAAGTGTACAAAACCGGGGCGAGAGCGGCGATGCTGTTTGGTCTAGAGACAGTGGCACTGAAGAAAAGACAGGAAACAGAGATGGAGGTAGCAGAGATGAAGATGCTGAGGATCTCTCTGGGAGTGACCAGGATGGACAGGATTAGAAATGAGTACATCAGGGGAACAGCACTTGTTAGAGGTTTTGGGGATAAAGTTTGAGAGGCAAGACTGAGATGGTTTGGGTATGTACAGAGAAGAGAGAGAGCATACATAGGAAGAAGGATGCTGGATTTGGAACCACCAGGAAAGAGGACTAGAGGAAGGCCAAAGAGGAGGTTCATGGACGCAGTGAAGGAAGACATGAAGATAGTTGGTGTGACCAAAGAGGATACAGCAGATAGGGTTAGATAGAAGAAACTGACTTGCTGTGGGACCCCTAGAGGGAAATGCCGAAAGAAGAAGAATTCAAATAACAAACTGTCAGGTACGTTTTTAGTGGATTAATTTGTATATTTTTTGTTTTTGTTTTGTTTGTGCATACTTGTTGTGACCTTTTTTTTTCCTTCCTGTGCCCATGCTGTTGCATACTGCAATTTTCCCATTGTGGGACAAATAAAGGTTTTCTTAATCTTAGGTGCTGACGAAGGGAAATGTACTGAATTTCAATATATGCATACTAGAAATAGATTACAATTAAAACAAAGTTTGTATGTGGTATATTTTGTCTGATTGTATCTGCATTTCATGGACTTTTTACCCAATAAAAAACATACAGGTGCATGGCCTGCAAGAATCACTGCATTTTCTCTAATCGTAGGGCATAGGTCAGCAACCCATGGCTCCGGAGCTACATGTGGCTCTTTCATCCTTCTGTTTTTATTTCTTAAATACGAGGACTCAAATAGACACCGGGTATTTTATTTGAAATTAAGCATCAACCAAGTGTAAAATGCTTTTTGTTACATGCAGAAATAAAAGTCTGTGATCTCTGCAGCAGTTTGTTGATTTCATTTTCATAAATGCAATAGTTTTTTGTACATAGCATAATATACAGTATATAATGATGTCAAAATGAGTAGTGACTCCGGGTGCTCTTTTTTCATTGGGGGGCGGTCCCAAATGGCTCTCTGAGTAAAAAAGGTTGCCGACCCCTGTCCTAGGGCATAAAAATTATTCACTAAGACAACTGACAATTAAAATACTTGTTGATTGCAATTGAAATGTTCTTGTTGATTATATTTTGGTAAATATATTATGTATATATATTATGTATCCAGGTAATAACTTTTCATGGTACGATTAAGTCCTTCAGATAAACCCGGAGGAGCACTTCATTTTGATTTTACAATGCTTACACGCAGATGCAACTTGGATAAATGAGGATCAATGTGTCATAAGCATGATGAAGTCAGGTGAAACATTACTGTTGAAAAGGAAATTTACATATAAGAAACTTCCAGAAAGAAGTACAAACCAAAATGATATGATGATGATTTGTAGTGGAGGACAGAACTGTTGATAACTTTTTGCAGCATGGGAATCAGGGACATTTGTTTAATTGGATAAGGAGTTTCTTGGAGGGTCAAGAAAGGGAGTGAGGTGTTGAGTGTGTGTGAAGCGGGGCAGAGTGATTAACCCTACTCTGTTCAATTATATGTTCAATGGTGTGTTTGGTGGGGTGGAAATTGATTTGGGTAAGTCTATGTTTTCGGATGATGGGATTGAGGGGACGGAACAAAGCGTTTGTGAATGGGAAAGGTGCCGGAGGGTGTAGACAGAGTGCAGGCTTGGGGTGACAGGTGGGTTTAGGTTTTCATGGAGAAAACAAAGATCAGATATGTATCTATCTATCTATATTCATATATATTATATACTATATAAAGTAGAAATAAAAATAACAGTAGAAATAGATGCAAAAACAGTATAAATAGACAATTGGATGATTTTTACAGAATTATTAACAGTGCAATGTTGTAAGTGTTTATTGCTGATGCGTAAGTGATTATTGCTGTTAAAATGCGCGTTGCTGTAAAGTGTCCTTAGTGCTTGTTGGAGAGTGTACAAGGGGATGATGGAGGTTGGAGGGGTGATTGCTTTCACTAATCTGGAAAAAAAAAACTGAGGTGTGAGGTGGTGGTCTTGATGGTCCTGTACTGTTTCCCTAATGAGAGAGGTACAAACAGTCCGTATCCTGGGTGGATGGGGTCCATTGCTATACATCTTGCCTTCTGCTGAATTCAGGAGCTGTAGTCAAAATCCCGATCTGGCACCCTGTGCAGTCTTCGCCACCCAGGCATTTTTGTCCTGTGTAGTGCTGCTGCCGTGCCACTAGGGATGGGTATAGAGAACCGGATTTTTTCGGAACCGGTTCTGCGGCCGTCATTTTACCCGGACCGATAAGCGCTCTTGGTTATCTGCTATTGATTCCGGTTCCGACCCTATACTCGCGAAGAGGCGGTGTGCACGTGTGCAGCTGCTACACACACAAAGTTCCCCTGTGTGGGATCATTAAAGTATATTCTGATTCTGAAGCCGAGGGGGTGTGATGGCAGAACGTGCAAAGCGATCTCGAGTTTGGCTTTATTTTACCAAAATTGATGTCGAGACCACACATTGTCTAAATTGCAAGTATTTTCATGTAAAGGTGGAAGCACAAGCAATTTGTCCTAACACGTTACCAAAATCCATGGCATTCAGACTGAAAGATGTACTGTGTTTGACGAGCGTGTTGAAGCAGCTCCTACTCCGATGCAACAGATATGCTCATAAATTACGGCACAAGCACGTTTGAAAACACACGTGCTTCATGTTTTATTATAAAAAAAACAATAAAAGTAAAATGAAAGTTCTGTTTTAGTTAATATTTTAACTTATTTTTTAGTAAAAAAAAAATTGCACATTTTTTATTGTTGGCAAAAAACAAAACATTTGCTGCTGTCAAACTTAAAAACCAAATAATATTTATTTCTCTTTCTAACTTTGACATTTTTTTGTTTTTATTACAGTTCAGATTTATTTTGAAGTATCCTATTTTATTTAAGTAAGGTATATTTTCTTTAAATATTGTTGTTTGTGAGTTCATCATCATCCAATTAAAGTTTTTATCTTCATAATACTTCATAATAATTTGTTTGTTTTTAAGTATCGATAAGAGAATCGTTAAAGACCCGCTTCGTTAAGCGTATCAATAAGAGGACTAGTATCAATAAATCCTTATCGATACTCATCCCTACATACTGTACCACACAATCGTGCAGAGAGACAGGATGCTCTCAATAGTGGCACTGTAGAAGTTAGTCAGTACTTGAGAGGAGAGTCCCGAGCGCTTCAGCTTTCTGAGGAAGAAGAGACATTTTTGGGCCTTCTTCACGATGTCTAGTGTGTTGACCATGAGAAGTCCGTGGAGATGTGGATGCCCAAGAACTTCACGCTGTCAACACGCTCCACAGCTTTTCCCTATATGCAGAGGGGGAAAGCTGTTCAGTCCTCCTGGACCTATCACTATCTCCTCCTTTGTTTTACTGGTGTTCAGAGAGAGGTTGTTTTCTGACCACAACTGTGTGAGGATCTGGACCTCCTCTCTGTGGTGAATGATAGACCTATTAAGAGGGTGACATTTTTTCATTTTCTGGGATTGATAGAAAGTCCAGGACTATAGAAGGTCCAGGAGGGCTGAACACAGAAGTTGCTGTTCATATCATGATAGATGTTTGAAGATTATTGTGGTGTTTGGTGGAGGTGTACGGTAGGTAGTTTTTCTGCTCTGAAGTGCCCTTATTAGGTCTAGGTTGGAATAAGGGAGTGTGGCGTATGGATCAGTGGCACCTGCTGTATTGAGGGTTTTGGATGTGATGTAGGCCAAAGCCTTTGGGATTTGTGTTGTGGCAGTGAGGACTTCCCTGTGTGTGCACAGAGAGTGGAGGCTGGGGGTCATGCCGCTCTCGTTGAGGCAGAAGCACTAGCGTGAAAATATTGGGTCAATCTGAGGGGGAAGAGTATTACTGACACTCAGAAGGGGTCCTGTAATGGTCCCGGGAAAGGGGTATCAGGGAAACTTTGAGCTTTAGGCACAGGTTGGGGACACAGGATGTGGTGTGAGGGAGCTGGAGTTGTATCTACTGTATCCTAATCAGATGTCTGATCCCCAATGTATTTTCGCAATGGAGTTGGATGTTATGTAGACGGCTGTGGAGTGGGCAGTGCAACATCATGGTGGAGGCAAAGTGCTTATCTGCACAAATTAATTGTCTGTGGTTAAGGGGCTTTGTTTGGGATACCATGGGATGTTTTCACGTTGTTGTCATGAGTATGTATTTATGTGGGTCACGGGTCATTTTGGAATTTGGGGGGAAGGAACAGGAAATGGTGGCAAAGAGGGCGGCGGAGGGGGTGATGCTGGAGAGGGTCATGGCTCTGTCCCAGGGTGAGGTGAAGGTGGTAGTCTGGAAGGGAATAGTGAGGCAGTTACAGTCGGAGTGGGCGTTAGAGGTCAAGAGCAGGAAGTTGTATGACGTGTAGAGGACGGTAGAAGTGAGTGTAGTGCCGTTTAGTGGGAGGAAGGTGTTTTTGAGCAGGTTAAGGATTGAGAATGCAGGATTAAATGATACACTTAGCTATCTTGGGAGACATTATTTTTATTTATTTTATTTTTTATTATTTTTATCTTATATTATTGCACACCTGTATCAAAGCAAGTTCCTAGTCTCTGATATTCTCATTGACATGGCAATAAAAGCGTTCTGATTCTGATTCTGATTTGGATGGGGTCTGTGATTACTGTAGAAAGGCGGAGGGGGAAGAACACATTTTGTTGCATTGTAAGAAGTATGGGGTATAGAGGGAGGTTATGTTGGAGGTGCTAAGGGGTGTTGTTGCTAAGGGGGTTTGTTTGAGGGAATTGTTTTTGTTTTGTTGTCAGGGGCAGGGTTCAGTGGGGAGAATCTGAATTTCAGCACTTAGTACGTGGCAGTAATGCACCTTTGTTGGTGCTTCTTGCTATTATGGAAAAGAAGAAGAATTGAATATACTTTATTCAATTATATCCCTAAGGGATATTTAAATCAACGAGGTCCGTTTGTAAGAGTTAATTTTTTTCTGTTGAACCTTATTTGAGTTTAGCAACTGTAGTCAATTTGACCTTTTTAAGTCTTTAAAGATTTATTGACATTTGAAATTTTTGGATCTAAAAAAGAACCCTTTTTTACTTTACCTTGTGTCTGGCTGTTCTTCATTGCTCAGTCTATCACACACCAACTAACCAATAATACAAATTTGGTGAAGTACTAAGTATTAATGATTTCCAAGAAATTGAGGTTTTTAAAATACCCAGATTTAGAATGGTCACAATGGAGCTGTGCATTTTATAAAAGGTGTCAGTTATGACACTGTCTTGAAGGTGAAATGAAAAAATCTAAATAATTGTTTTAAAAAACACATCAACCATTGCATGCTGGAAATGTATGAAATAATAGTGTAGCTAATAAGAACAGATTATATAACTATAATCTGTTCTTAACTAAAGACACAATTGCTGTGTTACAACTTTTATTGTGTTTTTGTGTTTTTATCTTGTCATATTTAGACATTGAAGAAGTTCATTCTTCTTTCTGTTTCCTCCCGTTCATTTTTTTAATCTAAATGCTTGGATGTTTTTACTGAGTAAAATTTTTTTTAAATTATTGATCAAGGTTATGTTCTGTGAGAGATGCAGAAAAATCTTGAGTTTGGTGGGTATTCATTTCTTCCAGCCTCTAGATACAACTAGGTAGCTTTCCTTGTTTCTGTTCTGGGCAAAGATATACAAGAACATCGTCTCTATCACTGACTACTAAAGAGACACTGCTTCATCAAATACTCATCTTCTCAGAAGACAGCTTGTGAGGACTGCAACGCCTGTGTAGCCTGTGTAGCCTATTCTGCTCTGTCTGCGTACATTGCTGATTTGTTAGTATGCTTATCATTCTGCTGTATTTAGCCTGCTTACCATTCCGATTTGTGCTGCCTGCTTAACCACTCTGATCTGTCCAGTCTGCAAATTTGTCCTCTCTGAGTTTATCTCCAAAACTTCTAACATGTGCTGTTCCTCTGATATACTTCATTACTGATCCTGTCCATCCAGGTCACTCCCAGAGAGATACTCATAATCTTCATCTCTACTAACTTTATCATGTCCAATAGTTGATGGAAAATGATGGTAGTTCATGGTAAACACCGGTAATTCACAATACACAGCTGGAAAACACCAAGGTAACCATAGTTTCCAGTATTTGCAAGCTGGATCCAGTTGTTCCTGAAAGTTCAGAGTACTCGAGGGAAGTTCGTAGTTTCTTGACAGTGGTATTAAATAGCTGCCTGACCTCGTGTAGTTCCCGAACAGGTTTCTCAATAATTTCTGCAAGTTGCTATTAACGGCCTGCAGTTTTCACTGTTCTGTTGTTCCAACCATTAGTGCAAAAGAAGAGCTTCCTGCAATGAGAGATGAGCAAGAAGAACAACAGTATATGAACCTGAACCAACCAGACTAAACCACAAGACCTGGACAAAAAGGGACCTCACTAAACCACTGGACTTGGACATCTCTCATTTTAACTACAAGACCAATAAAAAAATATCGCTAAACTCAGTGGCGGTCCGTGCATTTCACACCTAGGCCTTCAGTGAAGTGCCACTTTGTCCGACTTGAATAAATACCCCTCAAATACAATCATTACACCACGGCTGGAGAAATCATATACAGAAGCAGACGTAAGCACTACTGGGCGTTGCATCACCTTAATTGTGTACAACAGGGATCCACAACCTTTTTTGCACTACGGACCGGTTTAGTGTCTGATATATTTTCACGGACTGGTCTTAAGATGATGAGACCAGCCTGAAAAAACTGGGTTTTCAAAATCAATAATAATAAACTTAAATCCACTTTGTCTTCACGAGAAAATTTATTAGCAGCGTCTTTATAACGTGGAAACATTCTCTCTGCGCGAACGCACTCTTGTTGCCATGGTAACGGTAAACATGTACCTTCAAAATAAAAGGCATCACAAAAACAAAGTGAATAAAAATAACAGTTCTGTGCGGCCCGGTACCACATGACCCTGTACCAGTCCGCGGCCCAGTGGTTGGGGACGACTGGTGTACAACACAGGCTATTTTCAAGAGCATTTAAACATCAATAAACCCACGGATAAAACTTATAAAAATGAACAAAATGTTTGCACTCACCAAAACGGCTATCCCAAAAACACTTATTTCAACACAAAATCCATTCTCTTTTCTTTCCTCAAGACGACGTGAATGACTCGGTTTTACAGTTTGTCTGTGCGTTTCAGTTTGAACAATAAATCCTACATGGAATCTAAATCTAAATCTACATGGAGGCCAATGGAAAAGGCTGTTTGCGGAGATTTTCTCCGGTATGTCTAAAAGTGCTGAGAGTCGAGAAGGTAGAGAAACAGTCATTTTTCGTGGTCTTGAAATTGATTCTGCCATTCTGAAACCCTTCTGCCATTGTTGGTTAAAAAAAACGAGTAGATATTTCAGATTTTTCTGTTAAAGGTCCTGGATCTGGCTCTAGTGTAAGTTTTGTTGACATGCTGAGGGTTGCTTCCGCTTACGTCAAGTGAGTATCCAATCACAAGACTTGGATACTCGTGTCATAAGTGACATGTCACGCGTACATGTCATGTTCAGCGCCTTCGCGAAGGCGTAAACGTCACAACTTATGATCTGATTGGCTGTCAGAAACTACAGCTGCCCGTTTACTATGCAGTAAGCAGTGCCCGCACTGCTGGATCTGAAGGCCTTGGGGGAGATTTCATCCAGCCTAGCGACACCAGCGAGCTGAATTCTGATTGGATAAAAACTTTAACCTAACGTTACAACACTGAAAGCTGTATAACCAAATGGATATAATATGACATAAAGAAAACCGAATATAGAGAATAATTGTATATATACAGTACAGACCAAAGGTTTGGACACACCTTCTCATTCAAAGAGTTTTCTTTATTTTCATGACTATGAACATTGTAGATTCACACTGAAGGCATCCAAACTATGAATTAACACATGTGGAAGTATAGTACATAACCAAAAAGTGTGAAACAACTGAAAATATGTCATATTCTAGGTTCTTCAAAGTAGCCACCTTTTGCTTTGATTACTGCTTTGCACACTCTTGGCATTCTCTTGATGAGCTTCAAGAGGAAGTCACCTGAAAGGCTCTTCCAACAGTCTTGAAGGAGTTCCCAGAGGTGCTTAGCACTTGTTGGCCCTTTTGCCTTCACTCTGCGGTCCAGCTCACCCCAAACCATCTCGATTGGGTTCAGGTCTGGTGACTGTGGAGGCCAGGTCATCTGGTGCAGAACCCCATCACTCTCCTTCCTGGTCAAATAGCCCTTACACAGCCTGGAGGTGTGTTTGGGGTCATTGTCCTGTTGAAAAATAAATGATGGTCCAACTAAATGCAAACCGGATGGAATAGCATGCCGCTGCAAGATGCTGTGGTAGCCATGCTGCTTCAGTATGCCTTCAATTTTGAATAAATCCCCAACAGTGTCACCAGCAAAGCACCCCCACACCATCACACCTCCTCCTCCATGCTTCACGGTGGGAACCAGGCATGTAGAGACCATCCGTTCACCTTTTCTACGTCGCACAAAGACATGGTGGTTGGAACCAAAAATCTAAAATTTGGACTCATCAGACCGAAGCACAGATTTCCACTGGTCTAATGTCCATTCCTTGTGTTCTCTAGCCCAAACAAGTCTCTTCTGCTTGTTGCCTGTCCTTAGCAGTGGTTTCCTAGCAGATATTCTACCATGAAGGCCTGATTCACACAGTCTTCTCTTAACTGTTGTTCGAGAGATGTGTCTGCTGCTAGAACTCTGTGTGGCATTGACCTGGTCTCTAATCTGAGCTGCTGTTAACCTGCGATTTCTGAGGCTGGTGACTCGGATGAACTTATCCTCCGCAGCAAAGATGACTCTCGGTCTTTCTTTCCTGGGGCGGTCCGCATGTGAGCCAGTTTCTTTGTAGCGTTTGATGGTTTTTGAGACTGCACTTGGGGACACTTTCAAAGTTTTCCCAATTGTTCGGACTGACTGACCTTCATTTCTTAAAGTAATGATGGCCCCTCGTTTTTCTTTACTTAGCTGCTTCTTTCTTGCCAAAATACAAATTCTAACAGTCTATTCAGTAGCACTATCAGCTGTGTATCCACCTGACTTCTCCACAATGCAACTGATGGTCCCAACCCCATTTATAAGGCAAGAAATCCCACTTTTTAAACCTCACAGGGCACACCTGTGAAGTGAAAACCATTTCAGGTGACTACCTCTTGAAGCTCATCAAGAGAATGCCAAGAGTGTGCAAAGCAGTAATCAAAGCAAAAGGTGGCTACTTTGAAGAACCTAGAATATGACATATTTTTAGTTGTTTCACACTTTTTGGTTATGTACCATACTTCCACATGTATTAATTCATAGTTTGGATGCCTTCAATGTGAATCTACAATGTCCATAGTCATGAAAATAAAGAAAACTCTTTGAATGAGAAGGTGTGTCCAAACTTTTGGTCTGGACTGTATATATATACAGTGGTGGTCAAAAGTTTACATACACTTGTAAAGAACATAATGTCATGGCTGTCTTGAGTTTCCAGTTATTTCAACAACTCTGATTTTTCTCTGATATAGTGATTGGAACAGATCCTTCTTTGTCACAAAAACATTCATGAAGTTTGATTCTTTTATGACTTTATTATGGGTAAACTGAAAATGTGACGAAATCAGCTGGGTCAAAAATATACATACAGCAATGCTAATATTTGGTTACATGTCCTTTGGCCATTTTTACTTCAATTAGGCGCTTTTGGTAGCCATCCACAAGCTTCTGGCAAGTTTCTGGTTGAATCTTTGACCACTCCTCTTGACAGAATTGGTGCAGTTCAGTTAAATTTGTTGGCTTTCTGACATGGACTTGTTTCTTCAGCATTATCCACGTGTTCTCAATGGGATTTAAGTCAGGACTTTGGGAAGGCCATTCTAAAACCTTAATTCTAGCCTGATTTAGTCATTCCATTACCACTTTTGATGTGTGTTTGGGGTCATTGTCCTGTTGGAACACCCAACTGCGCCCAAGACCCAACCTTCGGGCTGATGACTTCAGGTTTTCTTGAAGAATTTGAAGGTAATCCTCCTTCTTCATTGTCCCATTGACTCTCTGTAAAGCACCAGTTCCATTGGCAGCAAAACAGGCCCACAGCATAATACTACCACCACAGTGCTTGATGGTAGGCATGGTGTTCTTGGGGTTAAAGGCCTCACCTTTTCTCCTCCAAACATATTGCTGGGCATTGTGGCCAAACAGCTCAATTTTTGTTTCATCTGACCACAGAACTTTGTCCATGTGATCAGCAGCAAACTTTAGTCGAGCCTTAAGGTGCCGCTTTTGGAGCAAGGACTTCCTTCTTGCACGGCAACCTCTCAGTCCATGGCGATGCAAAACACGCTTGACTGTGGACACTGACACCTGTGTTCCAGCAGCTTCTAATTCTTGGCAGATCTGCTTTTTGGTGCTCCTGGGTTGACTCTTCACCCTCCTGACCAGTTTTCTCTCAGCAGCATGTGACAGCTTGCGTTTTCTTCCTGATCGTGGCAGTGACAAAACAGTGCCATGCACTTTATACTTACAAACAATTGTTTGCACTGTTGCTCTTGGAACCTGCAGCTGCTTTGAAATGGCTCCAAGTGACTTTCCTGACTTGTTCAAGTCAATGATTCTCTTTTTCAAATCTGTGCTGAGCTCCTTTGACTTTTCTATTGTAGCGTTTGTGGGTGTTTTTATCCGATGAGCCCTTTTTAAATGGCCTCAGAGAAGTCACCAGCTGTAGTCACTCATAATCACTCACAAGAAGTTAAGAGGTCATGCTATGACGCTCATGTCATTGACACAACTTTCTAAGTCTCCAAAATTGCTCAGTCATGTTGCTGTATGTATATTTTTGACCCAGCTGATTTCGTCACATTTTCAGTTTACCCATAATAAAGTCATAAAAGAATCAAACTTCATGAATATTTTTTGTGACAAAGAAGGATCTGTTCCAATCACTATATCAGAGAAAAATCAGAGTTGTTGAAATAACTGGAAACTCAAGACAGCCATGACATTATGTTCTTTACAAGTGTATGTAAACTTTTGACCACCACTGTATATATATATATATATAAATATATATATAAACGTATTTATAGGAAAAATACGTTTAAAATGAAATTGACTTTTATTATAATTATGATAATGATGTATGGTTAAGTTAGGCCAGCAGAGAAGGCCCTGCTGGCTCTGACCGCCCGCCACTGGCTAAACTACAACACATAAATCAGAGGACAATAACCAACCTCACAAATCCAGAGGACCTGGACCAGTACCAACGTAACTGAACTACAATACCAAAACCGACCTACATAGCTATAGGAACAGTATCGACCTTATTGGATCCCAGGACTCTTCTTCCATCATTCCCCTTCAGGGGGCGCCACAGCAAGTCAGTTTCTTCCATCTAACCCTATCTACTGCATCTTCTTCGTTCACACCAACTATCTTCATGTCTTCCTTCACTGCATCCATGAACCTCCTCTTTGGTCTTCCTCTAGTCCAAATCCTGGAGGTTCCAAATCCAGCATCCTTCTTCCGATGTACTCTCTCTCTCCTCTGCACATGTCCAAACCATCTCAGTCTGGCCTCTCTCTGACTGTGCTCATTGACATATAACCAGAAGCATTGTCGCAATACCGCGAGATTGGCACCCACTATTGCTGTCCAATAAATTGATTACTACAAATTTAGAGTTAATAACATTTTTTATGAGAATAATTTTTTGAGTAATTATGTAAGCACTATGCTCTAAACAGCTAAGTTAGCATGACACATCCAAACACTGTATAAATCTACAGTGTTTGGATGAAAGCAACTAAAGGAAAGCTGGAGGTTAACAAATGTGACTGGACTGCCGGTTCATTATTGGGCGGGGAGCGACAGAGAAGCAGAGACACAGTCCATAAAAACAGTTTAAACATAATTTATTTAAAGGACACTGTTCAGGGGGAGCCCTCGCCACATGGTGCTGTGCTGGCTGACATCCCACTGTGCCGCGCCACCTGCCCATAGTTTGACAGGAGAGCTCCCCACTGTGTGTCTCTGCTGCCGCCAGTGCTTCTGCTCTGGCTCCCACTCTGCTGCCCCCAACCGCTCCTAATGTAGCAATCAGGGACTGCACCACTTCTTAGTAGCAGGTGAAGTAAATAAAATAATTAAGACAATTAAAACAAGCTAAGAACTAGTGCTGTCATTTTAACACGTTAATTCGATTAATTATTACACCACCTTTTAACGTATTAAAAAAGTTAACACAATTAATTATGACGTAATAACGGTGGCGAGCCAATGCTTGAGCATTTGAATTTTGACCCATCAAAAGACCCGTAGTCTTCTCAGCCATGCTGGTGTTGCAGCACGGCCGAGAAGACTACGACCCGACCCAAAATTCGGGTCAGGTCGGGCCTAAAATGTCAATCATTACTTCGGGTCAGGTTGGGCTCGGGTTTTTCTCTCACTGACTTTTTTTCAAATAAATATTTTATATATTATATATATTTTTTATAAAATGTAAACTAAAACGAGGTGTGGATACCAAACTAACAAATACTTTATAAAATTATAAAATAAAGTTATAAAATTAAAGTTATAAAATAAAATTATAAAATTGATCATTTTATAAAACAGAGAAGTAATGGAACGTAATTGCTATTAAACTACTTAACAGGAACCGCAGAGCCAGAGCATGTTCTGAAAATGTTCCTATTTATAAAAAAACCCTCCTCCTCCCGAGTCTTCATAAATAAAATATGACATTTTGGGTTTGCTTCAGGCTCGGGCCTGCAAATCAAGTTAATTGGTCGGGCTCGGGCCGGGTTTTAATACCCGCGGGCCGGGTCGGGCTGGATTTTCTAGGCCCGATCTCACCTCTAATCTAAACGCAAAACATGTTCAGGCAAGTTCCTCTGTTGCAAGTGTGGCTACCGGGAGCTCGCTCTGCCTAACCAAGCTAGCGAATGAGCAAATCCACAACAGAGAAATTGACGAATACTTCAATTTCTCTGTTGACTCTACAATAGGAAGAATTGTTTCCAAAGCCTTGGCGTCACAAGGCGGATTGCTGCTGACTGCAAGCCAATTTCTATCTTTGAAGATAAGAACGATGCACCTGGCCTCATGAGGTACAGTTCACCAATAATAAATTGGATTTAAAATCTTCTGTTCCTGTATTTGACAGCTCAGTGGTTAGAGCGTTCGCGCGCGGACTGGAAGTTCGCGGGTTTGCGTCCCATAGAGAGCACGTCTAGGGTCCTTAGAGAAGACACCTAACCCCCGCTTCTCCCACCATTGGCGCCGTCGAAGGGCAGCCCGCTGTGGTGTAAGGGGTGCAGCACACAAATTTCCCCAGTGAGGGATGAATAAAGTAATTTAATTAATTCGATTAATTTTTTTAATCGACTGACAGCACAACTAAAAACACAAGACACTAAAAACAGGCAAAATAAATCTAGAAAAACCATGCATTAAAATACTCCACCTGCCACAAAGTCAAGTTTCTTGTTCTCCTGTAGAGTTATTAAATCTTGTTTGTATTTTACACCAAACACTTAGTTGAAAAGCTAATTGGTGATACACCTGTTAATGGTCACAAGATGTTATTGTTGTGTAAATGTTCCGCTATCATTTTGATGCTAATCATACATTATGTTAGTTTTATAGAGTTACTATTATCTTGTTTTTATCTATAGATTTTCTTATTAATGTTATACTGGCACACTGATGTTCAATAGTGCACACTCTTTCAATCTGTGTTGAAATTTTCTTATCTGAACAAATACAATCTTGTTTTTCTTGTCAGTTTTCTTAACAAAAAGAGGTCTGTATTTAGTTGTAAGTTTTAAGTTTTAAGAATTAAACTAAAACTGAAGAATTATTCTCTTTGTTTACATCATGCTTATTGCAGAGTACCAGACTGTTAAGGCATAATATTACATCAAGAAATTTGTACTGTATGTGTTAATGTAGCTTTGCAGACCACATTAAATTCTTTGTGTCTGGACCCGTTCTCTGACAGTATGGTTCCAGTGGTTATCTTTTTTCTTTTGTTTTTTTAATAGTAGTTTTATTGGCAGGTGTAACATGTTGTTATGTTCACAGTAATATTACAGGTTGCCTGAAAAGAGTTAAAAATTTGCTCTGATGCTTCAATGACTAAAACCCAGGATGTAAACCGATCTCACTGTACCACAGGAGCATAACTGTCCTCTGAACCACAAGACCAGAGCTGTCCTCTCTGAATCACAGGACCAGAACTGTCCACACTGAATCACGGGACCAGAACCGTCCTAACTGAACCACAGGACCAGAACTGTCCTCACTGAATCACAGGACCAGAACCCTCCTCACTGAACCACAGGACCAGAACCATCCTCACTGAACCACAGGACCAGAACCGTCCTCACTCAACCACAGGACCAGAACTGTCCTCACTGAATCACAGGACCAGAACCCTCCTCACTCAACCACAGGACTAGAACCCTCCTCACTGAATCACAGGACCAGAACCGTCCTCGCTGAACCACAGGACCAGAACCGTCCTCACTGAACCACAGGACCAGAACTGTCCTCACTGAATCACAGGACCAGAACCGTCCTCACTCAATCACAGGACCAGAACCGTCCTCACTCAACCACAGGACCAGAATTGTCCTCACTGAACCACAGGACCAGAACCGTCCTCACTCAATCACAGGACCAGAACCGTCCTCACTCAATCACAGGACCAGAACCGTCCTCACTCAACCACAGGACCAGAATTGTCCTCACTGAATCACAGGACCAGAACCCTCCTCACTGAACCACAGGACCAGAACCGTCCTCACTGAACCACAGGACCAGAACCCTCCTCACTGAACCACAGGACCAGAACCCTCCTCGCTGAACCACAGGACCAGAACCCTCCTCACTGAACCACAGGACTACAACCCTCCTCACTGAATCACAGGACCAGAACCGTCCTCACTGAACCACAGGACCAGAACCCTCCTCACTCAACCACAGGACCAGAACCCTCCTCACTGAACCACAGGACCAGAACCCTCCTCACTGAACCACAGGACCAGAACTGTCCTCACTGAATCACAGGACCAGAACCGTCCTCACTGAATCACAGGGCTAGAACCCTCCTCACTCAACCACAGGACTAGAACCCTCCTCACTGAACCACAGGACCAGAACCCTCCTCACTCAACCACAGGACTAGAACCCTCCTCACTGAATCACAGGACCAGAACCGTCCTCACTGAACCACAGGACCAGAACTGTCCTCACTGAACCACAGGACCAGAACCCTCCTCACTGAACCACAGGACCAGAACCGTCCTCACTGAACCACAGGACCAGAACCCTCCTCTCTCAACCACAGGACCAGAACCCTCCTTACTCAACCACAGGACCAGAACCCTCCTCACTGAACCACAGGACCAGAACCCTCTCACTGAACCACAAGATCAGAACTGTCCTCACTGAATCACAAGATCAGAACCGTCCTCATTAAACCACACAAACCAGACTGTTTTTGCTAACCCATGGGATCCGAACCTGAACCTAATCCTTACTACATCACAGAGCAAACCTGACAGATAACCAGTCTCTGAATGTTGAACTAGCTTTGGAGGAGTCCTCCTGAAAAGACTGGTACCTTTTCCTTTGTTTACTTTTGTCCTGATATCCTGGAAAACCACAAAACTGACTAAACACAAACAATGAAAGGAAAATGTTTGACTTAACAAAAAACTATGCGTACAAATTCATATTTAATATTTAGCAACTATTAAATGTGAACGTGAGTTCTACCGCCGCCTTCTGGCGGCACCTCGTCCCTGACGCTTGGATACCTGCTCGGGGCCTTGAAAGCAGATCCTGCACTGGGGGGTCCGTAGGCTGCTGGCGGTACTGGTCAGGGACACGGCGTCAAGGCCCAGTTTGGGCTCCTTCTCCTCAAAAGCGAGGCTGCGGGGCCTCGGGGCGCTGCCGTAGTATTCCTCCTCATCATCCCTGGAGCTGTAGCCACCGCACCAGCCCATCCCCACATCCCTCACGTTGCCTCTCTCCGAGTCCGGGTCGGACTGTGGGGAACCAGAGCGCATAAACACCAAAACTTTCAGTTCATCAAAAAACATGCGGATCCGGTACTTGAACATGTTTGCCGGCTGCTTCAGACACTGATCAGATCCTGGAACATCACAGCTCATGTTCTCTCACATCCCACACAGTCTTTGCTCCATCATGTTCTCCTTCCTCTCTTTCTTCAGATCCTTGCAGCAGACACCAACTACATGTTTTGCTACCCGAAGCAGAGTACCGTGAGATAATGGGATGTTAGGGGCAACGTGCCATCCACGCTCTCGCTTTTGGGATTCCTCTCTACAATCATAATCCAGAAAGAACAAACAGTTTATGAAAGATGTAAATTATTTGCTTCCGTTTCAAGCGTCAAATTATTTTGCTTTCCTATTTCAGCTTCCAGCACGATCCTGGAAAAATGGAGCCGTTCACAGTAAAAACACATCCATATTGGTTCCTGGCAGAGGAGCAGGATGAAGCAGCATCAGATCAGACCCGCATTGCATCGAAAGGCTGCCTCCTCCTGTGGAACAGAAAGAAGAGGCAGGGGAGAAATGGCATCCATCCATCCATGTTTGCTGAAGAAGCAGGAGAGGCTTCTCTGTCCACAGAGCTGACGCTGTAGCCACGTCAAGGGGGAACGCGCCAAGAATAAATGCATACCGCCCCCCTCCACTCCTTGGTCCAAATGCACCCCCCAACCCCCACACACACACTCCCTGGTCCAGATACACACCCCCATTCACCTGGCCCAAAAGGAGAATCCCCCGCCCCCACTTCCTGGTCGAGATGCATACCCCACGTCCTGGTCCAGTTACGCACCCCCACTCATCTGGCCCAAATGCAGACTCCCCACACCCTGGTCGAGATGCATACCCCCTCCCATTCACCTGGTATGTTTCCTAATGAGCTCCAACTGACCCTGAGAGGTAGGGGTCGTAAATCCGAAGCCCCACGAACCATCGAGCAGTTTCGATACAACTCCAAAAAATCGACACAAAAAATCTAATTTCCCGACATCGCCTAGAGCTCTATCTGCAGGTTGCTGTGTGTAAAGGAAAATCCAGGGGAAAAAAAAAAAAGAAAAATGAATTTCATGCTCCAAGTCTCATTAGAAAATTTATTGGGATTCAATGAGTATTTCTGTTTCCTATTTTTTGCAAATATTTTTTTTCTCAGTTATTATAAAGTAGTTATGTCTGACCCACGACATTTTCACATTGGAATGAATGTTAATTTAAATTCTACTCACCCAAAATAAATAAAACAAATATTCCATTCTGCTCATTTAAAGTATGATGAAAAGTTCGATAAAGCACAGACTGACCACACCCGGTGCTCCTGTCTTCAATATGAATCATTAAAGAGGACTTAATTTGCCTTAAAAGACTAAAAAACTTAATCGAAACATATATATAAAAAGGTATGCATTCCAACATTCATCAATCCGGAATTACAGAAGTAGCAACTTAAATATTTGGGGCAAAGGAGAGCAGGGCCTTGTGGTGCCTTCACAACAGAAACAGTCTCATTATTAGGAGTAAAAAAGACTGAAATAAGACAATCTCGTACAAATGTTCTTTTCATAAATTTTTATTTAAATATAAAAATTTTTCCACCACGTTTGGCTTCAGTCCGCTCCTCTTCTGGCCCCCTTCAAACCTCTCGCGAGCTCAGGTATCGAGCAGCCTCTGAGCTCTGGTCACGTGACATTTTGTTTCGACAACGCTTGAGCTGGCCATCCCTACAGAGAGGTACCCTAACACCAGACTGAGCTCCACCTGACCCTGAGAGGTTCTGTTACATCCAGCCTGAATTCTACCCGACCCCGAAAGGTACCCAGACTTGAGGGTAGCTCTCGGGGCTACCCTTAACAGCTCTCAAAGTGTTAGGGTGGATCCTGTTATGGATCCTGGGAGGTTCCATAACACCCAGACTGAGTTGTTAGAAAAATAAAATTCACTTGCGGTGAAAATATTGTTTTTGTGTTGCCATCATGTGCAGAAAAATAGTTTAACCATTCATAGAAGGATGCTTACAATTTTATATTTTATTTTTAAGAAAACTGTCAGAAATATTTTGGAGTGCACACAATAACAGCAGGGTCTAAAATGATTAATTTACAACCAATTCCTAAAAAGCAGCAAGAAATCATGACAAAAGATGAAGTTACACTTTTTGATGTGACATAACACATTTATAAAAGAGAACTTTTCAAACAGAGCAGTTATATTTTCAATATCACACTAGTAAAACAAATTTAAATAAATTTTGAAAAATTTTCACAAGCTTATTATATACAAGAAAAAGAGAAAATGACTTACAGTTGAGCAGTCAAAAGGCTTTTTATGGTAATGCTAAGTGGGAGACAGAGACACAAGTAGAATTTGCAGGAGGGAACAAGTTGGCTCAGTTTCACAGGACGTACAAAGAAGTTTGGTTCTTAGTGAGGAGACAGCTCGGAAATATGGAAAAGGCATCTTCTCATAATTGAATGTGCAGCTACAGTGCCTTGAGAAAGTATTCAGCTCCCTAACATTTTTCAATCTTTTTCCATATTTTAGGCTTCAAATTTAAATACCGTAATTTCACGACACCCCCTTCCCCATGTTGTTGTAAGGTGGTGTGTGACTGAGACTGCGCCTTTTCGTACGGTGTGCCTTATGTGTGTGTTAAATACAGCATTGGCGCACATAACTGAGACTGCGCCTTTTCGTACGGTGCGTCTAATGGTCGTGAAATTACGGTATATAAAGCTGTCACTTTTTATATAAAAAAAAAAAAACACGCTGGACACAATCATAAAGTCGAACGAACGGATACTTTAAACTTTAAAAAAAAAAAAAAAAAAAAAAAAGAATTTGGCGTGCAAAGAAGAACTATGGTATTGTATGAGGAAGTCTGGTGTGACAGAGAAGTATGTTAGAGCGGTTCAGGACATGTATGAGGGCTGTAAGACAGTGGTGAGGTGTGCTGTAGGTGAGACAGAGGAGTTCAGTGTGGGGGTGGGACTGCACTAAGGATCTGCTCTGAGCCCTTTGCTGTTTGCTGTGGTAATGGACAGGCTGACAGACGAAGTCAGACAGGAATCCCCATGGACAATGATGTTTGCAGATGACATTGTGATCTGTGGTGAGAGGAGGGAAGAGGTGGAGGAAAAGCTGGAGAGGTGGAGGTTTGCACTAGAAAGAACAAGAATGAAGATTAGTCAGAGTAAAACAGAGTAGGGCTGAAACAGTTTATCGATTTAATCGATTATAATCTATTATCAAAATAGTTGTCGACTAATTTGGTCATCGATTAATCACCTAAAAAGTTTTTACCGTCAACTACACTTAAATTGGTCTCCAAGTGGGGCAGTAGAGAGCAAATTGACAATGCGAGCTACCAAATAGGAGGAGAAGAAGATAGCAGCCAATCATTGGCCTTCATTTTATCCCACCTCACGTGATCAGGCAGATCCAACAAGATGGCAGAAAGAAAAATACATACAAAGTTTGGATCATTTTCCGCTAAATTTGAAAAAGACTTAATAAGGCGTTAATATGCAAAGTTTGCGAAACGGACACGTTTTAGCACGGAAGCATAACGACGCTGCACGAACATCTGAAAAAAAAAAAAACATGTTGGACTCGAAGCAAGACACGGCAAACCGGAGCGATACACGATGTTTATTTCTAATGAAAACAATTTTACAGGTCGTTAAATACACTTTTTATTGTGTGCAAAAAAACAAAAATAACCCAACATGGACTATTTTCTGTGGAAAACGGTTGCACTCTGCAGCAGAGCGCTTCTCTCAGGGACTGATATTTTGGAAATGATCGTGTCCGATATGAGGCCGCTGTCAGTAGGAAGACGAGGGGTTTAAAAAAAAAGATCACTAAATTCAATCCAGGATATGATTTACTTTTACTGTATACAGTAAGTAGATTTATCATTTTCTAGAAATGATAATATTCTACCTCTTTATTTGACAGAAAGATTAACATTTGCGCTTACTGTAATAAACCCAACGTGTTGTTTAAGTGGTTATGAGCTGTGTTTTACACAATTACATTCTATAAAATGCCGGAAAAGTAATATTTATTAAATTGTCCTTTTTATCCGATTAATCAAATAATTGACCCAATAATCGACAGATTTAATCGAAAACCAAAATAATCGTTAAGTTTCAGCACTAAAACAGAGTACATGTGTGTGAATGAGAGGGATCCAAATGGAAAAGTGAGGTTACAGGGAGAAGAGATAAATAAGTTGGAAGATTTTAAGTATCTAGGATCAACAGTCCAGAGCAATTGAGAGTGTGGAAGATAGGTGAAGAAGCGTGTTCAGGCAGGCTGGAACGGGTGGAGAAAAGTATTTTAAGCTGAAACTCTTCTGTCTGTGTGATGTGTGATAGAAGAGTTTCAGCTAAAATAAAAGGAAAAGTGTACAAAACCGTGGTGACAGCGGTCATGCTGTTTGGTCTAGAGACAGTGGCACTGAGGATAAGACAGGAAGCAGAGATTAAGGTAGCAGAGATGAAGATGCTGAGGATCTCTCTAGGAGTGACCAGGATGGACAGGATCAGAGGAACAGCACATGTTAGAGGTTTTGGAGATAACGTCAGAGAGGCCAGACTGAGATGGTTTGGACATGGTTCATGGATACAGTGAAGGAAGACATGAAGATAGTTGGCGTGACCGAAGAGGATACAGCAGATAGGGTTAGATGGAAGAAAGTGCCTTGCTGTGGCGACCCTTGAAGGGAAATGCCGAAAGGAGAAGAAGACTTTCAGGGTAGCAAACTCTCTTCAGATGTCCAGTGAGGATCTCTGAATGATCCTATGTGACCTAGTGATGGTAAATAGAATCTACTGGCATGTAATCAAGTCTCCATATAAATGCACCTACTCTGTGATAGAGTCAGAGATCTGTTTAAAGCACAGATAGCATCATGAAGAACAAGGAACTCACCAGGCAGGTCTAAGAAACTGTTGTGGAGAAGTTTAAAGAAACATTAAGTTTAAAGAAACATCTTTAAATATCCCAAGAAACACTGTGACACACTAGTCAGATAACACCAAAATCAAACTTTTTGGCAACAATGGACAACATTATGTGAACCTACCATCCATACTGTCAAAAATGGTGGTAGCAGCATGATGGTTTGAGCCTGCTTTTCTTCAGCATGGACAGGGGAGATGGTTCAAATTGATGGGAAGATGGATGGAGCCAAATAAAAAAAAAATAAATGAATTACTCTATTCATCCCTCACTGGGGAAATTTGTGTGCTGCACTCCTTACGCCACAGCAGGCTGCCCTTTGACGGCGCCAATGGTGGGAGAAGCGGGGGTTAGATGTCTTCTCCAAGGACCCAGACATGCTCTCTGTAGGACGCAAACCCGCGAACTTCTGGTCCGCGCGTGAACGCTCTAACCACTGAGCTGCCGTCTCCTCCCATACAGGACAATTATATAGGACAATTCTGGAAGAAAACCTGATGAAGTCTGCAACAGACCTGAGACTGGGATGGAAATGTGTCTTCCAAAAGACAATGATCCAAAACATAAAGCAAAATCTACAATGAAATGGTTTAAAAAATAAACATATTAAGGTGTTAAGAATGGCCGAGTCAAAGTCCAGACCAAATCCAATCGAGAATCTGTGGAAGCAGCTAAAAACTGCTGTTCACAGGTGCTCTCCGTCCAACCTCACTGAGCTCGAGCTGTTTTGTAAGAAGGAATGGGCAAAAATGTCAGTCTCTCTGCAAATGTCAGTCTCTGCAAAACTGATAGAGACATGAGCCAAGCAACTTACAGCTGTAATTGCAGCAAAAGCTGGCGCTACAAAATATTGACTTAAGGGGGTCGAATATAATTTTTGCACGCCTAATTCTTCAGTTTTCTGTTTGGTAAAAAAGTTTGAAATATCAAATAAATGTTGTTGATTGTGTGCCACTTGTTGCCAATTCTTCACAAAAAAATACAGCTTTATATCTTTATGTTGGAAACCTGAAATGTGGCAAAACGCTGAAAAGTTCAAAGAAGCCGAACACTTTTTCAAGGCACTGTATGTTGGATATATACAGTACATATATTGCATACATGTACAGTGGTGGTCAAAAGTTTACATACACTTGTAAAGAACATAATGTCATGGCTGTCTTGAGTTTCCAGTTATTTCAACAACTCTGATTTTTCTCTGATATAGTGATTGGAACAGATCCTTCTTTGTCACAAAAAACATTCATGAAGTTTGATTCTTTTATGACTTTATTATGGGTAAACGGAAAATGTGACGAAATCAGCTGGGTCAAAAATATACATACAGCAATGCTAATATTTGGTTACATGTCCTTTGGCCATTTTTACTTCAATTAGGCGCTTTTGGTAGCCATCCACAAGCTTCTGGCAAGTTTCTGGTTGAATCTTTGACCACGCCTCTTGACAGAATCGGTGCAGTTCAGTTAAATTTGTTGGCTTTCTGACATGGACTTGTTTCTTCAGCATTATCCACATGTTCTCAATGGGATTTAAGTCAGGACTTTGGGAAGGCCATTCTAAAACCTTAATTCTAGCCTGATTTAGCCATTCCATTACCACTTTTGATGTGTGTTTGGGGTCATTGTCCTGTTGGAACACCCAACTGCGCCCAAGACCCAACCTTCGGGCTGATGACTTCAGGTTTTCTTGAAGAATTTGAAGGTAATCCTCCTTCTTCATTGTCCCATTGACTCTCTGTAAAGCACCAGTTCCATTGGCAGCAAAACAGGCCCACAGCATAATACTACCACCACAGTGCTTGATGGCAGGCATGGTGTTCTTGGGGTTAAAGGCCTCACCTTTTCTCCTCCAAACATATTGCTGGGCATTGTGGCCAAACAGCTCAATTTTTGTTTCATCTGACCACAGAACTTTGTCCATGTGATCAGCAGCAAACTTTAGTCGAGCCTTAAGGTGCCGCTTTTGGAGCAAGGGCTTCCTTCTTGCACGGCAACCTCTCAGTCCATGGCAATGCAAAACACGCTTGACTGTGGACACTGACACCTGTGTTCCAGCAGCTTCTAATTCTTGGCAGATCTGCTTTTTGGTGCTCCTGGGTTGACTCTTCACCCTCCTGACCAGTTTTCTCTCAGCAGCAGGTGACAGCTTGCGTTTTCTTCCTGATTGTGGCAGTGACAAAACAGTGCCATGCACTCTATACTTACAAACAATTGTTTGCACTGTTGCTCTTGGAACCTGCAGCTGCTTTGAAATGGCTCCAAGTGACTTTCCTGACTTGTTCAAGTCAATGATTCTCTTTTTCAAATCTGTGCTGAGCTCCTTTGACGTTCCCATTGTAGCGTTTGTGGGTGTTTTTATCCAATGAGCCCTTTTTAAATGGCTTCAGAGAAGTCACCAGCTGTAGTCACTCATAATCACTCACAAGAAGTTAAGAGGTCATGCTATGAAGCTCATGTCATTGACACAACTTTCTAAGTCTCCAAAATTGCTCATTCATGTTGCTGTATGTATATTTTTGACCCAGCTGATTTCGTCACATTTTCAGTTTACTCATAATAAAGTCATAAAAGAATCAAACTTCATGAAGGTTTTTTGTGACAAAGAAGGATCTGTTCCAATCACTATATCAGAGAAAAATCAGAGTTGTTGAAATAACTGGAAACTCAAGACAGCCATGACATTATGTTCTTTACAAGTGTATGTAAACTTTTGACCACCACTGTATGTATTATTGCATACATGTATGTATTATTGCATACATGTATGCAGTAAGGCCGTTTTTGGGGTATACGGCAGACGTGTAGAAAGTGCAACAAACTATGGGGCATACAGCATACAGTGGGGGTAGTGCAGACATGAGAAGGGTGCGGCGAATGTAGGAGGGGTACAACAAATATGGGGATGGTAGACATAGACGAGTATGTTGAAACTGTGGACGTGTTGTGAGTTTCATATATGTGTGAGGAGTAAGACGTACTTTGGGGGATACAGCAGATGTGTAGAGTGGAGATGTGGTTGGTACGACTGAATCCAGGGGATACAGCAGGTATGTAGGAGGTACAGACTGAAGACATTTTTATTTCTAAAGGCTTTTCAACAAAGTTTTTAGTGTTTTTTTTTTTGTGTTGTGGTTTTATTTAATTTTGCTGTTTGTTGTTCCTTTTGGTCATTGTAGCACTTTGAGATCTCCACTGGAGATAGAAAGTGCGTTATAAATAAAAATTTTATTATTATTATTATTATTATTGTTATATTACAGCAGATGTAATATAGGTGGGGTAGAGTAGATGTGCGGATGGTATGGTGGATTGGTCGGGGGAAAACAGCGTACGTGTGGGTGAGTTTGATGGATGAGTGGGAGATGCGGCAAATGTATGAGGAGTTTAACAGATGCGTAAAGGCTAAGGGCAGATGGAAGGTAAGGCCAATTATGGCAGATGTGTCTGGGGTTTGGCAGAAGTGAGGGGCAATCCAATGGGCCTTTTGTGTGTTCCAGCTAGGGTTGTGCAAGGACTAAAGGAAAGCACTCGGATTTGCTCGTGGATCCTTCTGGTTCCGGTATCGCACAGCAAGCCACACTCCCAAGATCTGGAAAAAATAAAGCATGTCAAATATTGTGTTCCCACAGACAAAAAAAGGATATTTAAAAAAAAAAAAGTTGTTCAAATTTCTACAATTTTCCATGGAAACGGCATGTAACTTGGTAGAAAAGGCTTTAAATTTGTCTTATGGGCAGTGTATTTGCTGATCAAGATGTTTAGACTTCCATCCGGAAATCATTTTAAAACTGATATTGATACATATAGAAGATGATTTCCTGATGGAAGTTGAAACATCCCAAACGTTTCGATTATCGAATACTCTGTCCAAAAGAAAACTTTGAAACCTTTTCAACAATTATCTCCCGAACAAAATACGGACGAGTATGTTATTTGGTTCAGTAGTATTATAATGGTATCAAACCAGTATTATGATTATAAAAAAAAAAATGGGGAAGGAGAAAATTTTGTAGAACCTCTGAGAAGCTGAAGAAAAGTCCAACACCACCAAGTATCTTCAGAGCTTCTGTCGCATGGTTTAGCATCATCTCCCCGCAAGTCGAGCAGTTTCCACGACTTCTGCAGGGCTAAAGACACACAGAGTCAGCAGCTCACAGTCACTGTAAAACAACATAGAAAACAATACAATAGATCATCAACAGAAACCACCCCCATGATGTGGCAACATTCACCTCAATCGCAGACCAAAACCATGCCAAAAACAGTTGACTGGTATGATGTACTAATTTCTAGAGACCATCAGCACAAGCCAGCACAATAAACTGGCACCACAGATTAGCCTGCGGACTGGCATCATGCATCAAAAACAGGTACATGCACCACAAACCAGCACAAAGGATCAGAAACCAGCAATGTGGACAACCACTGCATACCAGTACCAAGAACGAGTCCCATATACCAACATAATGATACCTGACACCAGCACCACTGACCTCAAGGACGAGCATCATAGAGTGGGGATCGAAAGTTTAGGCTATTGAGCCCCTGGCTATGTCAATTAGAAACCAGACAAATCTTTTTGGAATAACAATTGGACGATATGAACATTTATGCAGACGACATCATTATTTTTTCATGGAATCTTTCGGTTAGTATCCCTGCTGTCTTGGAGGTAATTAGAAAGTTCAGTCAATTCTCGGGATATAGTATTAACGACTCAAAATCTGCAATATTATTCTTAAACAAAGAAGAGAGAGCCCGCCCGGTTATACACACACCATTTTTAAACACTGAAGATGGGTTTACCTACCTTGGAATTAGGGTTACTCCTCAGATGGGTGCAATTGCTACAGCTAATTATGACCCGCTGATGAGTGAGGTACAGGGTACACTTGAAAGGTGGACCAAACTCCCACTATCTTTGATTGGTCGAATTAAACATACTGGCAACACGTCCTCTATTTCTCACTTCTCTCCCATCTGGGGTAATCCTCAGTTTACACCGGGCACAGCAGACAGAGGTTTTACGAATGGGCGGACCAGGGATTGCAAAAACTTGGAGATTTATATGTGGAGGGTAAACTATTGTCATTTGATGAACTCTGTTCAAAATATTCTGTACCCAGAAAACACTTTTTCAAATATTTACAGCTAAAACACTTAATTCGATCAAAGCACTGTGACACTGAAGAACTGCAGCTGTCATGTTTGGACGGTGTGGTTATAAAACATATGTACGGTAGACGCCAAATATCTTCATTCCATGCTTGTTTCTACAGACAAGGAATCTAGTTTTGATAAAATGATGGCATGGAGTTCAGATATTAAAGAAAATATTGGTGAAGCTGAGTGGGAAAAGGTGTGCTTTAGAGCACAAACACACACAATAAACACTAGATTAAAACTTTTGCAGCATAAATGGTTAATGAGGACATACTGTGCATAACCCGTGAGAAACTGAACAAATGGTCCCCTGGCATTCCAGATATTGTGTAAAATGTCTGACTGAAAAAGGAACTCTGATCCATTGTGTATGGGAATGCCCTAAAATACAAGATTTTTGGAAAAGCATAATCTGCAAATTATGTGAAATAACTGGCGTTCCAATACCTTACACAGCTAAGCTTTGTGTTTTGGGAATTTACCCCGACAACTTCAGGGTTTCATCTGGTGTGAAAACTCTCATCACCTTTGGACTACTGCAGGCCAGGAGGATGGTCGCCTTATCCTGGAGAGAGACTGAAGTTTCCACTGTACAATCCTGGCTGAGAGAAATATGTCTTTAAGCGTTACGTTGGAAAAGCTAACTTATATTTTGAGGGGTAAAGCTCAACATTTTGAAGAGGTCTGGGCACCCTTATTGAGATTCCTCAGACGAAAGTGACCTTTATTAGAGTGTGAGATGTTGAAATTTGTTGTGTAACGTTATCTTTTTTGTTTTGTTTGTGTTTTTGTTTTGGTTAAAAAATAAAGAAAAACCATGGCTGTTGTAAAGTCTTTTTTCTGTTATTGCTGTTGAAAGCTAATAAAAACATTGGTTAAAAAAAAAAGTTTCAGCAAATTTTGGATGCGAACTTGATGTCATCTACAAAAAATGGAAGCTAACGAGAGGATGGATTCTACAAATTGCAAAAAATCTTAAAAAACACACCTCAAAATCCACAGTGGATTACATCAAGAAGAATAAACTTAAGATTTTGCAATATCCTTCTTAATTTCCTGACGTCAACAAAATTAAAAATCTATGCATTGACATTGTGTCACAGACAGTCCAGACATCTCAAGGACTTTGAAGATGCTTGTAAGCAGAAATGGGCAAAGATCTTTCACACAAGAACTGAAGCGCTCGTGTCTATCTACAAAAACATGTTTACAAGTTGTGAAACTTGAAAAAGGGGGCAGTAGAAGATATTTACTCTGCAGGGTTCCCAAACTTTTGCAGGTACCTTTTTTGTTTTCTGTTATTTTGAAACTGAGCATGATGGAAATAAAAACTTTTGTGACATAATATAAAAACAGTCTTGTGTGTGTGAGATTAAATTCCTTTTGGAGATTTTTCCATCTTTTCTTAGCTTATTTTTGCACATTACAAATTTTTACCTGGGCTGTCTAAACTTTTAAACCCCACTTTATATCAGCACCTGGAACCATTAGCCACACCACTGAAAACAATCTCTGAGCCCACTGACTGAGCACATTTTTAAGGACCAGCTTTGGAACCAGTGACTGACAGCATCCCTAACAACTAGCCACCAAAGGGGATGCTCATCTGATGACCACCCGCAGTCCCTATGGAAAGTCTTTTTAAGACCAACAACCGGCTGCAAACAGACAACTGGTCTTAGCTTAACACCTACAGCTTGGCATTCCTGGACGTTCTCATCAGACTTTTCCGTGATGTTCAGGAGCCCACAGCAGTCCAGCTGGTTCTCTAAGTCTGTCCTTGTCTTGTCTTCGAGCATCCCCCAAGCAGACTTGAGTAGCACCTCCTACCAATAAAAAGAAATCATAGATGTTTCAAAAAGCTGGTAATATTAACATTTCATTCATGACAGATAGAAAATAATTGATCGATAGCATAAACATTATAATATACTGTATATATATATATATATATATACACACGTATGTAATGATTATTCATGTTGCAGATGAGGTATAACTTTAAGACAACTCAGGAGCAGTTTTACACAAATCGGAAAAAAGAAATGAAAGAGGAATGCAGAAAAAAGACGACACTTGTGTAGAGAACTTGAAAGAGGAAGCTAGAGAGGTGCAGGTTTGCAGTAAAAAGAAGAGGAATGAAGATTAGTCAGAGTAAGACAGAATACGTTTGTGAATGAAATGGGTCTAAATGGAAAAGTGAGGTTACAGGGAGAAGAGATTAAGAAGGGGGAAGATTTTAAGTGCCTTGGATCAGAAGGGCAGCACGGTGGCACAGTGGGTAGCACAGTGGCCTCACAGCAAGAAGGTCGTGGGTTCGAGTCCCGGGTGGGGACGAGGCTTGGAACACTGGCCTTTCTGTGTGGAGTTGTTCTCCCCGTGTTTGCGTGGGTTTCCTCCGGGTACTCTGGTTTCCTCCCACCCTCCAAAGACATGCATGCTAGGTTGATAGGCCGGTGGCAAAATTGCCCCTAGGAATGAACGAGTGTGCGTGTGGATGGTTGTATGTGTGTGGCCCCGCGACAGACTGGCGACCTGTTCGGGGTGTACCCTGCCCTTCGCCTTAAATCAGCCGGGATGGGCTCCGGCACCCCCTGCAACCCCATACGGGATAGACGGATAAGAAGATGACTGACTGACTGGATCAAGAGGATACAGCAGATGGGGTTAAATGGAAGAAACTGACTTGCTGTGGCGACCCCTGATGGGAAATGCCAAAAGAAGAAGACTTGTGGAGAGAACTTGAAGTGAACTGAAGATAGTAAAATGTAGTGTTTGAAAGAGGGAGAAAAAATTATAAAACCCCATAAATGCCTGTCATAATACAATAAAAATAGGTAAAAATAGTTAATCCCTCTATAGAAAAAAATAATTTTGAAACAGTGTGCAATTGAGCACCTATTACTATTAAATTTTTTAAATCCTACACGACAATAACTATTAAAAATACACTGCGTTCCAAATTATTATGCAAATGATGTTTTTGTTTGATTTTCCAAAATACTTGATGCAAATGACGATCAGCATCATTTTCAAGTCATTAGCTGTCAAATTGTATTTCAAATATTATTGAACAAACCTCCTAATGAAAACAGTATTTAAAAAATAAATGAAAAACTTAAAATGCACTGTTCCAAATTATTATGCATAACATAGTTTCAAGACTTTTTCTAGTTTATAAAGAACTGAAAATAGTAATTTGTTGAATTTACAGCAATATGAGGTCATATTCACTGAAATAAAAAGCCATTTCAATCCAAAACATCTTAACAGGTCAAGTTACATGTTAACATAGGACCCCTTGTTTGATAGCAGCTTCACAATTCTTGCATCCATAGAACTTGTGAGTTTATGGAGAGTTTCTGCTTGAATGTCTTTGCAGGATGTCAGAACAGCCTCCCAAAGTTGCTGTTTGGATGTGAACTGCCTCCCACCTGCATAGATCTTTTGCTTGATGATGCTCCAGAGATTCTCAATAGGGTTGAGGTCAGGGGAGGATGGGGGCCACACCATGAGTTTCTCCCCTTTTACGCCCATAGCAGCCAATGAAGCAGATGTGTTCCTTGCAGCATGAGATGGTGCAGTG
This sequence comes from Neostethus bicornis, assembly GCA_902685375.1. Lineage (NCBI taxonomy): Eukaryota > Metazoa > Chordata > Actinopteri > Atheriniformes > Phallostethidae > Neostethus > Neostethus bicornis. The sequence goes on along the minus strand of CACRXE010000055.1, from coordinate 633,880 downwards.
TCATGATGAAGATGATTTTGTTTCGGGAAGCACGATTCTTCTTTTTGTACCACGGAAGGAAGTGGTCAGTCAGAAACTCAACATACTTTGCAGAAGTCATTTTCACACCGTCAGGGACCCTAAAGGGGCCAAGCAGATCTTTCCCTAGGATTCCGGCCCAAAACATGACTCCGCCACCTCCTTGCTGACGTCGCAGCCTTGTTGGGACATGGTGGCCATACACCAACCATCCACTACTCCATCCATCTGGACCATCCAGACTTGCACGGCACTCATCAGTGAACAAGACTGTTTGAAAATCGGTCTTCATGTATTTCTGGGCCCACTGCAGCCGTTTCTGCTTGTGAGCATTGTTTAGGGGTGGTCGAATAGAAGGTTTATGCATAACTGCAAGCCTCTGGAGGATCCTACACCTTGATGTTCGTGGGACTCCAGGGACATCAGCAGCTTCAAATACCTGTTTGCTGCTTTGTAATGACACTTTAGCAGCTGCTCTCTTTATCCGATGTATTTGTCTAGCAGAAACCTTCCTCATTTTGCCTTTATCTGCACGAACCCGTGTGTGCTCTGAATCAGGCACAAATCTCTTAATGGTACGATGATCACGCTTAAGTTTTCGTGAAATATCTAAAGTTCTCATACCTTGTCCAAGGCATTCAACTATTTCACGCTTTTCAGCAGCAGAGAGATCCTTTTTCTTTCCCATATTGCTTGAAAATGGTGGTCTGCTTAATAATGTGGAACATCCTTCTTAAGCAGTTTTTCCCTTAATTGGGCTCACCTGACCAAGTAATTATCACAGGTGTATGTGATTGATTTCAGTGATCCACAGAGCCCTGAGACACAATACCATCCATGAGTTTAACTGAAAAACACTAAATTTAATCTTTATGACACTTAAATACAATTTGCATAATAATTTGGAACGCAGTGTAATACCATTTAATCATCAGCTGGGAGTTACTTGGGCCGCCTTAGTTAGCTAGCAAGGATTATCATTTGACCTCCAACTGTCTCTTTTTGTCACATGGAATTTCTTCTTTTTATATTATTCACAGACACATCAATGGGTCAATCACAGGGTTACCATGCTGACCGCCTCCCACTCTTTTTTTTGTATGTGGGTGCCTGTGGTGATGTCACCCACAATAATTTCAGGTTTTGTGAAATTGTTTGAGCGGGGAATTTTTTCGGAGGAGCCAGTGGCAGCAGCTGCAGAGACATCAGTGGTGCGTTCATGGTCACCTGTGAAGCACGAGACCCTCTCCTTTGAGCAGCAGGAGAGGCTGTTACAAATGCGGTTAGAGGGGAAAAATGCAGATTAAGGAGAGGAAAGTCCAGTTGCAGCTTGAGTTGGAGCAAGCTAAACTCAGAGTTCTGGAGAGAGGTGGTGCGCAAGTACAGGGGGCAAGTATAGCTCCGCGCGTGCACGTGAAACTGATTCTGGCAATTTGCGTTTTGTGCCAAAGTTTAATGAACGTGATCTGGACACATTTTTTACGCTTTTTGAGCGTGTGGCTACCTCAATGGTGTGGCCAGAGAAAGTATTACTACTTCAGTGCGTGCTCACAGGGAAAGCGCAGGAGGCGTATTCGGCTCCGAATTTATTTTTGTGGTGACAGAGGAGCACCCTCTACCTCCTCCCTGAGATTAACTACTCATATTCAGCATGAATCATGTGGTTGATAGCTGGGAGGGTGTTCCTGGTCTGCCTCTTTATGGCATGCTCAAATAAAAATTTTATTGTTGTTACTAATAAGATTATATAAAGATTATGTGTTGCAGAAAAGATACGAAAACATCACACATGTTGCCTACCTGCTGCCCTCGATTCATGGCCAAGCAGGAACACGAGACTCCAAATTGGAAGAGAAAAACAATGAAGAGGATCACCATATACTGGTCCAGTAAAGGAAAAAAATATATAAGCCAGTCCTAGAAACAACATCCTAATAACACCTGTTGATCAGGAAAAGGCCCACACAGGGTCACTGACTCACCAATAAATTATTCAATAACATGTGCAGTAACTGAATTAGAAACAAGTCTGAGGATACAAAAAAAAGCATGACTTGGTGGTGGTGGATGGCCCCAATCAATCCAACGATGGCAATGAGCAGTAAGAAGACGCCCACTGCAATGACACCTCCGATGATGTGAATGCTTGACACCAAGCCAAAACGTTTTCCCCACGCTGCCACGCCAACCAGTAGCAGCCCAACCAGCTGAAAGAACACAGACAGATCAAAGGTATTTATCTTACTTATGTTGTTACAAATTTCTAGTTATTTGTGGAGGAGTTAGGTTTTTTTAAAAAAAACTGCAAGAGGCAAAACTTGCAAAAAGTAGTCAACTTTTTTCTTCAATTATTTTAGATGTCTTAAGCCCGTGCAACTACGTCATTTACATTTTTTTCTGAGACTAACAGTTTTATACTTTTCTTTCTTATTTAACCCAAAAAAGTATAAAAACACAGAAAAATAGCGTGAAGTTTAAACAGTGACAGCTTCATATGCATTAGACTATATGCCCCTCTGTGTGTGTATGACAAAAGCAAATGAGAATTAAAGAAAAAAAAAAAAAACCATTCAGCCACAAGATATTCTGGTTTTCAAACAAAAATAGAAAAAGATTTTTATGACCTCTATTGCCAGCTTCAGACTGGGATAAATTCACATGACACAAACCAGATTCATAAAACTGCAGAAATAAGATTTGCTCAAATTTTTTGAGCAAAAAACTGTAATAAAGTTTACTTTTGGTCCACAAGCAGAACTGATATCAGAAGAAGTAACTGGCCAGCATGAAGAGTAGTTCTGTGAACAATGGGAGCAAGAAATCAGTTTTACCCACATTAGGTGTCAGGACGATTGTCCCTCCCCCGAAGGCAATTAGGACGAAGAGCACTGTTCATCAATTTCATAATAATATGCTGTGAACAATAAAGCCACGTAATTCCACTAAAATCTAAATATTGCTGAAGTGAACCCTGATGAGGGACTGTTGTACACCGACCAGGGGTGTATTTCAGAAAGCAAGTTATGTGATATACCTGGGTAAGTTTACAGGTATGTTAGTTATAACCTCAACTTTTGGTTGAAAAACGAAGGTAACTTCTGGGTTATGTAAGTAACCAGGGCAACTTTCCCACTCAACGCTCCGGGTAAGTTTCAGAAAGCTTACTGAGCAAGGCCTGTCCTTTTAATGAAAATCCTCTGAATGTGGAAGCACAAATTATTCAAGCCTTTTTTGTAAGAGGATGATAAGGCCACGTTTTGATGTGCTGTCTAATCCAGAAGAATAATGTGAATTCTAATGAAATCTCAACATTTTCTGGGAGATATTAAAGAGATAAAAGTTTTTCTTCCATTCTGGGTAAATCCTCTGTACGATTGATTGTCTGGAACTAAACATAATAAAATAGAAAATAAGATGCAAAACTTTCAAAAGAGCTATTTCAAAGAAGAATCACAAAAGATGACAAAAGAGGTTTTGGTGTGTGTTTTGATTTTTTTGTAAATGACTAGGTTTAACGTTGGCTCAGTGGTAAAGTTTTAGTCTTTGGACCAGAAGAAGCCAGTTGGACTTCCTGTGAGCCTTTTCTCCTTTATTTATTTGGACAGGTTCTTCCACTGATCTGGAATAAAGTCATACCTGAATAGATAAGACATTTTCAAACGGATTTTTTATTAAACATTTTAATAAAAATGTAGAAAGTTTGATCTTCTTAAACTCACGCAGTGTCAGTTATTTATTTTTTTATTGGTGCTTCTGTATTGAATTCTTTATAAACCAGCATTAACACCTTTCTTCTCTGAAGAATACTTCTAACCTTCAGATCAGGAATTCGGTGATCCATTAAAAGGGTCTTGTCAGTGTGTTCGCTCGTTATCTCTGGGTTCCCACCAAGCAGGAGGTCGAGTGAACTTAAACTTATTAGGTTGTATTTACCAGTTGTTTAGGTGTGTGTGCCTGGGAGGGGTTCAAATGTGACTGAGAGGGAGGTCAGACGTGACAGGGAAGTGTGTGTTTGGTTAAAAATGTACACACACACACACACACACACACACACACACACACACACACACACACACACACACACACACACACACACACACACACACACACACACCAATCTTCATCATGCTAACAGCTATTTTCCGGTAATCTCCGCAGTTTCCAAGTAGAATTTGCGCAAAATAAACAAAACAACATGTTGTGTGCAGGTTGCAGTTATCTAACAAATACAAAAGATATATTTCAGTTTAAAAAACATCGTTGTGTGTACAGACAGTGTGTTAGCATCTCACAATGATTAGTATGTGGGTAACTGCTAGCAAACTCACCATGTAAACAACGTTCAGAGAGCAAAGCGCGTTCTTGGAGCAGGTAAACCCTCCGCAAACCATCCTGATTTTTTTTTTTTCTAGTCGCAAGTCAAGAAAAATGAAAGACTAGCGCAATATCAGACGCAAATCCTGGAACAATTTCCAGCTACGATGTGGTTATGACGTTAGCGACAGGAAAAACGTCATTCTTTTCGTCTGGCTACTCTTCAGATTTTCACCATTACTGCCCTCTTGCGAATTTACCAGGTGTTACCGGACCTGAACGCAGGTGCGCCTGCACCTAAAACTGTTCATAAATCTTTTCTAATAATAATAATACAACGATAATAAATTTGGTTTATATAGCACTTTAAAAGTCACACAAAGACGCTTTAGAACACATAATTAATGATAACTAAACAGGAGTTTATCTTAAAAAGATAAAATGACCATAAGATTTAGGGGAGAGCGGGGATGGTTGTCACACTTTTTACTTAAATTAGATTTCTGATAAAACGGTACATGAGAAGAACACCATTTCTGTACATGTTAATAGCTTATTGTGTCAGGTATAATTTGATATTCCTAGATCTGACAGAATCCATTCTATTCAAAATATATGAGCTGGCAAATGCAACTTGCGCAGATGTAACAACCAACCCCATAGCGGGGTTGATTGTCTCACCGTATGGGGTTGGTTGTCCCTGTGTTATTCTAATGGAAAAAAATGAAAAAATTTTACATTTTTAGAAATTACAAAACTTTTTTTTATTCTGTCCAGCATATTACAATCTGTGACCTGGTTTATAAAAGCAAACATTCTGAATTAAGAAAATTTAATTTAAGAAAGTTAAAGTAACAACAATGAACAAATGAAAAAGCATTTTAGTGATTGAAAACTTAAATTTTGCCACTTAATTTTTTTTGGTTCTGATTAACGATATTGAGACCTGAATAAACAATTTCCAAACAAATCTAGACATCCCTTTATGCAAATGTATGCAAGATGTCTCAATATTGGAACATTTAACTGAGGCAAACATTCACTAATCACTTTCCCCTTCCGAATCACAATTCTGGCACACAAATATTGGCTGACCAGGTGTACAATCTTTATGTGTCCACCCCTTGCAGACAATGCATTGCAGCCAGGTTTTTTTAGATCGACTATTGGAGAAAGGCATGAGACAACCAACCCCCCAAAATTTGTGACAACCTACCCCAACTGTCCTTTTTAGCTCTTTTGGAAGCTAGCACCCACATGTATTAGCCTTGCTAAGAAAAAAACTAAACAAATTGTAGCTTTATACTTTCAAATGGTAAAAAAGTATTTTCATGTCAGCTCATAGTGTCATAACTGGGAAGAAAACATGAGATGCCCTAAAATTTACTTTTGCATTTAAAAAACAATTAAAATTGTCTCACCTCAAGATTTAGCTGCTTTCACATCCAATATCATGGTAGGTGACCTGTGACACTAATTCTGAACATTTCTGTGTCAATGGTTCTGATCAGCGCCCTGTAGTGACTGAGATATCAGAATCAGAATCAGAATGCTTTTATTGCCATGTCAGTGAAAAACATCAGAGACTAGGAACTTGTTCTGGTACTGGTGTGCAAACATTTGTAAAATAAAAATAATAAAAATAAAATAAATAAAAATAATAATAATTTTTACAAAACTAAGAGTGCTCAGAAGAAAAAGAAAAGTAGTGCAATGTCATAGAAAATAATAGAAAATAATAAAGATAGTGAAGTGACAAGAGGGAGGTGACTAAGAGATGTGGGGATCCAGGTTATAAAGAGTTCATAAGTCCAACGGCAGAAGGGAAGAAGCTGTTTTTGTGGCGGGACGTTCTGGTCCGAATGGACCGGAGCCTCCTGCCCGAGGGGAGTCGCTCAAAAAGTCCATGTCCAGGGTGGGAAGGGTCAGCTACTATCCGACCTGCACGCCCCCGAGTCCTGGAGACGTACAGGTCTTCGAGAGATGGAAGGCCGCAGCCGATCACCTTCTCTGCGGAGCGCACAATGCGCTGCAGTCTGTGTTTGTTCCTGACTGTGGCTCCAGCGTACCACACGGTGATGGAGGAGGTGAGGACAGACTCGATGATGGCTCTGTAAAACTGCACCAACATCTGGGCGGGCAGCTTGGCTTTCTTCAACTGCCGCAGAAAGTACATCCTCTGCTGGGCCTTTTTGATCAGGGAGCTGATGGATGGCTCCCACTTTAGGTCCTGTGTGATGGTAGTGCCGAGGAAGCGGAAAGAGTCTACAGTGGTGATGGAGAAGTCTGTCAGTGCAAGGGGGGTAATGGGAGCTGTGACTTTCCTAAAGTCCACGATCATCTCCACTGTCTTCTGAGCGTTGAGCTCCAGGCTGTTGTTGCTGCACCAGGACACCAGCCGGTCTACCTCCATCCTGTAGGCCGACTCATCGCCATCAGAGATGAGCCCAATGAGTGTGGTGTCATCTGCAAACTTTATCAGTTTGACAGAGTCATGGCTGGAAGTGCAGGAGTTGGTGTACAGGGAGAAGAGCAGGGGAGAGAGGACACAGCCCTGTGGAGATCCTGTGTTGATAGTCCGAGAGGTGGAGACATTCTTCCCCAGCCGCACGCACTGCCTCCGGTCTGTTAGGAAGTCAGTAATCCACCTGCAAGTGGAGTCAGGCACGTTGAGCTGAGAGAGCTTGTCCTGAAGCAGGGTAGGGAGGATGGTGTTGAATGCAGAGCTGAAGTCCACAAACAGGATCCTGGCATAGGTTCCCGGGGAGTCCAGGTGCTGCAGGGTGAAGTGAAGGGCCAGGTTGATAGCGTCGTCTACAGACCTGTTGGCTCTGTAGGCAAACTGCAGAGGGTCCAGAGAGGGAGAGGTGAAGTGCTTGAGATGAGGGAGGACCAGGCGTTCGAATGACTTCATGACTACAGACGTAAGCGCCACAGGCCTGTAGTCATTAAGTCCAGTGATACGGGGCTTCTTGGGAACAGGAACGATGGTGGACCGCTTGAAGCAGGCTGGAACGTGGCATGTCTTCAGCGAGGTGTTGAAAATGTCTGTGAAAACTGGAGACAGTTCCTCAGCACAGTGTTTCAGGGTGGCCGGGGAGACACCATCTGGGCCCGAAGCTTTCCGAGGGTTTTGCTTGCGGAAGAGCTTGAGCACATCCTGTTTTGTCACCAAGAAAGCAGTGGAGGGGGAGGGCTGGTCAGCTGGAGTGACCTCTGTTGTTAATTGGGTGGGGGATGGGAGTGGCTTCAAAGTGTCTGAAGGTTGTTGATCAGTGAGGGGGGAGGAGAGTGAGACATCAAACCTGGCATAGAAGGTGTTGAGTTTCTCTGCCAGTTGTAAGTCATCAGCAGCATGTGGGGCTTTCGGCTTATAGTTTGTAATTTGCCGAAGTGATCTCCAGACAGAGGCGGTGTCATTGACAGAGAATTGCTCCTTCAGACGTTTATTGTACCTGGATCTCGCCTGCTGTACCTCTCTCGAGAACCGGTACTTAGCGCCTTTGTAGCTCTCTCTGTCATTGGCTCTGTGAGCTGCTTCCTTTTCCCTCCTGATCTGTCTTAGTCTGGGTGTGAACCAGGGTTTGTCGTTGTTAAATCTTACCCTGGTTTTTGATGGAATGATGCTGTCCTCACAGAAACGTATGTATGACGTCACTGTGTCTGTGTGGTCATCCAGACTATCTGTGGCAGCTCTAAACACACCCCAGTCTGTTGTGTCCAGACACATACGAAGCTCGTCCACAGCTTCGCTGGTCCACTTCTTGGAAGTCCTCACTGCAGGTTTAGAAAGCTTCAACTTCTGTCTGTATGCCGGGATGAGGTGAACCATGTCGTGATCAGAGAAGCCCAGAGCAGCTCGAGAAACAGCCTTGTAGGCTTTACTGGCTGTAGTGTAGCAGTGATCCAATGTGTTCTTTTCCCTGGTTGGGCAGTTTACAAACTGTCTGTACTTTGGGAGTTCCTGGCTCAGATTTCCCTTGTTAAAATCCCCAAGGATAATAACTAGAGAGTCCGGGAAGTTTTGCTCCACACACAGAATTTGGTCCGCGAGCGCGCGTTGGGCCTCGTGCACGTTTGCGCATGGCGGAATGTAAACAGCAGCCAGAATGAATGAAGCAAACTCCCGTGGAGAATAAAATGGTCTACAGTTTATAAAGAAGTATTCCAGAACCGGAGAGCAAAGCTGGGAGATCACAGACACATCCGAACACCAGGAGTGGTTGATGTAGAAACAGAGCCCTCCACCTTTTGTTTTTCCACCGGAGAAATCCCTCTGTCTGTCAGCGCGGAAGAGCTGAAATCCCTCCAGCTGAAGCGCGCAGTCCGGGATCTGCTCGTTGAGCCATGTCTCCGTGAAGCATAGAACACAAGAGGAAGAGAAGTCCCTGTTTCGTCGCATTAGCAGCGCTAGCTCGTCCATCTTGTTGGTAAGTGAGCGGACATTGGAGAGAAAAAGGCTCGGCAAAGGCGTACGCGAGCCACGTCTGCGGAGACGAAGGAGGACTCCCGCACGCTTTCCTCTCTTCCGGCCTTTCACTTTTTTAGCCAATATTTGGACTAAATCTGCCGCAACCGCTAAAAAAACTGGTAGTAGGTCCGTGGGGGTCATAGTCCTGAGATTTCAGAGCTCTTCACGAGTGTAAGAGCACGCTGATACACCATTTACCAACAAAAACAGAGAAAAAAGGTTGCACAGAAGTACCGAGGCAGCCATGTTGGACGGCGCCATCATATGACCACTGTGACAACCTACCCATGTGACAACCAACCCCGGTTTCCCCTACTGTCATTTTAAAAGATGGGTGTTGAGGATTTTTTTTAAAATATTGGGTCTGTGCAGTCTCTAAGGTGTTTAGGAGAGTGTCAAGTTTAGTGGCAATATAAATATGTTATAATTCATTTTCAACCTGTTATACCGTTCAAACAGTTTTAAATCCTGACATTTAATCAAATATAAAGTGTATTTCTGAGAAGTTTGAGGTTAAAAATGTTATTGCTTTAACTCAAACGTGTAGCGCTCCCAAACAATCTAAGCTTGAATGAGTTACTATGTAAATCTTTTGATAAAAATGTGTAAGTATTCACAGGATTAAAATAAAGATTGGTTTGGATATAGATGGTAAAAATGAGACGGAGTTCCGCAGCATACTATATCTAACCCTAACTACCGAGCATTTCCGTTTTTTAGAAGCGCTAAACTTTGAAACTGTTGAGGATGCTTCTGTACCTGTTAAACATGTTTATATGTTGAACAGGGAGGAAGATTGTGTGAAGTTTGGGGTGATTTTTGGCTTTAGTTGAAGTTAAAATGTAGAAAAAAGGATTCATGTTTGAGAATCTTTGAATAAATCTTAAACAATATCAGAATCATAATACTTTATTAATTCCCGAGGGGAAATTCCTTTCGTTACAGCACAAGGTCCGAGCAGTAGGAAAATTAGAGTCAAACTGAAGCAAAATTTACAAAAATGTACAACAATAATTAAAATAGAGAAATTATACAAAAAAATAATCCAAACTAATGAACAAGTGCTTGTACTGAGTAAAAAAAAATGACAAAACTGTTAAAATCAGTGTAAAACATGGTTGTGCATCCTGTAGTGACCATGCGACATTTACAGTTCAGAGTTTAACAATTTAATCCTGAACGACAGGAATGACTTCCTGTGTCTCTTGGTGGTGTAACGTGGGAGTCGGGGTCTCCTGTACCATATCAATTAAGCTGTGGAAAGGATGGGAGGGGAAGCCCAGTACGGTCTTTTTTTTTGGTCAGCATCCTCCTCTCAGTTACAACTGTCAAATAAGCCAGTTCCTCTCCAACGACCTGTGCGGCCTTCCTGATGATTTTGTTGTGTCTGTTGGTGTCCCTCCCCCCTCAGACTGCTGCCCAGCAGACAACAGCGTACATGATGGCACTGGCCACCCCTGACTCATAGAAAATCCTCAGAATTGTCTTGCAGATGTTGAAGGACCTCAGCTGCCTCACAAAATAGAGATGACTTTGGCCCTTATTGGGGATTGAGTCCACAGTTCCTACAGCCCTTAAAATGGCGGTTATACACCCCCATCTGCAAAAGCCCTCACTGGACCCCGACATTCTTGCACACTATATACCTATTTCAAACTTACCGTTCGTATCTAAAGTCTTGGAAAAAGTTGTTGTAATCCAACTTTATTGTCACCTTCATTCCCATATTATCTATGACAAATTTCAATCTGGTTTCCGATCTGCACACGGTACAGAGACTGCTCTGGTTCGCGTCATGAACGACCTGCTCACTACCGCTGACCAAGGCTCCCCGTCTCTTCTCGTCTTACTGGACTTGTCAGCGGCTTTTGACACCGTGGACCACAACATCCTGCTCCACAGACTTCGCACTGTAATGGGCCTTACTGGGACCACCCTTGACTAGTTCCAGTCGTACCTCTCCGGCAGGTCAGAGTTTGTGGCCTTGGGGCAGAACAAATCACTTCCACGTATAGTCAGCTGGGGAGTGCCACAAGGGTCTGTCCTTGGTACAACCCTTTTCATTATTTACATGCTTCCCCTGGGTCAAATTATTCATAAACATAATCTTTCATTCCACTCTTATGCAGATGACACACAACTGTATATAAAAATGAACACTGCTCTACTTTCAGCTCTGCCATCTGTGCTTTCGGTTTACCTGGAAGAGATTAAGACATTGATGTCTGAAAACTTTATCCAACTTAATAGCAGCAAAACAGAAGCCATCCTTATCGGCACGCCTCACCAAACCCAGTCACTTTTCCTCAGTAGTATCCCCATTTTTGGACATTGCATCCCTCTGTCATCCTCTGTAAAAAACCTTGGAGTCAAAATGGATTCTAACCTCACCTTTGACTCCCACATTCACCATCTCTGAAAGGTTTCCTTCCTCCATCTTAAAAATATAGCCAAGCTACGTCCATGTCTTTCCAAACCGGACGCTGAGAGGTTGATTCACGCTTTCATCTCCTCCAAGCTTGATTACTGCAATGCCCTCCTTGTAGGGATCCCATGCAGGGGCTTACAAAAGCTCTAGCACATCCAGAACTGTGCTGCCCGGATCCTGATAAGTACTGTCGGCGCAAATATGACCATATCACTCCCATCCTCAAATCTCTCCACTGGCTACCCGTTGCATACAGAATTCAGTACAAGGTTTACCTCCTCACCCATCAGTGTATACACGGCACTGCACCTGTTTATCTCCAAGAACTCCTAATCCTCCACACCACTGTCCGAGACCTGCGCTCCTCGTCCTCCTCCTACTGCCTGCACCAACCAAGGACCAAACTCTCCACTATGGGGGACAGGCCTTCCAGGCAGCTGCTCCACGGCTCTGGAACGCTTTTCCCGAGTGCTTGAGGGCTCCACAAAGCGTTGAGGTTTTTAAGAAAAGACTGAAGACGTTTTTATTTCTAAAGGCTTTTCAACAAAGTTTTTAGTGTTGTTTTTTGTGTTGTGGTTTTATTTAATTTTGCTGTTTGTTGTTCCTTTTGGTCACTGTAGCACTTTGAGATCTCCACTGGAGATAGAAAGTGTGTTACAAATAAAATTTTTATTATTATTATTACATGTTTGCTCCAGACCAGTTTCTAAGTACTTGTACTCCTCAGCCACTTCCACGTAGGCTGGAAGTTGATAGGAGTCACTGGTTCTTTGTTCCTCCTTACGTCCACCACCAGTTCTTTTGTCTTTGTCACGTTGAGCAGTAGGTGGTTCTGCTTGGTGCATGTGACAAAGTTATCCACTACCGTCCTGTCCCGTCCTGTACTTCCTCTCATCTCCATCTGTCATGCCTCCAACCACTGCAGAGTCATCAGAAAACGTCTGAAGATGGCAGGTCTCTGTGCAGTGGTGGAATGGTATAGAAGGAGAACAAGAAGGGAGTGAGAACAGTCCCCTGTGGAGCCCCTGTGTTGCTGGTCAGTCTGTCCGACACGAAGTTCTGTAGATGTACATACTGCGGTCTGCCAGTCAGATAACCCACCATCCAGGACACCCGTGGGGCATCCACTGGCATCGCTGCCAGTTTCTCAGCTAGCAGAGCAGGCCTAATGGTGTCAAAAGCACTGAAGAAATCCAAAAACACTATTCTCACTGTGTAGGCATGCTATGTAACACATACTACAGTATGTCACATATTTTATTATCTACCTTATGCTTTTGATGTTGCTATTTAAACCAGATGAACATATTTTATTATTTGCAACATGCTCTTTTATAAGATCTTATAACATTTATCACATTTTACCAGATTCTATAATATTTACCTCTTGTGTTCATCTCATACATATACACTGCGTTCCAAATTATTATGCAAATTGTATTTAAGTGTCATAAAGATTAAATTTAGTGTTTTTCAGTTAAACTCATGGATGGTATTGTGTCTCAGGGCTCTGTGGATCACTGAAATCAATTACATACACCCATGATATTTAGTTGGCGAGGTGAGTCCAATTAAGGGAAAAACTGCTTAATAAGGATGTTCCACATTATTAAGCAGACCACCATTTTCAAGCAATATGGGAAAGAAAAAGGATCTCTCTGCTGCTGAAAAGCGTGAAATAGTTGAATGCCTTGGACAAGGTATGAGAACTTTAGATATTTCACGAAAACTTAAGCGTGATCATCGGACCATTAAGAGATTTGTGGCTGATTCAGAGCACACACGGGTTCGTGCAGATAAAGGCAAAATGAGGAAGGTTTCTGCTAGACAAATACATCGGATAAAGAGAGCAGCTGCTAAAGTGTCATTACAAAGCAGCAAAGAGGTATTTGAAGCTGCTGATGTCCCTGGAGTCCCACGAACATCAAGGTGTAGGATCCTCCAGAGGCTTGCAGTTATGCATAAACCTTCTATTCGACCACCCCTAAACAATGCTCACAAGCAGAAACGGCTGCAGTGGGCCCAGAAATACATGAAGACCGATTTTCAAACAGTCTTGTTCACTGATGAGTGCCGTGCAAGTCTGGATGGTCCAGATAGATGGAGTAGTGGATGGCCACCATGTCCCAACAAGGCTGCGACGTCAGCAAGGAGGTGGCGGAGTCATGTTTTGGGCCGGAATCCTAGGGAAAGATCTGCTTGGCCCCTTTAGGGTCCCTGACGGTGTGAAAATGACTTCTGCAAAGTATGTTGAGTTTCTGACTGACCACTTCCTTCCGTGGTACAAAAAGAAGAATCGTGCTTCCCGAAACAAAATCATCTTCATCATGACACTGCACCATCTCATGCTGCAAGGAACACATCTGCTTCATTGGCTGCTATGGGCGTAAAAGGGGAGAAACTCATGGTGTGGCCCCCATCCTCCCCTGACCTCAACCCTATTGAGAATCTCTGGAGCATCATCAAGCAAAAGATCTATGCAGGTGGGAGGCAGTTCACATCCAAACAGCAACTTTGGGAGGCTGTTCTGACATCCTGCAAAGACATTCAAGCAGAAACTCTCCATAAACTCACAAGTTCTATGGATGCAAGAATTGTGAAGCTGCTATCAAACAAGGGGTCCTATGTTAACATGTAACTTGACCTGTTAAGATGTTTTGGATTGAAATGGCTTTTTATTTCAGTGAATATGACCTCATATTGCTGTAAATTCAACAAATTACTATTTTCAGTTCTTTATAAACTAGAAAAAGTCTTGAAACTATGTTATGCATAATAATTTGGAACAGTGCATTTTAAGTTTTTCATTTATTTTTTAAATACTGTTTTCATTAGGAGGTTTGTTCAATAATATTTGAAATACAATTTGACAGCTAATGACTTGAAAATGATGCTGATCGTCATTTGCATCAAGTATTTTGGAAAATCAAACAGAAACATCATTTGCATAATAATTTGGAACGCAGTGTATTTTATTAAACCATGTAGAGAAAACTGACAATATAAGCTTTCTATTCAATTCTGTTTCTTTTTACATATTATTGTAAATCATCAGAACTATTCTTGTTGTTGGCAAGGTGTATCCTTTACTTAAAAGTATTGTTTCACACAAACAGTTTTTTTTTTATTCTGAGTCCACCTTAGGTCCTGCAACAGTGACATATTTTTAACTGCAGCTTAGATATTTATTTTAATCACATTACTATAATGTATAGAAATGTTTATGAGTGTGAAGTTTAGTTCAAGCTTCTAATATGAATACATTTCTTTTACAGAAGCCAAACAAGATGCTAGATGAGGCCTTTGTTAATATGATTATTAAAGACGACCAACCATTTTTCCTGGTTTGGCATGTTTTTTTAGATACTTCAAGAAATAAAATATTGCCAGATGTGAAGATCCCATAAAATATTGGGAATCTTATAAAACACAGTTTGTTAATATGTGGAGACTGTGTCAGAAATATTCTGTGTACCAGCATCCTCTGTTCCATGTAAAGGATTTTTTCCAAAGCAGGTGAATTAATGAACCAAATCTGAAGTAAAGCTGAAGCCTTCAACTGTTAAGATCTTCTGTTTCTGAAAAAAAACATATGAGATATAAATTTTGTTAATTTTCTAACTATTTAATGCATAATACATTTTTCTTTCTGACTTGGAAAATAGATTTTGGTTCCCAAATTATGAGTTGCGTGTTGGTGGTAAGCAGGGATTAAATTTGTCCACTAGATATCAGTGTTTATCCGTGGCCTAAGATACTTCAACCCATTTGGTACAATTTTTCTTCAAATTTGCCAATGTTTCACAAGGCTTCCTTTCCCCATCTTTAGTTTTGAAGATTTTAAACAGGGTTATATATTTTCTTCAATAATATTTTTGAGGAAATGCTTCTGATTTGGTTACCTTTCTTGTGGATGATACAATTCACCACCTTGTACTTGAAGTTTTGAGCAAATAAAAACTGTTCATTTTTACTGCATTTTAAAATACACTATATGTTCGGTTTGCCAATTAGCCTGCATGATGGTCTCATAAAAACTCTATAATTTCCCTTAATCTAGACGATGTTTATTGTTTTTTCCTACATCTATTACAGATTCTTGCTGATCGTCTTGTTTTTCTCACTGGTGCTTTTGAGGAACTCACCAGCTAATTAGAACAAAGCAGGACAGAGAGAGTTAAACTGACGTACCCACAGTCAGAGAGAGAGAGAAAGACAGAGAGAGAAATTGACTTACACACAGTCAGTGAGAGAGAAAAGGAGAGAAAGTTAAATTGACATACACACAGTCAGAGAGAGAGAGACAGAGACAGAGAGGGGGAAATTTCTTCAGACATAGGCAAAGATATAGAGAACCATCTTTGTACAGGTGCATAGGAAACAAATGGCCCACAATTTCTAATTACTCTGTTAGGATGTCAAGCAACAAGTCAGTGGTTTCCTCTGCCATACGAGCAGAAGTGAAGCGTTATGGATCCCTGCAGAAAGCCATTCAACGACTCAGCAAGCAGATGGACCGAATCGGTGATCAGCAGCTTTGTTCTGAACTCAAATTCTCCCTCCACAGCATCCAAGGTGGGTTTAATCTCTTTCAACAACATAGCCACAGAATCAAGATACGTTGTATGGTGAGACCATTTGCCATTTTAGTATATGGATTAATGGTTGTGCTGGTTGATGTCTACCATTGTAATGTAGTATTCTAATAATGTAGTACCACAACACTGCAGTACAATGGAACCATACGACTATGATAATTAAGTACATTTTATGTGTTATTCATAACTTCCTGTGTTAAGTCTTTCGTGTGTGGTTAAGTTGTGTGTTTGATTCCAGCTCTCCGATTGAAAAGCACAGGAACTTTTGCTGTTTATTGTAATGATACATGTGGCTAGACATGGGGGCCAATGTTTCATCCCTCGGTAGCCTTTGCCATGGTAGTAAGTTGAAACCTGATGTGAGGCCTACTTCCTGTCTACCGATCTGCAACTGTCCTCAAAGCCACTTCCTTTCAGTCATGATGGGTTTACTTCATTTCCTCATTCAGCTTGCAGTATTACTGGTGCTTCTTTCTCCGAGTGTAGATACTTGTGTCAGCAGAGGCCCAGTAGAACTTTGAAAAAACAATGAAAGTAAATTACATTAAAACAACTCAAAAAATGCACAACAGAGAAACAAATCTTTCCACCCTCCTGTCTCCCCAATCTTTGCTCCCATTCTTAGTCCCTGTCATCAACCTTTCAATGTGCGCCAGGCATGTTGTTTTCACCACAGGTCTGCCATCAGTCTCTGCTCAACACTGCTAAGTACCCTGGCTTTCTACCTCTCATATTTTCTGGAAATTTTAAGAAAGCAACCTTGTGTTTTCTGAAAGCTCCTGTTCTTTTGATCAAGGAAACATTGGATTTTAAGTTTTAGGCAGCACATATTATGTATCAGCCACTGTTTGTGAGTTGTCGGGATGGCATCCCTCTTCTTAGGCAAAAACCTTTGTTTGAGAGAGAAGTAATCTAAGGACAAAGTTGAATGCCATACACAGAGATATTCTCCCCTTCAGGTTATTCTCCCCTCCAGGATACCAAACAGAGCGGTAAGTGGATTTGACTTCAGTAAAACTCAAATGGTAGAGTGAAAATATCACTCACCACTACTTTATGAGGCATGGACGTGACCACTGCATGTGAATAAGTGTTGCAACAACAGCCAGTCTGTCAGTAAAAAGATGTAAACATCAGCCCGTCAGTTTGCTGATGGATATAAACATAAGCCTGTAGTTAAATATGCAGACAAGATGTGCAAAAAAAAAAAAAAAAACTGAAAAAGAAAAGATGTGCAAACAGGCAAATAAGAAGACAGGTTGTCTAAGTCTCTGTGCTGCTGACTGTCTTTCCTTTTCCAGTAAACTTCACCACCAGCCAAAAGTGGATGCTGAGTAGCAGGTAGATGCAAACAGTAGCCAGTCAGTGTGCAGGTGGATGAAAACAGCAGCCAGTTGGTGTACATGTGGATGTAAACAGCAACCAGTCTTTTTCTAGGTGGATGTAAACATCAGCCAAGTGTTCAATATAGACAGGATCTGGAAAAGTTTGTGTGCATACAGTTAAAAAGCTAAAAGCATCTTTGATTGTCTACAAAAGCGGTATAGAAATAAAATTGATTATTATTATTAAAAAAGCAGACAGGTTGCCCATGACTTTGTGTAGCTGACAATGTTTTTCTTTCTCAAGCAAACCTTACCAACAGCCAAGAATGGACGCTGAGAAGATCTATTCCAGATGTGAGACTGGTGAGTGCTGCAATACATTTAAGAGATTGTTTTGCTTTCTTTTCACAAAACATGATGTCTAAGTTTTCATTGTCCTGGAATCATACTTCTCTCTGCAGATTTATTACATGCAATGGCTTTAGATGTTCAATCACATATTTGTATCACACAGAGATAACCGAAAATCTATTGTTTAAAATTATAGTAAAAAAAATCTAAACTCAGAACCCACGAGGTACAGTAATTGCTCTTAGACTCTAAGGGGGACTTACTCATGGGGCAAAAAACAAAGGTCAAGTGTTCACAATAATCTGTTGGATGTTCATCCCACTATAAAGAAATTTACATTCATTCAATCACCTTCTGGTCATTCATTCACCTTTGGGCTCTGGCTACCCCTATTGAATCCAATGGGAAACCCGTGGGGTGGGCAGAACCTTTCCCTGTTGGTTGTAAGCGAGAAGTGGGATACACCGCAAACAAGTCCTCAGTCTGTTTTGGGGACCACATGCCCCTGTGCCCTTTGGGCATACACAACCACTAACTATGCTCATCCGAAGCACGTTCCCAGTCTGTGAATTTTCATTGACAATGGCACTATATACAGTTCTTGATTCCTTGATTGATTCTTGATTCCTTGATTTCTAAATGTCGAGGCTTTCTGTGGATTTTTCTGCTGGACGTAGCATTCCCTGGAATGCTGAAAGAGAGAGAGAGAGGTAAAAGAGTGTGATAGATAAGAGAAAGGGTAGAAGACGAAGAGAGGGGGATAAAGTGAAGAGATAATTAGTAGTTACAAAATTTGGACACATGTTTCCCCGGCTCACGCTCACCCCGATGCCAGGACCCAGAGTCAGGACCCCAATGTCAGTACCCCACCCCCGACACACACACACACACCAGCAGTGGGCAACACAGAAGTGACTAGCCTACAAGCCCCGCACGCTCAGCCCCTTCGACATATTCAATAAAGGGCCAATTAATAACTAGCTAAACTTTTTAAAAATTCCACCCTGAGCTCATTATGTCCTGGGGATTTGCCGGATTTTAATCCTTAAATTGCCGCAAGCAAGCACTTATTTTTCAGATACTAGCGCATCAAGAATTTCTCTTTGGTCATCCTTCAAACGAGAAAGTTTAAGACAAAAACAACTCAAATTTAAGTTTAAAAGAGGATAAAAATTTAGGCTCTTTTCAAAATAGAGGAATTCAGTATCCCATACAGTGGAGCAAAAAAGTATTTAGTCAGCCACTTCAGTCAGCAAGTTCTCCCACTTAAAAAGAGAGAGATCTGTACTTTTCATCATAGCTGTACCTCAACTATGAGAGACAAAATGAGGGAAAAAACCCCAGAAAATCATATTGTCTGATTTTTAAAGAATTTAATTGCAAATTATGGTGGAAAATAAGTATTTTGTCACCTACAAACAAGTAAGATTTCTGGCTCTCACAGACCGGTAACTTCTTCTGTAAAAGGCTCCTCTGTCCTCCACTCGTTACCTGTATTAATGGAACCTGTTTGAACTCTATCTATATGAAAGACACCTGTCCACAACCTCAGACGGTCACACTCCAAACTCCACCATAGCCAAAGAGACCAAAGAGCTGTCAAAGGACGCCAGAAACAAAATTGTGGACCTGCACCAGGCTGGGAAGACTGAATCTGCAATAGGTGAGCAGCTTGGTGAGAAGAAACCAACTGTGAGAGGAGTTATTAGGAGATGGAAGACATACAAGACCACTGATCATCTCCCCCGATCTGGGGCTCCCCACAAGATCTCGCCCCGTGGGGTCAAAATGATCGAGGTGAGCAAAAATCCCAGAACCACACGGGGGGACTTAGTGAATGACCCGCAGTGAGCTGGGACCAAAGTAACAAAGGCTACCATCAGTAACACACTACACTACCAGGGACTCAAATCCTGCAGTACCAGACGTGCCCCCCCTTGCTAAAGGCAGTACATGTGCAGGCCCGTCTGAAGTTTGCTAGGGAGCATTTGGATGATCCAGAAGAGGACTGGGAGAATGTCGTATGATCAGATGAAACCAAAATAGAACTTTTTGGTAACAACTCCACTTGTCGTGTTTGGAGGAGAAAGAACACCATACCTACTGTAAAGCATGGGGGTGGAAACATCATGCTTTGGGGCTGTTTTTCAGCAAACGGACCAGGACAACTGATCCGTGTAAAGGAAAGAATAAATGGGGCCATGTATCGTCAGATTTTGAGCAAAAACCATCAGCAAGGGCATTGAAGATGAAACATGGCTGGGTCTTTCAGCATGACAATGATCCCAAACACACTGCCCGGATAATGAAGGAATGGTTTCATAAGAAGCATTTTAAGGTCCTGGAGTGGCCTAGCCAGTCTCCAGATCTCAACCTATAGAAAATCTTTGGAGGGAGTTGAAAGTCCGTGTTGCCCAGTGACAGCCCCAAAACATCACTGCTCTAGAGGAGATCTGAATGGAGGAATGGGTCAAAATACCAGCAACAGTTTGTGAAAACCTTGTGAGGATTTACAGAAAATGTTCGACCACTGTCAATGCCCACAAAGTGTATATAACAAAGTCTTGAGATGAACTTTTGTTATCGACCAAACACTTATTTTTCACCATAATTTGCAAATAAATTCTTTAATAATCAGACAATGTGATTTTCTGGATTTTTTTTCCTCATTTTGTCTCTCATAGTTGAGGTATACCTATGATGACAATTACAGGTCTCTCTCATCTTTTTAAGTGAGAGAACTTGTACAATTGGTGGCTGACTAAATACCGTAATTTCACGACCATTAGGCGCACTGTACGAAAAGGCGCAGTCTCAGTTACACACCGCCTTACAGCAACACACACGCAAGCATGCAAATGTGCGTAGATCGGGAGCAAAACTGAGTTTGGTTGTGCTTTATTTAAGTAGTAACGATACTAAACAAACACATTAACGGTAATAGTCTTTATTCAAATCCGTCATCCTCTGTTTTGGAATCGAACAGCTGCGCAAAATGCAACGGAGCAGGTCCACTTCGCTCCTCTCTGTCAAAGTCACTGTCTGTACTGTGCGGCTCCTCAGAAAGGATACCAGCTTTTGAGAAAGCTCGGATAACAGTACCAGCAGACACGTTAGTCCAAGCATCTACAATCCATTGGCAAACTGTAGCGTAACTCGCCCGGCGCTGCCTTCCACCCTTCGTGAAACTGTGGTCTCCTCCGGTCATCCATCGCTCCCACGCCGCTCACACTTCACTCTTTAACGTTCTCATGCCTTTTCTTTTAGGTCCGCCTCGCGGCCACCGCGTTTTCTTTTAGGTCCGCCTTTTCTCACGAGCACCGCGTTTTCTCTTAGGTCCGCCTTTTCTCACGAGCACCGCGTTTTTTTTTTAGGTCCGCCTTTTCTCACACACAAGGCGCACCGCACGAAAGGGCGCACCGCTCATTTTGAAGAAAATCTAAGACTTTTATATGCGCCTTATGGCCGTGAAATTACGGTACTTTTTTGCCCCACTGTACCTGCATTTGGGTTTTGGGTGTGTCTGCGTGAAGTGAAGATTACTGTTGGTAATAGAACTTTGAGCGCAATGTATAATCAGATCTTACTCTATAATCTTTCCCTATTTTGACCGCCAATAGGACATTGTTTTTTGTCTTGATTTTTAATGCTGTTTAAAAGAACTTTTTTATGCCTGTTTTTAATATCAAAACGTTGTTCAAGACGCCACTCAAAAGTGATGAGTGTAAAAATGATTTTTTTTTTGCAAAAAAAAAGCACCTTAAAATAATGTTTTACATTGTATTGTGGCACATTTTACGTTATGAGATAGTTCTAAACATCAAAAACATGATACGTTTCATGCTACAACAGAATACGTACATTGTAAAACTGTAACTTAGTGAAAGGTTTGACTAAAATTTGACTTTTAATAATGTTTATTTTCTTTCTTTATTTTCTATATTTACATTCATAAAGAAAATTCCTGTTTGTGGATAAAAAAATTGAACATTCTAAAACGCCTTTGCGTTAGAATTAGGCAAGGCAAGTTTATTTGTATAGCACAATTCATACAAAATGTAATTCAAAGTGCTTCACAAGAAAGAAAAGAAAAAGAATGCATTGAAATCACAAAACATAGAATCAAAAAGTTTAAAAATTAAATAAATAAAACAGATTAAAAAAAAGAGCTATTAATAAAAAGCACAGTTAAACAGAACTGTTTTCAGCCTAGATTTAAACATTGTCACAGTAGAGGCCTGTCTCACAGTTAGGCTACTAACAGTTTGGGTTACCTAATTACTTTTAGGAAAATGAGTTACAGACTGAGTTCCTTCATGAGAGGTAGGCGAATTTGTAACGTAACTAATTACTTTTCAAAGTCAGATACACAACAGTGTTGCATTTTTTTCTTTTTTTCAGTATGTTTTTTTTTTTAAATGTTTTTATCTGATGATTTGTCTTCTTCGATTTGTCTTGTACACAAAATTGCGTTGCATTCTGTCGTCTTCCACTTATCCAAACCGGGTCGCAGGAGCCTAAAACGGAAAACTCTCCCGGAGGCCAACCGTGAATAGGTGGCTCATCCGAGAGCCAATGAAATTGCTTCTGTCATTTCGCTGTTTGAGGCGCTGCCTTCAAGCAACCCTGCTTCGAATCCCACGCATGGCAAATTATGAGGAAAGAAAAGTTTTACAGCAAACCTTGAAAATTTTAGGTGCAAAAAATTGCTGACACCTGAATTTCTGATCCCAAATAAAAAAAAACTTATTTGCTTAACATTAAAAAAAACTGTCAGAAATTGAATTGAAAATAATTTATTAATCCCCGAAGAGAAATTTGATGCTGCAGTGCGAACACTTATGCCTTCCCGGTTTGACACGGTGTAAAAATTGGCATCTGAACAGTTGAAAAAATAGTACGTAATGAGTCCAGGGAGCCGGGCTTCAATTGCTGCTGGGTCAGAACGAACGTCCCCAGTTCCTCCATCTTGCCAGCAAGCGACTTGCGGTTAACCATGACAACCACAGGGACACTGGGCCTTTCAGATCGTCTCCTTCTCAGTTCTGTCGGTACTGCACCGACTCCTCCAGCCACGGTGGATCTGGATCCGAGAGCTAGCTGCTGGTTGTGTGCACACTGGTGTGTTTGCTTTGCTTTTTGTTTTGTGAGATGTCTCATTTAGTTGTTGGGTGGAGCATGCTGTTAGAATCACTGCTTGAGAATGAGAAGTAAAATTGTTCACATTTTGAGAATGAAAAGAAAAAGGCAAAGGTATGACCTGATTAAAAAACCAAGGATAACACTAATGCCCAAACACAAGTTAGTTTAATAAATAGTAGAACATGAACTGTATGCCTGTACAGAGAACACAATATTTTCCGATATAGAAATATAGATAGATACATAGTTTATTGATCCTGAGGAAAATGTTTACATCGTCTCTTGCTCCCATTCACACATCAGGACACACAGTTAAGAAATAAATACAGTGATTGATCCTGTCGGTTCTTTGCTGATGTTTTTTTGCCTTTGTCCACTCAGTATTCAGTTAATCTTACAATCTAACTTTATTTTTTCCTAGTGTTCTTCTCCAATGACTACTTCTGCTTAAAATCACATTTAAAAAGTATTGTTAAAGTTAGTGATGGTTTAAACCAAGACAGATGGATACATTTTAAACAGTTATTGTTATTATATGCATGGCCACAAATGTCATTTATAGTTTGGATTTGAACTTTGTTGAAGAATTGGCCTGTATCAGCAGTTTAAAGTGAAACAAGTAATCTGACAGTTGTGTTTTACCTATTGTTGTGGTGTACTGCCCGGGCAGAGAGCTTCGTCATGAGTGGGAATTTACGAGGGTCGTGTGGAGCCAATTTAATTTGGTCTAGAGACTGAGGAAAAGACAGGAAGCAGAGATGGAGGTAGCAGAGATGAAGATGCTGAGGATCTCTCTGGGAGTGACCAGGATGGACAGGATCAGAAATGAGTATATCAGAGGAACAGCACATGTGAGAGGTTTTGGAGATGAAGTCTGAGAGGCCAGGCTGAGATGGTTTGGACATGTACAGAGAAGAGAGACTGAGTACATCGGCAGAAGGATGCTGGGTTTGGAACCACCAGGAAAAAGGGCTAGAGGAAGACCAAAGAGGAGGTTCATGGATACAGTGAAGGAAGACATGAAGATAGTTGGCGTGACCGAAGAGGATGCAGCAGATAGGGTTAGATGGAAGAAACTGACTTGCTGTGGCGACCCCTGAAGGGAAATGCCGAAAGGAGAAGAAGAAGTGTGGAGCCAATTTAATTAGATTAAAGCTATCTCCAAAGATAGTGACCTCTAGTTATTATGAAGTCAATTGTATCAACAAACACCTGGAGGATTATTCCTTATTTGCGCATCTTTTTGTAATTGATTTTAGCTCAGTTATTAACATGCTGCAAGAAGTTTATTATCTTATGTTCACACAATTTCATCCTTTTATTCCTAAATGGTACTGATCCTTTTTAATTGATTATAGTCAGCGCATCATTGTGAATAGAACTCTTTCACACCTTAAAGGCTTTTGATCACAGTTCTTCAGAGCTTCATCAGTTTTTTGGTGCTGTCCGTTCTGTTAACACACATGAGTTTATTAGAGGAATCACATCAATTAATGTCTCAACAACACAGCTAAAAAAAAATTTGAGGCATTTGGTTATTATCTAGAGGCTTTTAAACAATTATTTGAGCCAGAACGTTTGTAAAACAAAACACATCTTCAACAAGGGGAATGGAGACCACAAGCTTTGGTCATCCTGAAGCAAATTAGTCCTCAACCAGTAGTACACATGTGGACTGCCTCTGTAAAAGACTACAGTAAAGTTACATTTACTGCGTCGCTTGAGAACCAACTGTTTAAAAAATGATTGTAATTTTTTTTAATTTATTTATTAAGTTGTGTTTGAGAGCCTTATAACATGGCCTGACTGCAGGTTTTGAAAATCTATCAGTACAGCGGAAAGCTGTTCAATTAATTTGCAGTAAGCACTCAATGCTTAACATTGGAGGAAACCAAGTACTGTAAGTTTTGCTCAGACATGATGAATTAGCCAGAGAACAATATATCTTTCTCAAATTTGTGTTTTTCTTGCAGGGTGTTCTGGGAAATATGAAAAGTGGAAAGTCTGCACTTGTGAACAAATACATCCATGGAAGTTATGATTCTGCTGAGAGGCCAGATGGTACCAGCTGTTAAGAATATTATTCAGATGGCCATCCAATGGATATATGTAACCTTTGTTGTCTTAACAGGTGGAAGATATAAAAAGGAGGTTATAGTGGATGGTCAGAGCTATTTATTACTGATTCGGGAGGAAGTTGGTTTGCCGGATGCACAGGTGATTCTCACTTTGGGATCTATTGTGACCCAGCAGGAAAAAAAAAGAAAGAAAAAGAAAAAAAGATTTAAAATTAACTGGACAAAGTTTATGGCTAGAAGATGTTTGCCTCTTGTTCAAGTGGCTTTTTTAGTTCTGTCAAACTACTCTGGAGCAGAGTCAGTTTTCCACCTCCATCTTAAAAAAAAAAAGACATTCTTTTGAGGGCCGCGAGGTCCAGATTCTCTCCAGGGAACATCGCTGGTTTGAGAAGGGATTCATAAAGCCACTTTTATAAAAAATAGAAAATCCTTTACTTAACAGAGGGAGTGAACACAGATGCAATTTTTCTTCCATCTACAATCCTGTTTTGAAAACCCAAACCAAAACACAGAGCATGACAGTTGGGATATTCACGATGCGAACATTTGCATAACGTGGCATCCCGAACAACGTGGGAAGATGACACAGGCTGTAGGGGCCATTGTTGGACATAAAAGAATTGAAACTCTGGCAATGAGGATAAATATACTGCCAGCTCAGTATCAGTCAGAAAGAACTAAAGAAGCCACTCAGATGAGAAGCAAACAGTCTTCCAACCAGACACTTTAAATTTTTTTTTCTATTTTATCATGACCGAGATGACTGAGAATCTACACCGACATCCAGCAGGAAGTTTATTTCTCTTTGTATTTCAGTTGTGCGGCTGGGTGGATGGAGTGATTCTTGTCTTCAGTCTGGAAAATGAAGCCAGCTTCAGAGACCTCTACCAGCTTCATGAACAGCTTACCACACATCGATCGGACATTCCCATTTTTGTTGTCGGCTCCCAAGGTCAGTACCCAGATCACACCAAGTACAATTGACTTTTTCCAGATCAATAAGATGATTCTAATTTTTCAAGAATCATTCCTCAGTCACCAGCCAGTCCCAAAATAGTTTGTAACAAACACAATATTCAACCATAATGAACCAGCTAGCAGAATTTTTTTTTGTGTGTGATGTACCTTCAATTTATTGATCCAGCGAAAAGAAAATGTTTGTTTGATCCACAAAGGATTAAATGGGGGCACAAAGTACAGTATTTTGTACTACATATTGTGTAGATGGTATGATATGAAGGAGTTTTTTTGACTGCAAAGTTGTTGTTGGACACTTTGTAGTAAGACAACAGAGGATGCTGGTGTGTAGCGAATCTAGCAATGAGGAAGATGAAGAGGCCATAGGGAGTGCAGAAGACAAGCTCGTGGAAGCTTAAAAAGGGCTGCTTGACTTTTAGCTAGAGTCTCACCTCCCTTAGCGCTTATGCGTTACCCTCTCGGTCCTGTGTTGTAATAATCTATTGAAGGCAATATATATAGAGTGCTTTCATGTGATGTCATCAATCAGGAAGTTGGCCATTTTGGAAACATATGTAGATCAGGCACTGATCAGTACGAAACTATCAACAAAGCAGTATTTTTTTCATGTTTCGGTGCTAATCAAGAGGTGCAATTAGTTTTTCACGTCATTAGCGTGATCTGGCAGAAAATCGTCTGGTCTTGGAGTGGAAGAAAAGAGACCATATTTAGAAAAACTACAGTTGATTGGTCCTTAGACAATTCCAAATACCGGTAAATTATTTTCAATCAATCCCAATTTTATGCCTGCAATTACATACGTAGACATTATGAATGACCTTATTTTCACTCCAAATGGCTACTCAGCTTCAGATCTGAAGGCCTTTAAAGGATTGGAGGCATAGTCACAGCAAGTCAGTTTCTTGCATCTAACCCTATCTACTGCATCTTTTTTGGTCACGCCAATTATCTTTATGTCTTCCTTCCCTGGATTCATGTACCTCCTCTTGGTCTTCCTTGAGGCCTCATTCCTGGGGGTTCAAAACTCAGCATCCTTCTTCCAATGTAAATAAATAAATTACTCTATTCATCCCTCACCGGGGAAATTTGTGTGCTGCACTCCTTACACCACAGCAGGCTGCCCTTCGACGGCACCAATGGTGGGAGAAGCGGGGGTTAGGTGTCTTCTCCAAGGACCCTAGACGGTGGTCTCAATGGGAATCAAACCCATGACCTTCCGGTCCACGGGCGAGCGCTCTAGCGCTGATCCACCGTCTCCTCTCTTTCATGATCTACTCCCTTTCATGATCTACTCTCTCTCTCTCCTCTGCACATGTCCAAACCATCTCAGTCTGGCCTCTCTGACTTTACCTACAAAACATATAACATGTGCTGTTTCTCTGATATACCCATTTCTAATCCAGTCCATCCTGGTCACTCCCAGAGAGATCCTCAGCATTTTCATCTCTGCTACCTCTATCTCTTATTTCTGTCTTTTCTTCAGCGCTACTGTTTCTAGACCAATCAGCATGGCCGGTCTTACCACGGTTTTGTACACTTTCGCTTTCATTTTAGCTGAAACTCTTCTGTCGCACATCACACCTGATACTTTCCTCCACACGTTCCATCCTGCCTGCACACGCTTCTTCACCTCATTTCCACACTCTCCATTGCTTTGGACTGTTGATCCTAGATACTTAAAACCTTCCACCTTCTTTATCTCTTCTCCCTGTAACCTCACTTTTCCATTTGGATCCCTCTCATTCACACACATGTACTCTGTTTTACTCTGACTAATCTTCATTCCTCTTCGTTCTAGTGCAAACCTCCACCTCTCCAGCTTTTCCTCCACCTCTTCCCTCCTCTCACTACAGATCACAATGTCATCTGCAAACATCATTGTCCATGGAGATTCCTGTCAAATCTCGTCTGTCAGCCTGTCCATCACCACAGCAAACAGCGAAGGACTCAGAGCAGATCCTTGGTGCAGTCCCACCCCCACACTGAACTCCTCTGTCTCACCTACAGCACACCTCACCACTGTCTTACAGCCCTCATACATGTCCTGCACCGCTCTGACATACTTCTGAGTCACACCAGACTTCCTCATACAATAGTATAATTCTTCTCTAGGTACCCTGTCATACGCTTTCTCTAGATCTACAAAGACACAATAAATATCTATTAAAAAAATGTTGTTTGGGGAGAGAGAATTTCTCAGATAACTGTTCAAAACATAAAATTTTATTGTTGATATAAAGATCGTTAAATGATTTGATACCTTGATTTGACCAGACATTGAAAGCACAATCTATTAATGTCATAATGTGGAGCTAAGGCAAAAAATATACCCTTGACACAACAGACAGGCTCAGATGAAGAAATCACATGCAGATTTATTAGACTGATAAAAAGCCCAAAAAAAGAAGTCTAAAACAGATCAATTAGGCAGGTACTGATGTAGGAGCTGGAGCCAAAAACTGGATAACACATCAAGCATGGTAAACAAAGAGTGTGTGAAAAACGGATCCATTTATGTTACAGCAGATGAGTAAAGAGTTTCAGGTGTGACTTGTGCACACACACACAGACAAGAGGGAGGGGGGAAACAGGAGGGGGAACCGACTACTCTCCTGACAATAGCCGCCCCCCCCACCCCCCCCTCCCGTAATGGGTGCCACCCAGCGCCCGCCAACTCACGGACCTTTGAGACAACACAGCCCCAACTCCAATGTCAGAGGCATCCACTTCAACAACAAACTGCTGAGTGGAATCTGGATTCTGGACTGGTGCAGTTGTAAAGAGACTCTTAAGATGTCTAAAGGCTGCATCAGCTTCTGGATTCCAAAAATACTCTTTGGAGAGGTAAGTTGAGTCAAAGGAACCACAACAGAACGGAAGCCTCTGATTCAGACGCCTCTGAAGCATCGCTGATTTCTGTAGAAATTTGCCAAACCAAGGAATCGTTGGAGCTTCTTCCTGCTATGGGACCGGCCAATCTGTTACTGCCCTGACCTTATCTTGGTCAGCCTTAACCTGCCAAATATCGATGATGAAACCCAGAAAATTGACCTTAGATGAATGATAAACACATTTCTCAGCTTTCACGAATAGTTTGTTTTCCAGCAGTCTCTGTAAGACCTGACGAACATGAACCTGATGCTCCTACTTGTTCTGCGAAAAAATCAAAATGTCATCTAGGTAGACAAACACAAAATGATTGAGAAAATCTCGCAGCATGTCATTAATCAGACACTGAAAAAAAGCTGGAGCATTAGTTAGCCCAAATGGCATTCCAAATATTCAAAGCGTCCAAGGGTCGTCTTGAAAGCCGTTTTCCACTCATCACCTTCCTTTATGCGTACCAGATAATAAGCATTTCTGAGGTCCAACTTTGTAAATATGATGGATCCCCTGGAGGGGTGTGAAAGCTGAATCCAAAAGTGGCAGGGGGTATTTGTTTTTAACAGTGACATCATTGAGTCCCCGATAATCAACACAAGGGCTTAGCGATGAATCTTTTTTGGGAACAAAAAAGAAACCAGCACCGAGTGGGGAAGTGGAGGGCCGTATCAAACCAGAGGCTAGGGACTCTTTAATATACTTCTCCATAGCCTCCCCCTCAGCCCGGGACAAATTGTACAACCTGCTGGTAGGTAGTTTAGCATCAGGAGTCAAAACTATGGACCAGTCATACGGACGATGAGGGGGTAGGGACAGAGCCTTGGACTTACTGAAAACGTTGCTCAGATCATGGTACTCATCAGGGACGTTGGATAGATCCACTACTTCTAGGTTGGGTTCCACTGGAGCATTGTCTCCCTTTTCTGGAGTTAGTGCAGATGCAAGACAGTTAGCATGACAATTGTTGCTCCAGCTACTCACCCTTCCTTCTGTCCAGGGTTGTGCTGGAACAACCAGGGAAAACCGAGGATCAAAAGCGTGGTAGAAGCAGACAGGATGTTAAACCGTATATCCTCTCAGTGGTTGCCAGACAAAATGAGTGTGACAGGTTCTGAACGATGAGTTATCTTGGCCAGCAACCTACCATCAAGAGCCAGTGCATGAACTGGATTTTTCAGGGCGTCCAGTCCACTTATAAAACACCAGTGGAAAACTACCTGGTCCTGGACAATTACCAGTTTGCACAGACCTAATGGCTCTCTATGCCCAAGCTAATTATTCGCCACGTTCACAAATGCAAAATTTTATTTTAGCGTGGCTATTGAAATCCTGCATAATTAGCCACTTGGCCAGTCTGTGGCGAATCTGTTTTAAGATGAATCAACAATCAACGCCTATAATTGACGTTAGAACTCCTATTGCCCATTGGTAGTCGCGAGCGCCATCGGGTGTTATGAAGCAACAACATTTACACTAGTCCTGATAGATACACCGAACATACCAGGGAACCCGAACCCGAACATAACAGGGAACCCGATTGTCACAACACGCACCATGTAACACAAATTTTGAAGGCTGGAGTTTTCTGCTAGATGATGAGATCACGACCGAAACAGTGTATAAAGTGTACAAATCAATCAAAACAAAGAAAATGTATCAGTTGAGAAAAAAAAGTTCAAAGAAGGCAAAGTATGATCGTGATGATTCACGATCTGTTCAGGTCAAGTAGTTCAATGACATTACTTGACCAAAACTTGATGGAGAACTCCTGAGGCGCACACTCAACATACGAGGTGCCCAACCTGTCAATCGGGGTCTACTGGTAGCCTGCGGACTAATTTCAAGTCGACTGCCAGGTGTGTAGGAATAAAAATAAAGTCAGTATTGTCAACTCAGCAACTTGACACTACGTTTAGAGAATATTCAGGCCCTCTAGTCGCTAGAGTCGCTAAATTTGTCTTTTTTTTTTAAGTGACTTTTTCTTATATTACTGGAGATTTTCGGAGTCTGTGACGTGGAAACAAGTTGTTAACTCTGTAATAAATAAGCAGCGCCTGGTGCTGCTGCAGCCGCTTTCCCTCCCAAAGTGCTGGTTTCATGCAGAAAATGTGTGTATGTGTGTGTATGTGTGTGTGAGTGAGAAAAGAAGGCGAGCAAGAGCCTGTGTGCTTGAGACAAAATGAGGAACTTGTCTGTCTGTGTGTGTTTGAGAGAGAGAAAGAAACTTGTGTGTGTGTGTGTGTGTGTGTGTGTGTGTGTGTGTGTGTGTGTGTGGTGTGTGTGAGTGTGTTTGAGAAGGAGAGTAACTTGTCTCTGTGTGTGTCTCTGTGTGTTTGAAAGAGAGGAACTTGTTTGTGTGCGTATGTTTGAGAAAGCAGGTTTTGTGTCTGTGTGTGTTTGTGATGTGATGTCTAATGGTTGTGTAACAACAACAAGTGTGTTGTGAGGGTAGTTTTACTGCAGACTGGAAACAACCTCTCACAGATTGTCACACATTTTATTAATACTCATCAAATGACACATTCTTCAATGAATCACGCCGGATTTGTTAAGAACAAAGCTAAAAGTGTATGCACAATTACTGTTAACCACAAACAAACATATTATGACACAGAGCATATCGTAACTAAAAAAAGAATGTGTGGCTAAAGCGAATTCAATGTGGCTAATAAAAATTAAGTTTGATTAGCCTCAGTGGTTTATGGTTTTTCAATGCTAGAGTGAGCACAGGCTCTGGAAAGTTCTGCAGCAGTCACTGTTTTTTCTAATCATTCTGCAATATTGAATTGAAGAAACTTAATTTATACCTAAAGAGAAATTTGAATGCTGCAGTGTTTTAATTACATAATGTCATACAACAACATAATTTTTTTTTTTAGCATTTGTGAGTGACAGTTTAAAGGTTTGAAAGTGTGAAAGCTCAAATATTTTGATGGAGGATGGTAAAAATGATTTTCTGTAACGTTACTTTGAGCAGCTGGGTTGCAGGAGTCTGTTGCTTAAGCTGCTCTTCAGATGGTCCACAGATTTTGGAGGGGGTGAGGGGTTTGTATGATTGATGACAGTTTTGCTTTCATTCTGTCCCTCGCCACCTCCTTCACGCAGCCAACCACGCGTCCAGCTTTTTTTTATAGGTTTTATCAGTCTGTTGGCATGCTTTGTTTTCATACCAGCTCCTCAGGCAGCCACAGCAAAGAACAGGACACTTTCCATGATGGAATGGTAAACCATGGAGAGCATCTTGTTGCAGACATTGAAAGACCTGAGCTTTCTAAGGTACAGTCTACTCAGGCCCTTTTTGTAAATCATCTCTGTGTTGGTGGACCAGTCCACTGTACTGTTGATGTAGAAATACACAAGAATCTATCTCCACAAAAGATCCATCAATACAGACCGGTGATGGTTGGGACCCCCTCCTTTCAATTCAATTCAATTCAATTTTATTTGTATAGCCCAAAATCACAGAATGTCCGTCTCAATGGGCTTCACAAGAAAAAGAGGAATGTCTTAACACAAATATACAGCAAGAAAAATAACTAACAAATGCCAACTAAACAAGACTAGCACATTTATGCACTTAGACTCTCCTTCTCAGTGAAGAAAAACTCCTAAAAAAACCCATCAGTGGGGAAAAAATAAGAAACCTCGTGGGGATCCGCGTGAAAGAGAGATCCCTCCCCCGGGACGAGCAAACAATGTGTCACAGATTATTGTTTAAATATTAGCTTATTCTAATCTACAGCTAAATATCTAAAGAAGTCAATAGATGTTCTTCATCCTGATGGAAACACGGGAGACTCCTCAGCCCGGAGATGTCCAGAACGGGGATCAGTAGATGTTCTTCATACTGATGGAAACACGGGAGACTCCTCAGCCCGGAGATGTCCAGAACGGGGATGAGTAGATGTTCTTCATACTGATGGAAACACGGGAGACTCCTCAGCCCGGAGATGTCCAGGACGGGGATGAGTAGATGGTCTTCATACTGATGGAAACACTGGGGGACTCCTCAGCCCGGAGATGTCCAGGACGGTGATGAGTAGATGTTTTTCATCCTGATGGAAACACGGGAGACTCCTCAGCCCAGTGATGTCCAGGGATGCCCAATCCATCCCCGATGAGTAGATGGATTTCATCCTGATGGAGCGGGGATGAAGAAGCGCGGAGGTCTCCTCGGTGTGGCCATGCCCAGGACAGGAAAGCAGAGTCCTGAATGGGGCTCTCTCCAAGAGAGAAGGGAGAGAGGTGGACAACAGGTGAATTGGATTGTACCAACTAGCAGTGTAATTCTAAATAAACAGACAATTGAGAACAATGAATGAGATAGAAAACCAGGGGTTAAGGGTAGAGGGTTAGAGTAGGGGGTACGGGGAAAGAGCCAAGGCAGTCTGGCAGAGAATAGTAGATAGAATTAGAGGACAGAACCCCAATGTACCATACTTTCCCCAGCTTTTACTATCTAGCAGCCAACTAATAATTATATCAGCTAATTGAATCTGTTTCTATCTGGCCTGGTGATAAGCTTGTTCAAACAGGAATGCTTTAAGCCTCCCTTTAAATGTAGGGACACTGTCTGCATCTCTCACTTGAGCTGGGAGCTTATTCCATAAAACTGGAGCTTGGTAGCTAAAGGCTCTACCTCCAACTGTACTTTTTGAAATTCTAGGAACCACCAACATCCCTGCATTTTGTGAGCGGAGTGCTCTGCTTGGTTGATAAGGTACAATAAGTTCACTAATGGAGCCATGCCGTTTAGAGCCTTGTAGGTAAGTAAGATGATTTTAAACTTGATCCTAAACTCAATAGGAAGCCAATAGAGAGACGCTAGCACAGGAGTAATATGATCTCTTCTATGAGTTCCTGCTAATAGTCTTGCTGCTGCATTTTGAACCAGCTGAAGACTTTTTAGGGAAGACTTAGGGCATGCTACGAGCAAAGCGTTACAATAATCCAATCTCGATGTAACAAATGCATGGATGAGTTTTTCAGCATCACTTTTACATAAGATATTTCGGATTCTAGAAATGTTGCGAAGGTGAAAAAAATGCAGTTTTACAAGTCTGTGCTATGTGAGCTTTAAATGATAAATCTGGATCAAATAAAACTCCTAGGTTTCTAACGGTGAGGCCAGAGGCCACAGTTACTTCGTCAAAGAAGACTGCTTGGTCAGTAAAAACATCTCTCAGATTTTTAGGACCTACTATAATAACTTCTGTCTTATTTGAGTTTAAAAGGAGATAATAGATTGTCATCCAAGTCTTTATGTCCCTGATACAGGTATTAAGTTTTTCTATATGGTCACTCTGGTCAGGTTTGACTGATAAGTACAATTGTGTATCATCTGCGTAACGGTGAAAATTAATAGTGTGTTTTCTGATTATGTTTCCCAGAGGCAGCATGTAGAGCATGAACAGAATAGGCCCAAGAACTGAGCCCTGAGGGACACCAAAACTAACTTTGGTAGAAGTAGAGGACTGATCATTTACATGAACAAACTGGTATCTATCAGATGAATAAGATTTAAACCATTGAAGAGCTGGTCCTCTGATCCCTAAGTCATATTCTAATCTTTGAAGTAAAACGCTGTGGTCAATTGTGTCAAAGGCTGCACTAAGGTCTAAGAGAACTACAATTGAAATTAGTCCCTTTTCTTTGGCTAATAAAAGGTCGTTTGTCACTCTAACTAGCACAGTTTCTGTGCTGTGGTGTGATCTAAACCCTGATTGAAATTCTTCAAAAAGACTATTTCCCTGCAGGTGACGGTTCAGCTGCTTAACTACAACTCTTTCTAGAACTTTAGACATAAAAGGTAAATTTGATATTGGTCTAATAGTTGGCCAGAATGCTGGGATCTAAATTGGTCTTTTTTAGAAGCGGTTTAATAACTGCATGCTTAAATAACTGTGGAACATATCCTGTTTCTAGGGAGGAATTTATTATAGTTAAAATGGATTTGTTAATTACAAGTTGCGTTTCTTTGAAAAGTTTAGTTGGAATTGGATCTAAAAGACAGGTTGATGTTTTGGAGCATGTAATAACATCTGTTAGCTCAGTTTGGTCTATAGCAGTGAAACAATCTAATGTTACAGAAGTTTTTAGAGAAGCTTTCATTTCTGCAGCTTCAGCCTGCTCCGGACTAATTGTAGGAATAAATTCATTCAGTTTATGCCTTATATTTGAGATTTTATCATTAAAAAATGTAAGAAAATCCTCACAGCTTAGAGTAACTAGGATAGAAGGCTCTACTGTGCTGTGACTGCTGGTCAGCCTAGCTGTAGTGCTAAAAAGAAATCTGGGATTATTTTCATTCTCCGCTATTAAAGTTGAATAGTACTGGTTTCTAGCTTTACGCAAAGATTTTTTATAATCTAGGAGGTTACGTTTCCAGGCGTTCCGAGATTGCTCTGATCCAGAACGCCGCCATTCTTTTTCTAGCTTACGGGTTTTTTGTTTAAGAGAGCGTGTATCCGAGTTAAACCAAAGTGGCACTCGGTCCCGTCTAATAACTTTGGAATTTAAAGGCGCGACAGACACTAGTGAGTCCCTAAGATTTTGGAAAGCACTATTGACATACTGGTCATGAATACTGCGACTAGAGCTGCAAGAGGTATTGTCAGTAAATTCATTTAATATGGTACTAAGTGTTGGCTGAATTTGACATTTAAACTCAGACACAGATCGCTCAGATAACGTTCTTCTAAGTTGTGTTTTTTTCATTGGGGCGGACACATTTTTTAATAAAAACTGAAACGTAATTAGAAAATGGTCTGAAAGTACAGGGTTATGAGGAAAGACGCTAAGCTGACTAATCTCTACACCATAGGTTAAAACTAGGTCCAAGATGTGTTTGTGATAGTGAGTAGGTTCATTTACATTTTGTGTGAAACCAACATGATCTAGTAAAGCAGTGAAAGCATTTCCTAAGCAATCGCTAGAATCATCAACGTGAATATTAAAATCTCCTACTATTACTATTTTATCAGAGTCTAAAACTACACTGGACAGAAAATCAGAGAACTCTGTTAAAAATTCTGAATAAGGTCCTGCTGAAGTCCACCACCATCTCCTTTGTTTTCGCCACGTTCAGCTGCAGATGGTTCTCCCCTCACCACTGGAGAGTGTGGGGAGAATCGCACCAGGTTCCTGTACTCGTCCTCCCCTCCGTTCTCCACACACGCAACGATGGCTGAGTCATCCGAGTACTTTTAAAGGTGACAAGAACCAGAACAGTACTGGAAATCAGCAGTGTGGGTAGTAAAAAGGAAGGGGGACAGGACAGTTCCCTGTGGAGCACCGGTGTTACAGGGCAGGAGGTCAGACACACAGTTCTTCAGTCTCACATACTGTGGTCGACCGGACAGTTAGTCTTCAATCCATGAGACGAGCGGCATGTCTACCTGCATCTTCTCCAACTTCTCCCTCATCAGTCCCTCCATCAGGCCGAGGAGAAGTCAAAGAATATGATCCGCACTGAGGTGTTGGGTCTGTCCAGAGAGGAGTAAGCCCTCTGCCACAGGAATAGAACTCAACCAACCAATCAATCTGGATTCTCATCTGTATAAGTTTTTTCAGACAGCGTGTGTCTAATTACCTTAGACATCCTGAGCATATGTGACCTTTAAACCAAATACTAAGTTTAACCTGAAATCACTCCAGGTTCATCTGAATAAGAGGTCGGATTGTCACCTGGGAGAAGCCTGTCATCTAATGAAAAATAATCTATCCGAGTATATATGTGGTGTACGGGAGAAAAAAAAGGAATAAGCTTTCAGTTTGATTAACAAACGCTAGGGATCCGATGGCAAAAACTCCAGCACGAAGGCTTTATTGACCTTAGCTGATTTCGAAAGTGTAACAGCTTTAGTGGAGAAGCGATCTAGACTTAGGTTCAACTTAGGTGGCAGTCAAAATGCCCCCTAACGTAATTGAGTGAGAAGACATGTCTGGAATATTGAAGAAATGTTGTCTAAAAAAGCTGCATCGTCCCAGTTTGGGGCATACAGAGTCAATAGGTGTAAAGATGCATCATGTAGAGTACCAGAGACAATTAATTATCTGCCATTTGGGTCAGACGCCATCTCAGACCAAACAAATGGAATGGATTTGTGCAATAGGATTGCAATCCCCGTAGACTTTTTATGAAAAAATGAGTAAAATGTTTGACCAATCTACCTGCTCCTAATTTGAGCAGGTAACTGTAGGTGTAAATGTGTGTCCTGAAGAAACATACACCCGAGTTAAAAGAGAAGAAATCTTAGCATAGAATCAATGTTCTTATTGGGTCAAGTTCAGTTTCAGAGGGCAGTTAGCATGTTAATAATTGAGAAGCGTCAAACTGGTAAGTCAGTTTCGGTCAGGACAATAGAAGGTAGTTAGACAACGATAGAAGTTAAATTACAAAAGCAGTTTGTAAA
Organism: Neostethus bicornis; assembly: GCA_902685375.1. Classification (NCBI taxonomy): domain Eukaryota; kingdom Metazoa; phylum Chordata; class Actinopteri; order Atheriniformes; family Phallostethidae; genus Neostethus; species Neostethus bicornis. Next base: position 596,880 of record CACRXE010000055.1, on the reverse strand, counting down.
TGCGTTTGTTGGTGTTAACTCCTCCTTAAGGGCAGGGCAAACTCAGGTTAGTTTATATAGTACCAGTTCTCAGGTCCCTTCTATCAGATTGAAAATGATTTCCGGATGGAAGTTGAAACGTCTCAATTGTCAAATACCCTGTGCAGAAGACAACTTTAAAGACTTTTCAACAAAAAAAAACGGTAGCAAGCAGAGCATTACTGACACGGATAGGGAATTTGTTCAGTTTTTCTTTGGAACTGGAAGGATGCAAGAAGTCTTTGAGAAGGCGGGCATTCTACCAAGCATATGGTCAGGTTGAAGACTTGTTAAAGGAGCTCTCTGAGTTCAGGAGCTCAGGTTTCTAGCAGCCATTGGCACATTTTTGGGATCTGCAACTGTGTAAAAAGGATTTATTTAATATCACCAGCTTAAACAAAGTCTTTCCATGTGTTATGTAGAACAAGTTTATTAATCTTTCACCAGATACACCGAAGACTAGCCATGTGTCATGTAGGAAAATATACAGACCTAAACATATTCACTCAAATTCACACGTACAAAAAACACATACACAAAAACCCATACATCCTGGCACTCAAATACACACATAGACACACAAAACAACCACATTCACATATACGCATATCGATTTAATGTACTCTTCTCTATTTAGATAAAATAAGCAGCACAAGTCCCAGGATGATAGAAGACCAGCGAGCAAGGCAGCTGTGTAGAGATTTACATTCTCAGCTTTTCTATGAGACCTGTGCAACCTACGGTTTCAATGTTGACCGTGTCTTCTCAGAAGGTACGCCTTTTCACATCACTGATTCTTTGCCTAACAGACCACCAATGACAACGTTTTCTCATTTACAGCCGCACACAAGATTGTAGCCCAGAAGAAGCAGGTGGCGCTGCAGGCCTGCAAGTCTCCACCCACCACGCCTAACCACTCTGGGAACTTCACACCTGCATTGAGTTCCATTACAGGACAGGTATTCCACTAAAGAGTTCCTTCTAACCCAGGCACAGGCAAACTACAACCCGCAGACCACATGCACGTTAAACGTTTTGATCCGGCCCGCCAAACTAGAAAAAAAACAAAAACATGTGGGTTTGATTTTTCTTGATTTTCTTGATTTTTTTTCTGTTCGTCACTAGATGGCGCAAAAAATACAACAACACTGCTCCCATGAAAATGTGTGTGTCTCCGTGATGCGCACACGTAAAAAAAAAAGTGTGTACAGGTATGGAAACCCATCTGGCCCAATACACACACATAAACAAGTGTGTTAGATGTTAAAAACAAGCAAAATGTTACATCATGCGCTTAGATTTCAAACCTAGAGCCGGTAAATGCATGTTTTTAAGCACTATCGCACTAGATTTCAGACCTAGCGCCGCTTGATTTTAAATTTAATGCTCTTGATGTAACATTTAGCGCTTGTTTAAAATCTAGGGCGCCATTCTGTTGGTCTAATCTAGAGGTTTTCCATCCGTCTGCTCCTGTTCCCAGGGGCGAATCCAGGATTTTGTGAAGGGGGGAGGAGGGACACAAAACGAGCACCTGTGGTGTTCGCCAGTATAGAGGGGTCTGGGGCCATCACCCTCTCCCCAGCCCCCAGAACCTTTTTGAAAAATAAGTAACTTTTCTGCATTTTGGTGCTTATTTTAACCAAAGTTTATAATAATTAAATCAGTAAGAATTTTTTTTTTGTCGACCTAGAGAGGGAGTGGCACACCCCAGCCCCTCCCCCTGACCCTCCGGGTCCGGCCCACTTGTCAAATGATAGAACTCAATGTGGCCCGCGAGTCAAAAAGTTTGCCCACTCCTGCTCTAGCCTCACATTATTGAATCCTAAATTGCACACCAAACTAGAGAAGAGTTGGACATTTCAAGTCAGAGCTGGTTATAACATATCCGACCACCCACATTGAGTATTCAGCATCACATATCCAAAAGAATGCTCACCTGGCATACCGGCTATGTAAGTGCAAAAAAATCTAGAGAGTAATTGTTACAACTTGGAGCAAGAGACAAATAATTAAAAAATGTACAAATAAGACTGGCCCTTAAAATTATGCTACCTACTCGCCCAGCCGCTACACACTCTTCAGCAAATTAGAATCAGAATCAGAAAGACTTTTATTGCCATGGTCAATGAACAAGATTCAGAAAATGGGAACTTGCTGAAGTACACATGTGCAAGTAAGAAACATAGTAATAAAATAATAAAAAATAGGAAATGTAACTATGGCAAAAATAAAAACATTAGCAAAAATTAACTAAACTAATCTTAACAAAACTAAGAGTGCTGAGAACAAAATGTAAACTATAGTGCAATGGCATAAAAAAATAATACATAAATAGAGTAAAGTTACAAGTAAAATGACCAAGTGATGAGTGGATTCAGGTTATCAAGTGTTCATGAGTCCAACGACAAAAGGGAAGAAACTGTTTTTGTGATGGGAGGTTCTGGTCCGAATGGACCGGAGCCTCCTCTACCCGAGGGAAGTGGCTCAAAAAGTCCATGTCCAGAGTGGCAAGAGTCAGCTTAGTCCACTTGATTGTAAAAAGAAACTCAACTTGTGGACCAACCTCTAACACGAGTCATACCATACAGTAAATTTAGGCCAAGCGCCTTCAAGTTCGATATATTCTGATTTGTTGTGGTTTTATTATTAATTTTAATTGTTTATGCAAAAGTGATTTTTCTACTTCAAAAAATTTATTATGAGTTTTTGAGAGTTTTATAAGGTGGGAGCCTGAATTATATCTAAATCAACAAACAAAAACCTACAATGGTTAAATGACAGGAATAGTAACTTTTCCGTAAAAGGCCTGTCTACATTTTTAAAGAAATATCTATACTAAAAAAAATACCAGCTCAAAAATTTGTTTTTGGAAACATCTTCATCTTCCTTCTTCTTTTCCTTTCAGACCTGTCATGGCACTCCCAGCGGCTACACCTGTTCGCTTCCTTCTACTCCTGTGTTGCCTCACAGAGAGCATCGGCTAACTCAAGTAGAGGAGGGAGTCCGTTCAGTGAGGACCCTTCCCAGACGCCCATCCCTGTTTAAGGTTAGCTCCCTTGTATACCCCCTTCAGAGCTCTAATGCAGTCCAATAACCCATCTCTGCTCCAGCCCATTAACACACCACTGAGCCTGACATCTATACATCTTTGATCCTGCCATTAACAAATCTTTCTATTTGTACCAGAATCGGGATCTGGACAAAAGAACTGGTGAACCTAAAGCAGAACGCATCATTCCAATCAAACAAGTAAGCTGTCAACCACTTCTTTGGCCACCAGGCCTTCTTCCTGCTATAACTCATAACATCTCTTCTCATCTGCAGAGTGTCCTATTGAAGAAAAGTCACAAATCACTAAACAAAGAGGGACGAAAGAAATATGTGACGCTTTCCAGCAGCATGCTGTCTTATCACTCCAACTTCAACGTAAGACTTATCGATAAACCTAGCATCAGCGTTAAGCAAGTTTCTCCAACAATGCAATATACTGTATGCCACTAGTTACAGTGACAAAAATGAATACATTTAAGTTAAACAGCACTTCACCTGGATTATTGAATGAACTGTAATACAGTCTGTCAGAAAGTCCATTCTTGAATGCTTTTCTGAAAAAGCTCTGCTCTTGTCAGTAATTTGTATGGTTTTCTTACCACAGTATTGTGGCCGGTATTTGATCTTATGCTGAGCTTTGTTTGAGTGGAAAACCCACATAAAAATTATTAAAAAGGCCAGCTCAGCGATCTGGAGACGAGAGTAACTAAATTAAGAACTGTTATCTCTCTTATGACAAATGACTCTCTTGTGTCTAACTCTCCAAAGGGTTTTTAGGTTTTTCTGACCGATAGCTTTGTGTTCCACGCTTCAGGAAATCTTTCATCCCTGCTGCCGAACATTTTTATAAATAAGAACCTTAAAAAGCTTATTCATAATTTGCATTTATTGTATTTTTTTCTATTGTAATTTTATCATCTGTTCAGAGACTAGTCATTTTTTTTGGTGTACGGGCCTGATTTTATAGAGCGTTCATGATTTTAATGGCGGAGGGGAAGAAACTGTGCTTATGAAAAGAAATTTTGCTCCTTATGAACCTTGGCGGTGTCCCGCCTCAAATAGTTCATGTCCAGGGTTTGAAATGCCAGCTATTGCCTGAGCTACTTATCCTGAGTTTTTGATTGATGGAATTTATCTGTAAAATTGCACTATTGTGGTTTTAGCAAACCTTCAATGTTATACAATTCAATTTTATATGTATAGCCTAAAATCACAAAAATTTTTGTCTCAACAGGCTTCACATTGCAGATTTAAAAAGTACAAAAACAAGGAAAAAGAGAAGAATGTATAAACATAAATACACAGCTAACAGCTAACTAACAAATGCTAGCTAAACAATTTCAGCACAATCCTGCCCTTAGAGTCTCCTTCAAAGTGAGGAAAAACTCCTAAAAACCCAGCAGTGAGGAAAAATAAGAAACCTCTTGGGGATCCACACGAAAGAGAAATCTCTCCCTCGGCACGAGCATCCAATGTGTCTACGACTATCGTTTAAATATTAGCTTATTCTACTATAAGCTTGATATCTAAAGAAATCAGTAGGTGGGCTTCATGCTGATTGAAGCGGGATGTAGATCAAGCACAGAGGCCTCCTCAGCCTGGCAACGCTCAGGACAGAAATGTGTAGACAGATCAATAACAGATCAATGAAGTTATTTTTCTATCTGTCTGCCCATCTACCTATACTCGACCTCACACATTGATTTGATAGATTTGTTATTTTCTTTGTAATAGTCAGGGCTCACGCCAGCCGCTCGCCACGTTCGCAAATGCGAATTTTATTGTCGTGTGGCTAAATAAATTTAGCAGAATTTGCCACTCTGCCAGTCTGCGGCGAATCTGTTTTAGATGAATCAACAATCAACAGATTGTAATTTGGCCTGTGATTGACGTAGGAATCCATTGCCTATCGCTAGTCACGAGCGCCAGTGAAGCAACAACATTTACACTGGTCCCGATTATCATACTAAATGGGGTACCCAATCGTCACATCAAGCACAAGTACCGCAAGGTTTGCAGCCTGGAGTTGTCAGTAAGATGGCGAGATTGCAACCAAAACAGATATCATTTACATCTTATTTCGGTACAAAAAACTCAAATGCAAACAAACAAAATATATCAGATGAGGAACAAAGTTCAAAGAAGTTAAAGTATGATCGTGATGACTCACGATCTGTTCAGGCTAAGTGGTTCAAGAACTTTTTTTATTAAAACTTGACAGAGAACTCCTCAAGTGCGCACTCTATAACCGGGGTGCCCAACCACTCGATCGCGGTCTACTGGCAGCCCGTGGACTGATTTCAAATCGACTACCAGGTGTGTCGGAACGAAAATGAAGTCTGTATAGCCAACTCAACAACATTGACGCTACATTTAGCGTCTAAAGGCGGCCCTTTAGACGCTAGGGTCGCTAAAATATGAGACTTTTTTAAAAAGCGCCAATCTAGCGGCGTTTTTAAATGTTTTTGGAGATTGGCGGAGTCTGTCACGTGGAAGCAAGTTGTTAACGCTTATAAATAAGCAGTGCCTGATGCTTCTGCGGCCCCTGCTCCCAAAGCGCTGCGTACGTGCAGAAAATGTGTGTGTGTGTGTGCATGCGTGTGAAAGAGAAAAAGAAAGCTAGCAAGAGAGGAATATGTCAGTGTGAGTTTGAGAGAGGAACTTGTGTCTGTGTGTTTGAGACAAAGTGAGGAATTTGTCTGTCTGTGTGTGTTTGAGAGAGAGAAAGGAACTTGTGTGTGTATGTGAGAGAGAGTGAGAGAGAGAAAGAGAGAGAGGCATGTGTCTGTGTTTGATAAAGGGTGTGTTTCTGATGCAGTGTTGTTTTTGTTAACGATGACGAAAACAAAATGATTTCGTTGATGAAGCTTTTTTTTTTTTTATGACAATGACGTAACGATAATCAAATAAATGTGAAATTTTGGAGACGAAAATGTGTCGAGACGTTTGCAAGTTTCTGTTGAAGAGTCGAAAATGTAACAAAATAGGCATCTGACTTTCACATTTCTGTCTGTGAAAAGAAAAAACACAGCGGCTGCATCTGTCTCTCACGGCAGCACGCCCCCAACAATTTTGCATGGTTACACCGTCTACATAACACACCTGCAGCCACAAGAAAGTCACAAACCATGGTGAAAACAGCAGCAAAGGAGCTTGGTGTTCAGAAACTTAAAGTTTTCTACATATTTTGCGCAAACAGCATGCTAACTTCAAGCTAATGCTAGCTTGTCGGCGCTGCTAACTTCGTAGTTAGCTTGATTGCGCTAACGACTGCTTTAAATGCATTCCAATGTTTACTTTGTTTACAGGGTTTTTAAGAGGTGTTATTTTTAAGTATGCATAAGTTACAACGTTTCTCACTCACTGAAGAATTTCTATTTATTTTACGTTGTTTTACAATGTTTGATGTTTTGCGCAAGTTAAAACTCGGTAGAGTTTTTTTTTAAACAAATAACCTGCATCATTCTCAGTTATAAAGACATGATTGTTAAAGTAAGATTTTTTTTTTTTTACTCTAAAACTAGACTAAAAACGTTCTAAGTCTTCCCTAACAAAAAATAGACAAAAACTCTTTTGGGTTTTCGTAACTAAAAACGTGACTAAAACTTAAATTAATATTTGTCCAAAGACGAAGACTAAAACGAAAACTTCGATGGCTGCCAAAAACAACAATGTACTGATGTGATGTCTGGTGGTTGTGTAACAATAACTAACATGTTGTGAGGGTAGTTTTACTGTAGGCTAGAAACAATATGTCACAGATTGTTACAAATTTTATTAATATTCATCAAATGACACATTCTGCAATTAATTACACCAGATTCGTTATGAACAAAGCTAGAAGCTTATGTACATTTACTGTTAACCACAAACTAACACGTTATGACACAGAAAATTCAAGGTGGCTAACATAAATTAAACTGGATTAGCCACAGTGGCTAATGATTTTTTGACGCTGGAGTGAGCTCAGATAGTTCATTATTTTTAATTGCATCAATAATGACTTATACCGATTCTTAACTAACGACTTTAAAAGTGTGCAACAATTGAAAAACAGCCTTAATAAAATATTTTGACCGAATAAAATTATCGGTAATAAAACAGAATAACAACTTCAGAAACGGGAAAAGTAAAATGTAAATGTTTATCATTTATTTAAATGAAAAAAACAGGTTGGCAGGTTGAATCTGTGCAATGGTGTTGTGTGGCCCCTGAACATAGCAATAAAATTTCTTGGTAGCTGTATAAGTCACAGTTACAAACGATTACTGGCCCTCTGACTCCACAGCTTAGGCTCGTCCTTCGTTATCTGTCTTGTACATCGGAAGCCCAGTGTCCCCTACTAAAGGTTAGGAGACCAAAACTTTTACTTTGCCCAAGTCACAGTCTTAACACATAAAACATGTGTGGTGCACACAATGAAGAGGCCACATGACCAAACCAAGTTATTACAGAATAGCACACAATTTAAAATTGATTCACAGTGGCTCCACTCAATCCAAACGTCCCCTCTACTGCACAGGGATGTTCAGGAGTGGTTGCTGTTCATCATACTCACAACTCTTTAAAACCAACACCCCTCAGTTTGCTACAAGCACCTTTTTATTTCTTGGATCCCTTTTAGTAAAATGACAGGGTCTGTAGTTACTCAGAAAATCTGACTCAAACCCAGAAAGTAACAGCAAAGATAACTTTATATAATCTTTGTCACTTTCCTGTCCCTGCCTTGTTTTGGTTTAGACCGATCTGTTATGTCTTTTTTCACTCTGTTATGTCACGTGTTTTAGAGGAAATCCCCATACAAGGAGAAACCATGCGTTTCTTAGGTGTGGCACACATAGATACAAAGAGTAGCCACATTGGCTGTGGTGACTGCCATCTTGGACCAGTAGTCCTACCTGCAGACATACCAAAACTGCGGCAGTAAAGAGTAAAGAAACTTTATTGTCATTGCAATGAAGCAATAAGTTCTGTTTCTCAATGTTTTGGTTACTAGGTATGTAAGTAGTTGCATGTATATGTTTGTGAGTGCCTGGATGTGTACTGAGTGAATGTGCAGTGAATACTGAACTGGTGTTGAGTTGTGTCACAGCCTCTCCCCAGGCATGGGGAAGGAATTGTTTCTCATCCAATTGGTCCGGGCTCTCAGAACTCTGAGTACTAGATGGAAGGGTGGAGAATGAGGAGTGTTCTGGGTGGGGTCGTCACAGATCTTTTTGGCCCTCTGATGAAGATGCATGGCATAAATCTTCTTCTGGTGAGGGATGGGTAGTCCTGATGACCTGTTGCAGTTTCTTCTCACGAACATTTTAGCTGTGGACACTATCGGGCAGCGGTAGAAGTTTTTCAGCAGAAGCATTTGTTTTTCGTCAACATTCTCAGGAATTATAGCTGCTGCCAGGCCTTTTTAACCATGTTGCTGATGTTAACGGTCCAGCTGAGGTCCCCTGAGATGTGGATACCCAAAAAAGTTTAGCTGCTAATGCTGAAGCTTGTAGCTGTGGTTTGACAGCTCACTCTGAGGTTCAGTAGCTCATATTGAGGTTCAGCACCCCATACAGGGTAACTAAATTATTTTGCTTCTGACCATTGTGTTTTTCAGGACTATACACAAAACATTCATGGAAAGGAAATCGACTTGATGCATGTGACAGTTAAAGTTCCAGGTAAACGCCTGCCACGAGCTGCTGCACCCTCAGGCCTTTTGGCTCTCTCAACTGCGGCACCGTGTGGAGTGAATGGGCATAGTAGAGAGCCCACTTCAGCTGAAGGAAGCAGCACAGGTACACATTGTTCACACGTCACACAAAGCTGTATAATTAGAAGAAGAAATGTAAAGTAGAGTTTTAGACTAGAAGAGATTACATGAGAAAAAAAATATTTGTATTTAAAATATTAACATATAAAAAAGATCAAGAAAGAGAGGCTCATTTCCATGTCTACCCTTCCTACTCTGTCCAGCTCCTGTGGTTTTGGTTGATGAGCAGAACAGTGATGAAAGGAAACTTCAGCGCAGCCCTTCCTCAGTGTCTTTTAAAGCACGTGTTGGTAGGTAACACAGAAACGGCTGTGGAACAGAGCTTAGTTTTCTAATCTTGTTGTATAATTTCAGATGGCCTGGAGGTGACATCCACAAAAGATTCAGGCCAAATATCTCCTTTGAGTGACAGGAAAAAAAGCAGGAGGAAGAAAAGCATGAATCTGAAAGGAGACGTAGTAGCTGGAATAACTGCAGGTGTTTGCTACATATGCAGCTTCTCTTATTTTTAACTCCAGATGTTTCTCAAATTCCTCTGTTTCTTGCTCTCTGCTGATTGCTCGTTTCTTAGCCAAAAGCAAAATTTGGAAAAAAAAATGTTTTGTTGCCAAAATATGATTAAAGAGGGAGGTAGCATGTTCGGGAATCTGTGTACCTCCATATTGTTTAAGCATGCAATGTCATCAAAATGACGCATGTTTTTTTATTCATCCTTAACAAACCACAAAGATATTTTTCTGTTTGCTTGAAACTGTCTTCAAGCAACATTGGTCTTACTGTGTCCTTCTTTTTGCTCACAGATGAAGAAAATACAGACTTTATCATTGTTTCCCTCACTGGGAAGAGCTGGCATTTTGAAGCTCAAAGTCAGGAAGAAAGAGATTCCTGGGTGTCTGCTATAGAGAACCAGATCCTTGCTAGCCTGCAGTCCTGCGACAGCGGAAGAAACAAGGTAAATATTGTTACTGTTAAGTCACTGGCACATTTCAGCCTGAGGGGTGCATTTGTTGTACTTATTTTAAAAATCTTGCTCTTTTTGCAAATATAGACGTATTTCGTTTTTGAGAAAGCAATTTGCAAATTGCGTGCCTACATGATAACATGTGGCCTGATTGAAGTATTGCAATCAGTTTGAAAAAAAAAGATTAAAAAAGTTATTGCAATTACTTTGAAAAAAGTATTTTTGAAAAGTATCACAATTATTTTATACTAATAAAAAAAGTTAATTATCTTTCACATTTTAAGAAGTATCACAATTACTTTGAAAATAGTTATAAGAGAGTAGGCTATCGCAATTAATTTCATTCAAATTTTAAAAGTTAATTATCCTTCACATTTATAACGTGTCACAATTAATTTCATCCTAATTTATTGGTTAGGGTTAGAAACGGCGTACATTTCTAAAATGAAAAATGCGTACAGCATTTGTTGTTGAGTAAAATCCCTTGAGCATTTTGCAAATTGTTTAGATTTCTAAAATGAGTATGACACACCGACTATTCAGCCACACTCTGTGTCTCTATGATTTAGACTTAAATGTTAGCATAGATTGTCAATACCACCTGGACTTTCAGTGGGCAGAAATCTTCAACTCTTAATAAGGAAAATAGTCTTGTAGTAAGATCCAGGCACAAGCCCCTCTTGCCAGACGACCTTACATCGGAATTTATTTATTAATTTATTGACTTTATTTAGTAAAGACTCCCTCAGAATATTTGGATTACTTTAACAGCAGTCATATGCTGTTTCATGGTGTTAAAAGCCTTTGTGGAAATATTTTAAAGTGACATAGCTTTCTCCAATCTAACCTTGTTTTCTTCATCAGCAACTACATTCACTCTTTGGTCTTCCGGTAGGCCAACTCTCTAGCACTTCCAAGCTCAGCATTCTTTTCTCTCTCTCCTCCTCTTGCTGTCTGAACCATCTCAGTCTGGTCTCTGACGTTGTCCTCAAAACTTCTGATATGGGCTGTTCTTCTGATATTCCTGATCTTGATGCTAGTTCCTTCCAAAGAGAACCTCAGCATCTTCCTCTCTGATACCTCTACATTTGCCTGTCCTTCTCTAGACTAAACAACGTGGCTGTTCTCACTATTACACCTCATACTTTTCTCCAGCGTTCCAGCCTGCTGCAGATGCTTCTTCTTCATCATCAACTTTATCAGAATCAGAAAGACTTTTATTGCCATGGTCAGTGAACAAAATTCAGAAATTAGGAACTTGCTGGAGTACTAATATGCATAGTATATAAAGCATTGTAATAAAATTAATATAAATAGGAAGTGAAAACTTTGATAAAAATGAACCAAATATGAACAAAACTAATTTTAACTAAACTAACAGTGCTCAGAACAAAAATGTCAAATGTATTCCGCAATGGCAGAAAAGATAATAGATAAAGAGAGTGAAGTGACAAGAGTAAAGTGACCAAGTGATGAGCGGATCCAGGTTATAAAGTCTTCGTAAATCCAACGGCAGAAGGGAAGAAGCTGTTTTTGTGTCGGGAGGTTCTGGTCTGAATGAACCAGAGACCATTTGGACAGATTGGGCCACTCTGCCCATTAGGGCAGAGCGCACAATGTGCTGCAGTCTATGTTTGTCCCTGGCTGTGGCTCCAGCGCACCACACGGTAATGGAGGAGGTGAGGATGTACTCAATGATGGCTGTGTAAAACTGCACCAACATCTGGGCGGGCAGCTTGGCTTTTTTCAGCTGCCACAGAAAGTACATCTTCTGTTGGGTCTTTTTGATCAGGGAGCTGATGGACGGCTCCCACTTTAGGTCCCGTGTGATGGTAGTGCCAAGGAAGCAGAAAGAGTGTACAGTGTAGTGCATGAGTCTGTCGGTTCAAGGGGGGTGAAAGGGATGTGACTTCCCTAAAGTCCAGGATTATCTCCACTGTCTGCTGAGCATTGAGCTTCAAGTTGTTGCTGCTGCACTAGGACACCAGCCGGTCTCCCTCCATCATGTAGGCCAACTCATCACCATCAAAGATGAGTTCGATGAGGGTGGTGTTGCCCGCGAACTTGATCAGTCTGACAGAGTCATGGCTGGAGGGGCAGCAGTTGGTGTACAAGGAGAAGAGCAGGGGAGAGAGGACACAGCCCTGTGGTCATCCAGCGCTGATATTTCGAGAGGTGGAGACATTCTTTCCCAGCTGCACACACTGCCTCCGGTCCCTCGGGAAGTCAGTGATCCACCTGCAAGTTGAGTCAGATACTTTAAACTGGGACAGCTTGTCCTGAAGCAGGGCAGGGAGGATGGTGTTGAATGTAGAGCTGAAGTCCACAAACAGGATCCTAGCATAGTTTCCCGAGAGTCAAGGTGCTGCAGGGTGAAGTGGAGGGCCAGTTTGATGGTGTTGTCCATAGACCTGTTGGCTCTGTAGGCAAACCATTATTATTACAGAATCAAGGTACAATTCAGAAAGACACAACAACTAAATAACAAAAGAAATTAAATACATTTAACACGTCATACTACAATTTACAACAAAAAACTGTACCAGTATGTCCTCAGTTCACATTAGTACTTTGTGGTACTGAGTTTCATATCAACCAAGCTCCCAAAATTTCCTCTTTTCCACACTCTCAATTGCTCAGGATTTTTGATCCTGCGTACTTAAAATCATCCAACTTTCACCCACCCTTCCATTTGGGAAGTGTACACTATGTGCCGAAGGGTTGTTTTTTATTGTCCAACTAACTTACTCTCCAGGTTTTTGTGTACCATTTGCTGAAGCAAGATTCTGATGTTTTTATGTATTTAGGATCGGAGAAGCAGTCAAAGTGAGGCCGTCGCACTCCAGGCTATCCGCAATGCTAAAGGAAATGGACTGTGTGTGGACTGTCAAGCTCTGAGTAAGTATTTTAAAACTTTCCATTTTTTATGCAAAAAAATATTTACACACACCACTTACATTAACATTTTTTCAACACATCATACAGGCACCATGACCCCTTTCTCAGGTTAATACTGTTTGATTCTAAGGTAGAAACTAAAGGTGTTTTAAATTGCTCGTTTCGTTCCGTTGTCTTCCACTTATCCTGGGCCAGGTCGAGGGGGCAACATCCTCAGATGGGAAGCCCAGGCTTCTTTCACCCCAGCTGCATCCTCCAGCTCACCCGGAAGGATCCAGAGTTGTTCCCCAGCCAGCTGTGAGATATAGTCTCTCCATCGGGTCCAGGGTCTGCATCTTGGTCTCCTAGTGGGACGTGCCTGAAACACCTCACCAGCGAGGTGTTCGGGGGGGACATCCTGACCACATACCCGAACCCCCCACCCATATGGCTCCTCTCAACCTGGAGGAGCAGTGGCTCAACACTGAGCTCCTCCTAAATGGCGGAGCTCCCCACCCGATCTCTGAGTGAGAGCCTAGCCACCCTGCGGAGGAAGCTCATTTCGGCCGCCTGTATCCACGATCTCATTCTATCGGTCACCACCCACAACTGGTGACCATACAGTAGGTGAAGGTTGAAACATAAATCGACTTGTAAATCGAGAGCTTTGCTTTTCGGCTCAGCTCTTTCTTTACCACGACAGACCAATGCAGCGTCCTAGTTAAACCTGATGTTTTATTTATTGTTTTAAAAAGGTTCAATAAAAACTGCTGTAACATTATTAATGTTCAAAGGAGTGCTGCATGGTGGTTTCATCTGAGGCTCTGGCTTTTCTTGGTGGAGTTCTGTGTGTGTATGAAATTCTCACCAGCATTTCTCCTGCCTTCCAAAAACACACATGACGGGGAAATTGCTTTTAAATGTAAGTGTAGACGATGTGTGAACATAGCGACCATCTCAACATGAACTGTTGGGGAGAGACTGCAATGCAACCCAATCTGCAAAGGTGTTTCTCATTTGGGGAAGATACTAAAAGTTTTTTCTTTTTTTTTTTTTTTAATGAGAAGAAAAAAAAAGGTGTTTTTTTTCACAGGGAACAAAAACTTCCCATTTTTTCTATTGTATCTTTGTTTTAATTTATTTATCTCTGAAATAAATTTACATTCCTTTTAAAAGTTACCAAAAGTTATAAAAATGTTACAAATACATAAATAACTGTATTCCTTTCTCATATAGAGGCTCTACCAGCCCAGTCTGCCAATCCAGAGGTACTGTTCCCAATGTCCATGTTGTTTAATGTGTGGTTATCTATGAACAAACGAGTCCAGTTTACTTTCTATTCGATCGTTTTATTTACATCTAAGTCCAGTTCACTCATCAGGTCTCACACTCTCTGGTGTCTACACACACATACACATGATCGCTCACTAGCGGCGGATCTATTGAACTCAATATAACATATGCAATATCACTTATTATTACACATGTGATGGTGCGAAGGCGTGTCAGTCAAGACAGCCCAGCACCATACAGAGCCTTTAGGAGCTCTGTGCAGCTTCGGAACTGCTTGTCCCTAATGGACTTTTTGCAGATGCCAAAGCCTATCCCAACTGATTTCAGGCAAGAGGCAGGATACACCTCGAACAGGTCACCAGTCTGTTGCAGGGCCACACACACAAACAACTATCCACATACACATACTTAGTCCTGGGGACAATTTTGTAGCAGCCAATTAACCCAACCTAATATATGTTTTGGAGAGTGGGAGAAAATCCACATATACAGGGGGAGAACATGGAAACTCCAAATGGAGAGGCCAGTGTTTCAAGCCTCACCCTCACTCTGGGACTCGTACCCCTGACATCCTTAGTGTGAAGCCACTATGCTGACCACTGCACCAACATGTATCCCCAGAAAAACTTAGAAAGTCCAACATATTTAAAAACAAATTAATGTACCACAACAAGTCATTGCATTTGCAGATCTTCATTTATTGGGAAACAGTGCAGGGGCAAAACAAGAATAAAGTTTGTCATTTAATTTTGTCACGTTTGGCAAAATCAAAACACCCGAGGGGCTGTGTATGCCCACCCATAGTTTGCCCACTCCTACTCTAGATGGTGCTGCAAGGCTAGTAACTCCTCAAGATGGAGCTACAGGCCTAGCAACTCCAGCCCTTGCGACTCCTCTGAATGGTGCAACACTCCTAGCAATTCCTCTTTGAGGTGCTGGCGCTTATTAGTCAACAATCACAAGTACCTAGAGGAGTTGTACCTCGAGCTGGTGCTACACACCGAGCAACTAATTTAAGTTGTGCTATACTGTAGATTTGGTGACTCCTCCAACTGGTGCTAGCTCTCCACTGTGTTTCTACAGCAATGAGAAGCTCATCAGTGTTGTTGTTCTCCTTCTTTTTGCAGATCCTACATGGGCTAGTCTCAACCTGGGAGCTCTGATCTGCATTGAATGCTCAGGGATTCACCGGAATCTAGGGACCCATCTGTCACGTGTCCGCTCGCTGGACCTGGACAATTTACCAGAAGAACTCACCCAAGTCCTGGCTGCTATTGGAAACCATATGGCCAACAGCATCTGGGAGAGCTGCACTGATGGCCGAACAAAACCCACACCAAATGCAACACGGTGAGTTTTTCCACACATGATAAATCACCACATTCACTGTGATTACACAACAGACTGACAAACTTTTCTAGATGTAACCTGCCTGTTCCCAGCTGGGTTAGGCCCCTATAATCTTAACCTGGCCAAGTAAGATTTTAAAATGGTTCAGTAGCTGAATGGTTGATAAAGGATTATTTTGGATGACCTCTTGTAAAGACATTTCATCATAATAACTGGAAAGTACTAAACGCCACCCTTGATAAATTTGGCATTTGGCAATTCTTGGTTAAGTGGAAGTTTTAAATTGTTTTCCGAAATGCATGTGTGACAACAAATGGAAAAGGTCCTCTAAATCGCTGTGGGGATATTCTTCTGCATCAGTGTGAGGATGGCCCTCTGTGTCATTGTGAAGATCGTCCTCTCCATCACTGTGAGGAAAGTCCACGATCATCTCCACTGTCTTCTGAGCGTTGAGCTCCAGGTTGTTGTTGCTGCACCAAGATACCAGCCGGTCTACCTCCATCCTGTAGGCCGACTCATTACCACCAGAGATGAGCCCAATGAACGAAACTGGTTTCACTAAATACCTTTTTACTTGTAAAAAATATTTTCTCTCAGAACCATATCTTCCAACATAGAACAAAAAGCGAAAGTACATTTGAGACAATTATTCTGTTCCTTTGTTTAGACTATTTGTAATCATGAATCAGCTAATGAAGTTACTACAGTGAATCAGGTTGTATAGATTATGTTCTGTTATTCTTTTGTTTGAACTGGTTCAACTCAATACAATGTAGTTATTTTCATCAGGGAAGAAAAGGAGTCCTGGATCCGAGCAAAGTATGAGCAGCGTGCATTTGTGGCTCCCTTCCAGTCAATTCCAGGAACTCATGCAGGAAAAGAAAACAGCATGGCATCTCTGCTGCTTTCTGCAGTAACTGGCAGAGATTTGCCCCAGCTGCTCCTACTGCTGGCCCATGCCACAAAGCAGCAGATCAACGTGGCGCTACCACAGACGGCCCTGCATGCTGCTTGTCAGCTTGGTGATGTCGTCATGACACAACTGCTTATTTGGGTGGGTTCTAGTGCCACAATTATTTTCCTACACCTTGTTTTACCCCACTTACTCTTGCAGATACATTTCTTCTCTCCTCTGAATATGTCCAAGCCACCTTAGTATGTAGTGTTCAAAGATTTTTTTGTTGTAAGTACTGGTATGTAGAATGTAATTCTTTTTATGCTATCGGTCCTGGATGCTGAAAAATAGAAGAATTTGTAAACAATATTGTCACCAAGAAGTAGGAGAAATTTGCAAAGTACAATAAAACTGTGAAAACATCCAGTGCAGGTAATGGTAAGATGGGAATAATCTGCATGTGAAAGAAAGCAGTTCAGTCTCACATTAGAGTCCAAGGGCAGTGGAGACAAAAGATTTGATTTGTCCAAGCTGTAGTCCTTTATTTTGGCCTGAGTACTGAAAGAGGATGATGGTAAGTGATAAATTAACTGATGCCTAAAGTGCAGTATATTAACCTATTCACACACACCTGGAAGTTTCTATGCAAGGTGTTAACATCAATAAATTCATTAAGTGTCTTGCTTCGGGACACATATGACCCCCTGAGTTGGAGATTGAATCTGTAACCTTCCGGTACAAGGCATTCTCCCCAGTGAGCTCAGAAATTATTTTTCTCCTGTAGACTCTGCAAAGAGAATGGAGTCAAAGGAGTTTCACAAAGACAGATTTATTTATTTCACTGGCCAGTTTGACCAGGCACTGAAATCTGTTTTTTTACACCAAGTTGAAAAGCCCCAAAGTCACACATTTTCAAAAAAGGATAAAAAGATTATAAATAAAACAGAGTCATACTTTCTGATAAAATGTTAAAATCAAATGTTAATTTAAAGTTTTTAATTTACTTTCTTGGACATTGCATCTGCCAAAGATTTGAGACTTAGTTTGTTCTCTAAAACTGACTCAGAGATATTTGTATTTTATTTGTTTCTATTGTTTTTACATGATAAGAAAATGTGACAAACAAGATTAATATTTTTATGCCTATGATGGCTCTACAGTGTAGGATGACAACATGATTAAAATCATGTACTTGGTTTTAATAATCATAGAGATGGTGCTGTCACACACAGCTATTGAGGATTCTCTCATAGTTTTCAATGGTTCTACGGTAGCTGTCAGAATCCTTAGCAAACTTGATGATCTAAACTGCTACACCAGGTTGTGCACAGGAGAGGAGATCAGCAGCAACCCAAAACAAGGCAAGATGTTGTTGCCCAGACAACCTGAGATTTTAAGCCTATCTGAAAGAGGAAAGGTCAGAAGAGTGTTGAAAGCAGGTGTAAAATGAATGGAAATTTATCCAGGTGTAGTAGTTTAATCTCAGTGTCCTGGAGACCTCTATCAGACTGGTAATAGTGGACAGTCTGTCAGACAGGACAGGATGTTCTCAATGGTTACCAACAGCTTCCTGTACTTTCTGAGCAGGACCTGTATGGTAGTCTTGATCTGAGGTTAGCTGAGCCGGTAGCTGTGGATCCTTTTCTTGCAGTTCCCACTGATATAGAAGCTTTACTTCCTGAAGTTTAAGGTGATCTCCTCGGTTAAGATGAGGTTGTTAGACAGCTTCAGGAATTTATCTCTATAGAAAGACAAGTAAGTTCTGCAGGGGACTGTCTGAACTCGCCTGACACAGCACATTGTATTGCTTTTTTTTTGTTATTGTTAGTTGACACATTCTTATTTATCTGATTGTGTAAGACTGATGAGAAAGTTTCTATTGTTTTCTCTAAAAAAGTGTGGTTGTCCCATTGTTGAGTTTGAAATGGCCAATTTAAAAGGTTTTTAATCTATGAATATTTGTTTTTCCAGTATGGCATAGACGTGAATACCAAAGACAGCCAAGGTCAAACAGCCATGGCTGTTGCCAAAAAAAGCGGAAGCAAAGGCTGCATGGATATCCTGCTCCAGCACGGGTGCTCCAGCGAGACATCGCACATCTATGCCACCCAAATTTTGTCTCGTTGCTCCAGCACTGCCAGTCTGGGTCAAACCAGCTACAGGAAATGAGTTTTGTAATTAATGCTGTACACCAAGCAAGAACTACGTTACACTCACAGAATTCTCCGTGAAGATCTTCTCCTTCTCAATGAAGCTGGAAAAAACATAGTTGTTGTGACTTAAGTGTGACCTCTTCTTTTAAATCACATCCCATTTTTTCTGACATTTCATACAGCGGAAAGTTATTGTGTCTTATAACATGGCAAGACAGTCTGGTTTTTTTGGCTCTTCTTTCTCTGTTTGAATAAGTTTCCAATAAAAATATTTTACCTTCACCGGAAAGTTTTATCAAAATGTTGCTTGGTGCTGAAAAGTTGTTCTGAAACACAGGGTCTTTCCACCCTTCAGGGGTTAATGGGGTTTTGCTCAGCGAATACAGTAAGATCTCTGCTCAATGGATCGCTGCGTGTCTTTTTTGCTGCAGGGCTTTCTCTGTCCTGTTGGGCTCCTGCTGTGGGACTCGACAGGTTTTGTGATCCTCACTTGTGTGGATTGCAGATCCCGGTGACAACAAGTGAGATACCGGTGACCAAAAAGAATCAGATCAACTGGCAAATGAGCTTTTGGCTCATCTCTCTTCTCACCACGGTGCCTAGGAATGCTTGCACATTGCCCAAAGGGTCAATCCCTAAACAGAGAAAATCATCTATGTTACTGTTTAGGTTATGAGTGGTTTTGGTTTAGAGAGTGGGTAGTTAGCTCATGTCACAAATTAAATGATCTTGTAAGTCTTGCTCAGTGAATGTTTTTGTTTCTACCACTAGGCCATTGCCTCCTGGGACCATTCAGTGAAATTTTTAAACTTAAATATGGGAATCCTATAAAGAGTGCTGCTCTACGTATAAAAGAATCCTTTTGAGAGTAATTTGGTAATGATATTCCTACATTTCATCTAAATTTAAATAAAGTCAGACGGTGAAGTCATGCTGTAATGGCAGTTTTATTGAATGAAGCTAACAGGCCAGCAGCATATGATTTTAAATCTAACTATAAAGACATAGTCATTGTGAATTTTAAATGTAAACTACAGTAAATGTTGTATATAAGAGTTGGTTCTAGGGATGGTTTATCGATAAGGACTTAACGATACTAGTCCTCTTATCGATGCCACTTAACAATCCGGGTTTTTGATGAATCTCTTATTGTTACTTTTAGAAACAAAAAACCCAAACAAATAAGTATTATGAACATAAAAACTTTACTTTGGATTACGGGGGAACTCAAAACATTAATATTTAAATATTAATGTTTTGCCCTGTTTTAACATCTAATACGCTTGTTTACGTGCATGTATTAGGCCCAATGGCTTTCCATATCAGTGCACACTGTTTATTCTGACAGCTTGCACATCACAGAGACACACTCATTTTAATGGGAGCAGTGTTGTTGTATTCTCAACAAAGCTAATTTATCTAGAGTGTGCCATCTTGTGACAAAACATGAAAATTTCTGGGGAAATAAAACATTAACATATTACTTAACTTTGTCAAGTTTGACAGGCCGGATTAAAAAGTTTAACGGACCGCATGTGGGCCGCGGGCCGTAGTTTGGCCATGCCTGTGCTAGACACTGCTTCATCAAACTCGCTCGTCAAACCGTGCATCTTTCAGTCTGAATGACGTGGATTTTGGCAATGTGTTTGGGCGAATTGCTTGCACCTTCACATGAAAATTCTTTGATGCACTTTAGACCTCATCCGTTGTCGGCTTCGATTTGATCGAATAAAGCCAAACTCGAGATCGTTTTACATGTTCTGCAAACACTCCTCCCTAGTGTCTTCCGGAGAGGTTTGTGTCAGGGAAGGCACTGATTCTTCAAGAGTCGGATTTACAATTCTAAAAACTGAAAACTACATCTTATTTCAGCATTCATCTAACAGCATCCTACTACTGATAATACTTCATATCCAATCAGCATTAATGTTTTGCCTGTTTTAACATCTAATACGCTTGTTTTAGATGTTATCAAGTGGCCTTCGGTGATGTGCCACTTTGTCCGACTTGAATAAATACCCCTCAAATACCATCATTAATGACACCACGGCTGGAGAAATCATATACAGAAGCAGACGTAGGCACTACTAGGCGTTGCATCACCTTAATTGTGTACAACAGGGGTCCTCAACCATTTCTGCGCCACAGACCGGTTTAGTGTCTGATAATATTTTCACGGACTGGTCTTAAGATGATGAGACCAGACTGAAAAAACTGGCTTTTTAAAATCAATAATAATAAACTTAAATGCACTTTGTCTTCACGAGAAAATTTATTAGCAGCGTCTTTATAACGTGGAAACGTTCTCTCTGCGCGAATGCACTCTTGTTGCCATGGTAACGGTAAACATGTACCTTCAAAATAAAAGACATCACAAAAACAAAGTGAATAAAAATAACAGTTCTGTGCGGCCCGGTACCACATGACCCGCGGACCTGTACCAGTCTGCGGCCCAGTAGTTGGGGAACACTGGTGTACAACACAGGCAATTTTCAAGAGCATTTAAACATCAATAAACCCGCGTATAAAACATATACTCACCAAAACAGCTGTCCCCCAAAACACTTATTTCAACACAAAATCCATTCTCCTTTCTTTGTTCAAGAAGACGTGAATGACTTGGTTTTACAGTTTGTGCGATTCAGTTGAGGTAGAGAAACAGTCATTTTTCGTGGTCTTGAAATTGATTCTGCCATTCTGAAACCCTTCTGCCATTGTTGGTGAAAAAAAAAACGAGTAGATATTTCAGATTTTTCTGTTAAAGGTTCTGAGTCTGGCTCTAGTGTAAGTTTTGTTGACATGCTGAGGGTTGCTTCCACTTACGTCAAGAGAGTATCCAATCACAAGACGCGTACATATCACACGTACATGTCACGTTCAGGACCTTCGTGAAGGCTTAAACGTCAACAACTCATGATCTGATTGGCTGTCAGAAACTACAGGTGCCCATTTACTATGGAGTAAGCAGGGCCCGCACTGCTCAATCTGAAGGCCTGGAGGCAGATTTCATACAGCCTAGCGACACCAGGGAGCTGAATTCTGATTGGACAAAAACTTTAACCTAACGTTACAACACTGAAAGCTGTATAACCATATGGATATAATATGACATGAAGAAAACAGAATATGGAGAAAAATTATATATTTATTTAGGAAAAATACATTTAAAATTAAATTGACTTTTATTATAATTATGATAATGATGTCTGGTTAAGTTAGGCCAGCAGAGAAGACTCTGCTGGCTCTGACCGCCCGCCACTGCCAATCAGCATACCTCTTTCAATTAAACTCACAAACATAAACATAGGCCCACATTTGTCTCTTTCATAGCTATGGATAGAATTTAAATATATATACTGTATGTACTGTAAACAAATTAAGTACAGAGATTTCATTTTGATCCACAGTAAAAAATTTTGTTGTTTTTCAATTTTTAAATTCTGGTGTTTTAATAAATTTCAATAAACTTTGCCTTTTAAAATGTTCAGAAAAAAGAAAAAAATCTTCATGGCCAAACATGTATTTATAATATTTTTTCATTTGATTTTTTTTTTTTTAAAACAAACAGAACCAGTTGTGTCCTTGCTTTTATTCATATATAAGGTCCATCCGTTGAAAAGTTTTATGACTAAATTGTAGAAGTCGTCTTTATTTCCTCTAAGTTTTAAGAGTTTCTCTGTCTCAATGGAAATTTTGTCAACAGAAGAACTGACGGGTTCTTCATCGCTGAAAAAAAGAAAAAAAGAAGAGAACCTGCCAGTTTGCGCGCGCCCCCTTGAGTGGAAGCAGAGTACATAGTTGCCTTCCCTGCCGATTTTTTTATGTGCTTTTTTTTGTGCGATCAGCACCAGTAGTTTTCTAACACACATGTAAAATATATTGTATAGACTGCAGATTGTTTTGGTGTTTAATAAATATTTCTTTAAAGTTTATATTGGTGATTTACTGAGGAACAGAAACTAGCACGCATCAAACCACCCAGTTTGTATTGAATCTTACAGTCAGAAGGGAAGCACAGCTTGTCTCTGCCTCACTTGGGGTTTCTGACCTGGATTTGATCAGAAAAAAAAATCAATTTCAGCTATTTTTACTCAATAAAATGGCAGAAATGTGTAGCCATTCTCCAAATGCATTTTTAACACATAACAGTGAAAAATTTTCGACTTTCTGCCTCCCTTGACCGCACGCCACTACTCCTCCCTCAGCTTCCAAATTGAGCTTTGTGTGCATAGCAACAGCACTGCAGTGTGTCCCAAAGTATGTGCGCACCAACCCTTCGCAAGTGAGGGGCGGTGTCGGCAAAATGCTTCTGCTTGTAGCAAAAAGTGTTGCGGCACGATGTGATCGGAATCGATAGCAGATCCATTTGGACTAGCGCTTAATAATCCAGGTAAAATGACGGCCACAGAATCGCTTCCGAAAAAACAACCGGTTCTCGATACCCATCCCTAGTTGGTACATAACATCATCTTAAAAGTAGTCTTGTCTGAAGCTTTGACTATTATTTAAAAAGTTGTGTGCGCTAAATTTGGTTGTATAAATGGTGTACAACCAAAACAATTTATCGGCTTTATCCAAATGAATTGATCATACAGTGGATACAAATTACTGCGCCACGTTAAGACGGTGTGTAATCCTCATCTGCTTTTCTTTTTTTTTTTGGCTTTTTCCTTCTTGAGGGTTGCCACAGCAAGTCAGTTTCTTCCATCTAATCCTGTCTCCTGCATCACACCAATGTTCTCCTGTTTATGTTTTCCTTCACTGTACCTCCTGTTTGCCTGGTAGTTTCAAACTCATCATCCTACTGCCGATGTACTCTCTCTCTCTCCTCTGCACATGTCCACACCATCTAGTCTGGCCTCTCTGACTTTTTCTCTAAAACCTTCAACATGTGCTGTTCCTCTAATGTACTTTGATGTCCTCTCACGTTCTCAGCATCTGCATCTCTTCTACTTCCATCTCTGCAGTGGAGAGTGTACTTTATACTAAGGAAGAACTTGATCCTAAGTAGTTAAAATCCTCTAACCTTACGCTGCACTCCCAGAGTATTTCCTGCGTATCCCAGGGAGGCTGAGGAGTATGATCATCCAGAGCCCTTAGGAGCTCCAGCGAGGATTTTATCCACCCCCGGAGCTCTGCTCCGCAAAGCTTTTTAACCACCTTGGCAACCTTGGCACCAGAGATAGGAGGACCTCAAAAACCAACGTTTGTAATTCCAGAAACTTTATATTGTGTTATTGCCACAGCTGGTTGTTAGTGTATACTCATCAAGTAAAATGATTTTACCAATTTCAATACGAGAAAAATAATTTAGTAATTAGTAAAAAATTAATAATTAAGTAATAAGTAATTTAGCAATAAGTAGTCATTCAATTTAGTAATAATAATTTAATAATATTTTTTTAGTTTTAAAAAATACAGGTTTATGGTCATTTCCGTAAGCCAAAAAAAATCGCAGCAAAAAATCAAACCAAAAATATACACACATATATAAACATATAGAGAAACATTTAAACATATAGAGAAATAGGCATACACTATATGAATCTATATATACATATTATATATATATACTATATATACTGTATATGTACAGATATGTATGTATATACATATATACAGAGCACCTAAAACCTGTTCAAGATATTGCAAAAATTCTGAACCAGCCTGACAATTTTTTTGTCACATTTTTCTGAACTATTTACAATTGAATGTCAAAAGATTTGTTCGTTAGAATGGTTGAGTATGTTTATATTTTTGAAATCCAGTTACTTTCATTTCAACGGGTGTTCTTTCAACATGTGTCATACTTCAAAACTGTCATGATGTGGAGCTGAGGCCAAAATATACCCTTGACACAACAGACAGTCTCAGATGAAAAATCACAAAGCAGATTTATTAGATTGATAAAAAGTCCAAATAAAGCAGACAACAACAGATAAACTAGGAAGGTTCTGATGTAGGAGCTGGAGCCAAAAACTGGATAACATCCTGCTCCACCGACTTCGCACTGTAGTGGGCCTTACTGGGACCACCCTTGACTGGTTCCAGTCCTACCTCTCCGGCAGGTCAGAGTTTGTGGCCTTGGGGCAGAACAAATCACTTCCACGTATAGTCAGCTGTGGAGTGCCACAAGGGTCTGTCCTTGGTCCAACCCTGTTCACTATTTACATACTTCCTCTTGGTCAAATTATTCATAAACATAATCTTTCATTTCATTCTTATGCAGACGACACACAACTGTATATGAAAATGAACACTGCTCTACCTTCAGCTCTGCCATCTGTGCTTTCGGTTTGCCTGGAGGAGATTAAGACATGGATGTCTGAAAACTTTCTCCATATACTTTCTCCATCTCAATAGCAGCAAGAAGCCATTCTCATCGGCACCCCTCACCAAACCCAGTCACTTTTCCTCAGTAGTATCCACACACAGCATCCCTCTGTCATCCTCTGTAAAAAACCTTGGAGTTAAAATGGATTCTAACCTCACGTTTGACTTCCACATTCACCATCTCTGCAAGGTTTACTTCCTCCATCTTAAAAATATAGCCAGGCTATGTCCATGTCTTTCCAAACCGGACGCTGAGAGGTTGATTCACGCTTTCATCTCCTGCAGGCTGGATTACTGCAATGCCCTCCTTGTAGGGATCCCGGACCCCCCTTTAATACCCGAACAGGAGCAGGAGTTAGCGGTTCCCTCTATCCAACGCTGTCATAACATCTGGGAGAAAGTCTGGGCTGCATTACTCAAGAAACTACAAGTAGCGCAAAGGAAGACTTACTGTAGTGTTAGACATGTCTTTAAAAATTTCTTGTGTTTGTTTATGCTCCTTTGTCTCCCCTGGTGGCCAGTTTTAGTTAGGTTTCGTTTTTCTCATCTCTGTGAAGAGTAGCATGGTCGCTTCATCCACAGTGCAAAAAGACAGTCGTTTCAGTGTTGTGAAGCCTTGGGGTATCCTTGTCCTTTTACCACACCACACACACACACACACACATCACAAGCAATCAAACGCAGATTAAAGATTAATGCCAAAAGTTGACAAACTCTATGGTCTGCAGTCCTTTTTTGTGATTTTTTTTAGGAGTTTGCTATCTGTCTAGCACGGTCGATTGCATAGTCAATTGTGTGAGGACAGAATACTTACAATAATTCTTAGTACAGTAATAATATGTATCAGACAGAGGAGGAGGAAATACTCAAGCACTGCCTGACTCGCTGGTTAGCACTGAAAAAATTTGGCAAAAGAACCCTCTCACGACTTCTTGCTCGCAAGTCCTTTTTTTTTCCAGCCATTGGGATGTTGAAACCAGGCAAAGTCAAGTCCATTGATGAGAGGCTCTATGACCCTATCATAGAACTTCTTCTGCTTTTCATGAAGTACAGAGTGGCTTATTATCAATACTGTATTTTCACGACCGTAGGGCGCACCGTATTAAAAGGCGCAGTCCAAATTTTGCGTGCTCTGTATTTAACACACACATAAGGCGCAACTGATGATAGGGCGCGGGTTTTATATACATATCCTCTACTACGTAAGTCCGCCTTACAACGACACATGCACAAAAACGCGCGCGCATACACACACGTGCGTATCTAAAAATAGATCGGGAGTAAAACTGAGTTTGGTTTGTTTTATTTAAATATTAGTTACAGTCGTCATAAAGTCATTTATCAAATCCATCCAAGTCCTCATCCTCTGTTTCAGAATCTAAAAGCTGCGCTAAATCCAACCTCGCAGGTTCACTTTCCTCGCTGTCAGAGTCACTTTCTGAACTGTGCAGCTCCTCGGAAATGATGCCTGCTTCTGGGAAAGCTCGGACATCAGTGCCAGCAGACACGTTAGCCCAAGCATCTACAATCCACTGGCAAACTGTGGCGTAACTCGCCCGGCGCAGCTGATTGCCATCAGTTTAAACTGAGCTTGATAAGCGTGTCTCTTTTCCATTGTCAGTGTTGTAAAAACAGCAATGTTCTGCATAAAGCACACACCTGTTCTTTTTTAACATAATCCACGCCCACACTTCCCCCTTTAACATTCTCATGTTTTCAGCTGCGTCGGCCTGATGTTTCTCTAATACGTCCGCAAATCACAAATCAGATAGGGCGTACCGCTCATTTTGAAGAAAATTTGAGACTTTTAGGTGCGCCTTATGGCCGTGAAATTACGGTAAATTCAATACTATCTTAGCAGATGAAAGCAAGATAGGACCTGCAACTGCTGCCAGACAACACAGTGCCTCTATAAATCAACAAAAACAGGCTTTTCCATAGTAATGTCTACTGGTGTCATGTGATGGCACTCAAGACAGTCCTTGATGTGCCCTGCTTTCCCCAGCTCCTGAATGTGTACTCCACACTGCTTTGTCTTTCTGGCAGC
The DNA here is from genome assembly GCA_902685375.1 of Neostethus bicornis. Classification (NCBI taxonomy): domain Eukaryota; kingdom Metazoa; phylum Chordata; class Actinopteri; order Atheriniformes; family Phallostethidae; genus Neostethus; species Neostethus bicornis. Next base: position 570,144 of record CACRXE010000055.1, on the reverse strand, counting down.
AATGATGACAAGTAGAGATATAGTTTTTGTGTAAGCCTGAAGTTTACACCATTTTGTGCATAACTTTGACAAATGAGAGCCATTATGTGCAAACACTATGGAAATTGGCTGTGATAAACATTGTACATGTAAGGCTTTCACAGGAAATATTTTTGTCAAGCTGTGCTCCCCATATGCTGACATGCACATTTTTCTTACACTGAAACAAACTTCCCCCTACCAGGGGTTAGCAAATTTTAAAATCTATGTAGAGGGCCGTTTGGACACTGTTTCCATGAGAAAATATCAGGAGTTCTTAAATGTGCTGTTCTTCTCATGTCCATGGGTTCATCCTGTCTACCAAACTCCGAATATTTTTCAATCTCTAAAATAAATGTAAATGGGTACGATTGTACGTGCATTGTACAGTTATCTTTTTTATCCACCCACTGAGTGGAATTCAGTTAACATTGAATTAATCTGGGTCACCGGACTCAGAAATAGCAGGTTAACAACAGCCCAGGTTAGAGACCTGGGCAATGCCACACAAAGTTCCAACAGCAGACACATCTTTAGAACAACTAACTGTTAAAGAGGAGAATTTTCATTGAGTCTCACACCCACACTGAACTCCTCTGTCTCACCTACACCGCAGTTCACCACTGTCTTACAGCCCTCATACATGTCCTAAACCGCTCTAACATACTTCTCTGTCACACCATGCTTCCTCATACAATACCATAGTTCTTCTCTAAGTACCCTGTCATACGCTTTCTCTAGATCAGGGGTCACCAACCCAGTGCCCGCGGGCGATTGATGCGGTCGCTATGGGCGACCGCAACAATCGCCCGCAGGCCAGTTCTAAAAATAGCACTAATCACAAATTAGCTCTTTCTAAAATTTTATTTAATTGTGTTGCTATTCTTTTTTAATTTTATGTACAGTGATGTAAATTTAAAAACGAATACATAAAAACATAAAATACCGTAGTTATTTTATTACGGACAAAATGAGAGATAAAGATCAAACAAGTCTGAGTCCATTACAACTGGATCATAGGTAAGAAATGCGCTCTACACAGTTTGATTTTTTTGCGGATAATTAGTTATTTCTTCTTGAAACTAGTGAAAACATAAGAATGGATGTTATGATCATTTTCTTGAAAGTCTTAGCTTTAAAATGAGGTATAACTTACTGGAGTGGAACAAAGAGTAAATGTTGTTATGAGTGCAGACATGTTCAAAACACAAAATGGCCCGGCGATGGTACGGTGGGTGTTAAGATGTTAGTCGATTTCCAATAAAGGTTATTGAGAAAAAATGTTTCTGATTCATAAAGTTTCACACCATAACACTTTCATTTATTATCATATTTTCTGCTCTTTGAAGTATGTGATAATGGTTAAAAATCTGTTCATACACTTTTGTTAATGAAACTTCTTTTTTCCTGAAAATTACTTTTACTTTTTTACTGTAAGTAGTTTTGACAATAGGTAACTTTTTAAATTTACTTGAGTAAAAAAACTTCAGTTGATACTTCAACTGAAGCACTTTTTACTAAAGTAGTTTTTTAACTCGGTATCTGTACTTCTACTTGAGTAGAAAAATGTTGGCTTTTGACACCCCTTGTCTAAAAGCTGGCTAAATCCATTTGCTTCTGTTTTGTAATTGCAGTGGTGGTAGCATGGCAATTTCCAAAATTTCACAGATTTACCGAAAGGAAAAAGATTTGATAGGTAAAGAGGTAAGATATTCTTTAATATTTTCCAATAAGAGAAATTTAAATTGTTGACAGCAGAAAAAGGAATTTTAAGTACATACAGAAAAACAAAGAATGCTTGTTTTGTACTGAAAACGTTAGTTTAAGTACAAAAGTGCACTGGGAAAAAAGAATGATGGTATTGCACAATCAGTTACATACTGTACATTGAATATTTACTTGTGTTCTATTACAGTGTGTACAGTAATTTATTTTTCTTTTTAATACTTGGAAATTTGTCTTTGAAGACCTGAAGAAACTCATCCTAGCAGAGATTATCTGGTTCTGCCAAGTGTTGTATACAATGCTTAGATTACATCTTTTCTTCCCAAAGTTGAATGATATGGGGTTCTAGCTCCAGAGACTGCTCTACTTTAATGGTTGCTCATTAAACCAGGGTGCCACTCAGTTCTGCTTGACAAAGTCTTTGTTTTGATGCAGCAACTTCACCAAAAGCTGTTGTAGGGCATGGCTCTGTTAAACATTACATTTTTACTTTTGCAAGGACTGGAGCTATATCAGCTGTTTTTTACACTATCAACAAGCTTCTGAATAATTTTAGAATTATCAGTTTAAAAACATATACATAGATAATGTTCTTCTAAACTCGGTTTCATTTATTTAAACAGTGAAATCTTTAAGTATAAACTGAAAGGCAATGCGAAAGATAAGTCCTTTTAGATCTTTTAGAAACGGGGAGGTATGTGTTGCTGTGGTAACTCAAGAGGAATTAAACTGACAAACAATACAATGAAGTTATGAAAAAGAGGAGTCAGAGCTAGACTGAGGACAGAAAGGCAAATTTGTGAGCAGCAGGATGATTTTATACCAAAAAAAGAACTCTACATATGCAGTATTCGTTTTAAGGATGTTGTTAGAAAAGCTCAGAAAATTATGTATGTTTGCATTCTGTTTGTAGAATGCAGTATTTGGCCACACGGTATGCTTGTAGCCAAAGAGGAACTATGGTATTGTGTGAGGAAGTCTGGAATGTAAAGAATTGTGTTAGAGCAGTGCAGGACATGGATAAAGTCTACGAGACAGTGCTGAGGTGTGCTGTAGGTGTGAGAAAGGAGGTTAAAGTAGAGGTGAGACTGCATCAGGTATCTACAGATGGGATTTGTAGTGAGGGAACATATGGAGGAAAAGTTGGTGAAGTAGAGGTTTGTCCTAGAAAGGAGAGGAATGATGGAGTGAGACAGAGTAAGTGTGTGTGAATGAGAGAAAGACCAAAGAGAGGCTTTATAGATGCAGTGAAGGAGTATATGAAAGTAGTGCTGATGGAGGAGATACGTGGAGAAAACTGTGGTGCCTCCTGGAAGGAAAAGAGGGAAGAAGGAAAATAAGAAGTTTAAATTCTACTGCTGGTCTGACATTATTTGAGTCTAAAACTTTACTTGATATCTAAGAACTGAATTAAAATTTTGAATAAATTAGTTCAGGAGGTTAAAAGACAACTTTTAACTAAATTAATTAACTACTCCCCCCCTCCCCCCCATAACAGTATAGGTTATTAATAGACACCACAATGCTTTCTAATTTAATTGTGTCAAGTTGAAATTTAGGGCTATGTAAACAAGCATGTGATGTAATGGCAAGACTTTTCCTTTATGAAGTTTGTGGTTCTGTGATAGTTTAGATGACTTACACAATCATCCAATTTTAGGAAAGTTTCTGTTCAGGTGAGTAGGCTAAGACTATCATCATCAATTCATTGACTCACAACAATTTGAAAGAAATGGAAATTTTTAATACCCCACAACTAAGCACATAATTATGTCATTAATTAGTTTATTGAAGTATTCAGTAATTATTATTATAAGTAGCCATTTCTTTTAACTTTCTTGATTTCATTCTTTTTCAGAGTGACAGCTGAAATTTAGGTGAGAAACTAAAAATACATCTGTGTTTGGTTTGCACCAGCGCTAAAGGAACTTTTTGGAAGAGTTGCTGCTGTGAAACATGTCCCATCTCTTGACAACCAGAAGTACACAATACATCAAATAATTGAGTGTTTGTAGTCCAGTGTGTTTAAGGTTCATGAGTTAGCCCGGTGGGAATGGCAGGGCCTTCTGCCTACTAACTAAACTCACGCAGCATATCCTATTTTTTTTTTGGTCAGATATTTAGGAAAGAAAAAAAAAGAAACTGTTGCTCCATACAAACAGACGTTCCTCTTGGAAGAAAAGTTGACAATGTTCATGATGGTACATTTGATTGGCTGGTGCTTCCGTCACTGTGCTGACTTCCAGGCTTTCTATTGGGTGAGCTGGGCTTTGCACCAGGCTCCTTTGGTAAGTAGTTAACCACAGTACTGATTAGGTTGCTACGGAAAGTTTTGCTGAGGAAGTTGTAGAGCAGAGGGTTGGCAACGCAATGGAAGAGTGAGAGGCTGTGCACCACGCTGAAGGAAAAGTAGATGGCCTCTACTGTGTTGCAGCTGAACACAAATGGGTCTAGGTCATCTACTATCAGCAGGAACATTACCAAGTGGTAAGGCAGCCAGCACACCACAAACACCAGGGAGTAGACATGCACCAGCCACACGTCCCGCCGTCCTTGCACATCCGGTGCTGTCTGAACAGCTCGGCCGATCAGGATGTTACAGGTGATGATCACGATGGCGGGGCCAAGGAACTGGAACAGCACACAAAGGAATGTCACTGACACAAACCACTCTGTGTAGTTGTACTCAGGCAGCATGTAGCAGCCGGGCTCATCCCACTCTAGGAGGTTGACGTGAACATTTTCCACAAGAGCCAGCAGCAGGGAGAAGGTCCAGAGCCCCCCACAGATAAACCAACGACGCCTTCCAGTCACTGAAAAGCACCCAACAGTTGAAGGCTGTGCCAGAGACAGGTACCGCTCAAAGGTCATAAAGGCCAGAAAGAAAGAACTGCTGTAGAAGTTCACCACATAGATGAGGTTTGTAACCTTGCAGAGGAAATGTCCCCATAGCCAAACCTTGTCCAGGGTCACCTCCATCATGAAGAAGGGTAGGATGATAATGACCATCAAGTCCGACAGGCTCATATTGATGATGCAGAAAAGGACCCCATTGGCCGAATGACGTCTACGCCAGTTCACCAACACCACCAGCAGGTTCTCCAGCAGGCCCACAGTAAAGATGAAGAGGTATAGCAGAAAGAGAGCGATGCGTTTGTGGTTGGTATTCAGCTGCACGCTGCACTCATAAACAAACCAGGGTGTTCCGTTCACAAGGTCCAAGGAGTGGTTGTTCGCCATCTTTGAGAAAAGGAGGCAGGGATGAGAAAACGACGAGAAAGCATGTCAAAGAACTTTTATCCTAAAACACTCATGTCGCATACAAGACAACAATCTTAATGAAAAGTAATGTTGTAAAGCAATTGATTATGTGAATATAGTCTAATTGAGTCCCTTCAGAAAGTATCTATGAAGAATCTCTAAAGAAGAACAAAGTCTCTAAACAGTTCCTTTCTTACCTTAAGCTTCTTTGCTAGAGGAAAAACTTCTGGCAGAGTGAGGTTCTTTTCCCTCCCGTTTCTGCCTTACCTAACCTGCGTCTTTTCTCTCTCTCTGTCTCTCTGTCTCTCTGTCTCTCTCTCTCTCTCTCTCTCACACACACACACACACACACACACATACACACACACACAGAAACACACAGACACAACAACACACACACACACACACACACACACACACACACATACATACACTGAAAGAGGAGCAAACGGAGAAAAATACACACATGCACGCCAATAACATACATGTATATTGTAGAAACAATCACAAACACTAAAGCACAAATACTCACTTAACACTCGCACATTCCTGTAAAACAAACGTAAACAAAAACACTGAATGGCGTGATGGCCTGCTACAGTTCATTTAGCTCCTTTTCTGTAGTTGTTGGTACACATCTGGATGTAGACTGTAAACAAAACCACGGTAAGGACCCCCTGCATGTAACAGAGACAATACTTGATGAATATATTTCTACCATACAGTGTTTGTTATTAACAAGTAAAAATCCCAGTACAACATGGTAGAGATGAAACAATGGGCGGAAGTCCTGCTGCCTCAGGGGTGAGGAAGGCTGCTATTTGACCTGACAGAGCTGCTGACACTGCAGACAGAAGGTTGTGATAAGCACAGGATTCCTCCATAGGATACTGGACAGGCCTTCCTGTCCGTCAGCATATTTCACTCACTTATTAAACAGGAAGCACATGGTCAGCAGAAAGAACACTGCTGCTCCTGCAGGGGGGACGGTGGGTTTAGAACAGTGGTTCTTAACCATAGGGGTTCGGTGAGTCGGTCTCAGGGGTTCGGTGGAGCCTCCGGTGCAGAGGTCCCCCCCCCAGTCTAGTCTACAGTTAGTGGGTCCAGTCATTGAAAGCTTCCTGCTCTGGGATTTCCTACCGGTCCGATTTGAGGTCGCAGGTTTATGCAGCAGAGTGAGACCTCCTTATCAGACCGCTTAGAGAGGGCTGTAAATGTGTCTGAGTGAGACTCTCTACTGGTCCGCTTTGAGAGCGCTGGATAAGCAGCAAAGTGAGACCTCCTTCTCAGTCAGGTTTAACAACGCCTTCTTTAATAACCCTCCTCTTCAAAATGTTGAGCTTTACCCCTCAAAATATAGGTTAGCTTTTCCAACAAAATGCTTAAAGACATTTCTCTCAGCCAAGATTGTACAGTGGAAACTTCAGTCTCTCTCCAGGATAAGGCAACCATCCTCCTGGCCTGCAGTAGTCCAAAGTTGATGAGAGTTTTCACACCAGATGAAACCCTGAAGTTGTCGGGGTAAATCTTTAAAAAGTTAATTTAGCTGAAACTTCTCAGCCTAGTCAGGCTTGGAAAAGAGGTGAATTTTGCCCTTGTGCAGAACCCTCATCTTACATGGGCTGCAGTGTGAAACCCCGGAAAGTTCCAGAATCAACAAACTTCTTCTTCAGATTGTTGAATTGGCTCCTTGTCTTCAGAGTTTCAGCAGACAGATCTTGTGCAAAGAAAAGCTTTTGACCCTCATGTGTAATGCCTCGGCGTTTGGCTGCTTGAAACACAACCTCCCGGTATTGAAAGCGAAGGAAACGAATGAGAACTGCTCTGTTTTGGCCCGGTTTTGGTCTCGCTAGCGTGCGATGAACGCGTTCCAGCGTGAATGACTTCTTGTTAGCATCAGATCCTAGCCAAACTGGCAGCATACGTTCAATAAATTCAAAAATAGGCTGTGTACTTTCAGCGCCTTCAGCCAGTCCCACCAACCGGAGATTTTTCCTTCTACCACGATTTTTCAAATCCTCTGTCTTTGATTCAAGTAGGCGATTCGCTTGTTTGCAACATCTAGCTGAGAGCTAACATCCTCCAAACTCTCCTCCATGGATCAGATGTGGCCCTCAGCCTGTCAGAGTCGCGCAGCGTTAGCAGCGATGTCCTGTCTGAGGCAACCCAGACTTCCTTGGATCGTAGCAATGGAGGTATTTATGTCAGTCATGTGTTGCTCAAGTTTGTCCAGTTTCGCAGCAACACGATCTATGGCACTCAGCTTTGTGTCGATGGAGGAAACATTAGCCCGCAAAGACTGAAGCTCTCCTAGCAACACGGCTAGCTCGCCGTCAGCATCGATCACGCCATCAGCAGTCTGCGCGGTTAATACCGGAGGATTTTTAGATTTGCGGTTCTTATGCGTCACATCTGCAATTGTTGTTTGTTTAGCCATCTTTTCTGGTCGTAGTAACGTGAGTCAAGTATGGGATTTAATATAGTTTTAGTGGAGTTGTTGGAGCCACCAGCTCAAGCTGCCATCTTAGTCAAGGCTCTGCCCAGTCTCTCCAAATTGAGCAACTCTAGTGTCGCACCTGCAAAACTGAGGGAACACTTCTTGAAGCTGCATGGAGATGGGGAATACAAGAACACAACACTTGCTGAATTCAAGGGGAAGAAAGCTAGATTCGACCAAAGGACACTCTGCCCGCTCTTGGATTGTACCCATCAACAAACCATTGTTGTTTTTGGCAGCCATCTGAGTTTTCGTTTTACTCTTCGTCTTTGAAACGAAAATTAATTAAGTTTTAGTCATGTTTTTGTCATCTCCATATATTTTAGTTTTAGTCACGTTCAGTCGTCGAAAACCCAAGAGTTTTTGTCTAGTTTTCGTCAGGGAGACTTAAATGATTTTAGTCTAGTTTTAGTGTAAAAAAAAATTTCTTACTACACTTACTGAACTTACTGTTCAGGGGTCACACAACCCCACTGCAGATTCAACCTGCCAACATAATTATTTGTTTATTTTCATTTACATAAATGATACCCATTTACATTTTACTTTTCCCGTTTCTGAAGTTGTTATTTTGTTTTATTACCGATAATTTTATTCTGTCAAAATATTTTATTAAGGCTGTTTTTCAATTGTTGCACACTTTTAAAGTCATGTTTACATGATGGTTAATTAAGAATCGGTATAAGTGATTATTGATGCAATTAAAAATAATGAACTGTCTGAGCTCACTCCAGCGTCAAAAAATCATTAGCCACTGGAATATAAATCCAGTTTAATTTTTATTAGCCACATTGAATTTTCTTTAGCCACAATTCTTTTTCAGTTATGATATGCTCTGTGTCGTAACGTGTTAGTTTGTGGTTAACAGTAAATGTACACACGCTTTTAGCTCTGTTCTTAACGACTCTGGTGTAATTAATTGCAGAATGTGTCATTTGATGAATATTAATAAAATGTGTGACAGTCTGTGACATATTGTTTCTAGCCTACAGTAAAACTACCCTCACAACACGTTAGTTGTTGTTACACAACCACTAGACATCACATCAGTACATTGTTGTTTTTGGCAGCCATCTAAGTTTTCGTTTTAGTCTTCGTCTTTGGACGAATTTTAATTTAAGTTTTAGTCACGTTCTAGTCATCTCTTTATATTTTCGTTTTAGTCACGTTTTAGTTACGAAAACCCAAAAGAGTTTTTGTCTAGTTTTTGTTAGGGAAGACTTAGAACGTTTTTATTCTAGTTTTAGAGTAAAAAAAAAAATCTTACTTTAACAATCATGTCTTTATAACTGAGAATGATGCAGGTTATTTGTTTAAAAAAAACTCTACCGCGTTTTAACTTGGGCAAACAACGTAAAATCAATAGAAATTCTTCAGTGAGTGAGGAACGTTGTAACTTATGCATACTTAAAAATGACACCTCTTAAAAACCCTGTAAACAAGGCCACCCTATATGCAAACACGGCAGCCCAAAACACGACCAGGTGCCCAGTCCAGGCAGCCCATAGACCACTGTGCATCCATCATGACATGTACAGAGAAACTGGAGAACATCTCAGGAACAAAATTCAACCTGGCTTTGAGAAACATCAGTTTGCCAACAGGTCCAACAGTTCCACAGATGATGCCATGTCCATCACCCTCCGCTCTGTTTGAAGTCACATACTGGGACAAACTGTGTGTGAGGATGCTGTTATTGACTGCAGCTCGGCATTTAACTCCACCAAATTAATTAACAAACTACAGCAACTGCACCTCAGAATCTCTCTCTGTCACTGAATAAAAGGACTTCCTGACTAACAGCATGTCAGGATGGGCTTCATCCCATCTTCCACCATCCTCCTAGACGTTCCCCAGACACACCCTCATCATCAGATTTTGTGATGACTCAACTATTGTTGAAATGAATGAAAATACTTTATTAATCCCCAAAGGAAAATTTGAGTGCTGCAGTGCAAATCCCTTGATGCCCCCTCGCCCCTATCCACCAGTGTCCCAGTCCGGTTGCAATGTGTCCAATCTGGCAACCCAAAAGCTGAAGTCTGGAATGGGTCCATAAAGCCAGGTCGCAAACCTGGCCTCTCTGGGTCCGAGTGAGCACCTTCAGTTCCTCCACCTTGTAGCGAGCGACAGGACATTTCCATGGAAACCGCAAAAAACACAGGGCTCGAAGTACCTCTTCGAGATCATCTCCTTCTCCTCAGCTCTCGTAAGACTGAACCAACTCCTCCAGCCTCAACGGATGTGGGTTTGAGAGCCAGCAGCTGGTCATGCATGTCAACATGCATGTCAACAGCGAATGACTCCATAACCAGTAAAACAAGCCAACCGGCCGAGAAATAAAAACAGCTGATCAGAAATGAGGATGAAAGTACCGGTACATACAGAGAGGAGGTCCAAACACTTACAGCCTGGTAAAATGGCTCATCACCAGGAAGAAAAAAGGGGGATTATCATTATTCGAGGTGGTGCTTCGACTATTCGAAACTGTAAATATCAAGTACCTTTTATTTTATTATTTTTGTTATTATATTGTTGTTCTTGTCATTTTCTTTTTTGTAGTTGACTGGCACGGCAGCAGCCGCTGAACTGTTTTATTCTCAGTCGCAGTCTGTAAATACACCTTTTTTTTTGTTTTCTGTCCCCACTTCAGAAGGGGATCAAACAGAACAAAATTTTTATTTTTATTCTCTCTTCTGCCATTTCTCTCATTCCAACTTTCCATCGTTCCTCACTGAAGCTGTCACACCTGGTTTTATTTATTGTGTTGTGTTTTAGTGGGGAAACAAGGTTTTGTTGAATCAGGGAGAAATTTTATGAGTTTATGTTCTTCAGGTTCAGATTTTTGCCTGGTGGTCCCCCGAGGCCTCCTTGTAGCCATCAGGATGAAGAACATCTACTCATCCCCGTACTGGACATCGCCAGGCTGAGGAGTCCCCCGTGTTTCCATCAGGATGAAGAACATCTACTCATCCCCGTCCTGGACATCTCCAGGCTGAGGAGTCCCCCGTGTTTCCATCAGGATGAAGAACATCTACTCATCCCCGTCCTGGACATCTCCAGGCTGAGGAGTCCCCCGTGTTTCCATCAGGATGAAGAACATCTACTCATCCCCGTCCTGGACATCTCCAGGCTGAGGAGTCCCCCGTGTTTCCATCAGGATGAAGAACATCTACTCATCCCCGTCCTGGACATCTCCAGGCTGAGGAGTCCCCCGTGTTTCCATCAGGATGAAGAACATCTACTCATCCCCGTCCTGGACATCTCCGGGCTGAGGAGTCTCCCGTATTTCCATCAGGATGAAGAACATCTACTCATCCCTGTCCTGGACATCTCCAGGCTGAGGAGTCCCCCGTGTTTCCATCAGGATGAAGAACATCTACTCATCCCCGTCCTGGACATCTCCAGGCTGAGGAGTCCCCCGTGTTTCCATCAGGATGAAGAACATCTACTCATCCCCGTCCTGGACATCTCCGGGCTGAGGAGTCTCCCGTATTTCCATCAGGATGAAGAACATCTACTCATCCCCATCCTGGACATCTCCAGGCTGAGGAGTCCCCCGTGTTTCCATCAGGATGAAGAACATCTACTCATCCCCGTTCTGGACATCTCCAGGCTGAGGAGTCTCCCGTATTTCCATCAGGATGAAGAACATCTACTCATCCCCGTAGTGGACATCTCCGGGCTGAGGAGTCCCCGTGTTTCCATCAGGATGAAGAACATCTACTCATCCCCGTACTGGACATCTCCGGGCTGAGGAGCCACCCGTGTTTCCATCAGGATGAAGAACATCTACTCATCCCCGTAGTGGACATCTCCGGGCTGAGGAGTCCCCGTGTCTCCATCAGGATGAAGAACATCTACTCATCCCCGTTCTGGACATCTCCGGGCTGAGGGTCCCCCATGTTTCCATCAGGATGAAGAACATCTACTCATCCCCGTTCTGGACATCTCCGGGCAGAGGAGTCACCCGTGTTTCCATCAGGATGAAGAACATCTACTCATCCCCGTCCTGGACATCTCCGGGCTGAGGAGTCCCCCCGTGTTTCCATCAGGATGAAGAACATCTGCTCATCCCCGTTCTGGACATCTCCGGGCTGAGGAGCCACCCGTGTTTCCATCAGGATGAAGAACATCTACTCATCCCCGTTCTGGACATCTCCGGGCTGAGGAGTCACCCGTGTTTCCATCAGGATGAAGAACATCTACTCATCCCCGTACTGGACATCTCCGGGCTGAGGAGCCCCCCGTGTTTCCATCAGGGTGAAGAACATCTATTGACTTCTTTAGATATTTAGCTGTAGATTAGATTAAGCTAATATTTGAACAATAATCTTTGACACATTGGTTGCTCGTCCCGGGGGAGGGATCTCTCTTTCGTGTGGATCCCCTCAAGGTTTCTTATTTTTTCCCTACTGATGGGTTTTTTAGGAGTTTTTCCTCACTGTGAAGGAGAGTCTAAGGGCATAAATGTGCTATTCTTGTTTAGTTAGCATTTGTATACACAGCATTTCTTGCTGTGTATTTGTGTTTATACATTCCTCTTTTTCTTGTGAAGCCCATTGAGACAGAAATTCTGTGATTTGGGGCGATACAAATAAAATTGAATTGGTCTATCACAAAACAAATTGACGTTCAAGATACTGTACCCAGATCCAGATGTTTGAGTGGGCTTTCCAGTTGTGGTTTGAATGGATACAAGTGGACGTGTGAGTCGACAAGTGGGACTCTTAATTTTCCATTAAACTTCAATGTGAAGGGAATGTTACAAAACCTATTTGAATAGTCTGTAGTGACTCAACCTCGCCCTTGTTAGAGGGATATTCGCCATTGTTGGGAACAGATAAAGTAGATTATGAAATGGAGGAATGGAGGAGAGAGAGAGACAGTTTTTGTTTGTTGGTATAAATAAACTCATTATTAAAGTGAAAAGGAAAGAAAAATGTCTACGCTTCCTTAGAATGTTGAGAAAAAACAAACCGGCTCCACTTCTGCAGAAAAACTTCTGTCGCTGCGCAACAGAGAGCCTGACCTATGGATTCGTGGTGTGGTACGCCAGCTGCACTGTGCGTGAGAAAAAACAACTGCAGAAAGGCATCCAGACCTATCTTGTGGATCATTGGTTCCTCACTCCCCCACCTGGAGGTCATTCATGCCAAACCTCTCCTTTGCAAGGCTAAAAGATACTTAATGATCCTGTCCACCAGGTAAACTCTATTTACCTCAGAGCCTGGGACAACCTGATGAGCAACAACTTCCTGGCTGTGAAGAAACTATTGCAGAACTCACAACACCAGTTCATTGCACAAACCCACTTGATACAAAAGTTTCATACACAACCGTATACGTAATTTATTAGAAATATTTCTTAATACATATTTTTTTATAACTTAATTAATTTAGCTATAAACAATTGAGATACAACCAAACAAATTGTTTTGAGTTTTTTTGTTTGTTTTGTTTTCCAATGACAATTTTAATCATTTTTAATATTAAGAGTTGTACATACAAAAATGTTCATCATAGTCTATTAGAGGGGAGGTGAACCAGAAATTAGATGGAAGTTCGAGGGTTTGAATCCCACTGAGTTCACGTCCAAGGCTCTGGGGAAGACACCCGTTTTTCCAATCATTGGTGCTGTCGTTGCAGCCTGCTGCGGTGTAATGCAGCACACAAATTTTCCCGGTGAGGGTGTATACATTTTCGATGTATACGGGGAAGTATACATTTTTATTATACTAATTAGCATCTAACTTTTGTCTGTCTGATTAAACAGGAAGTTGACCTCCTGGTGGGGATCGACACACAAAAAGCAGCTCAGTCTCTAACGTTAACCTGTCAACTGGATTGTGAATTTTAGTTCTTCTGACAATGTTCAAAACATTTCTAACGTAATGTTTTATAACATGTAATCGGGTGTGGTTTTGGATCAAGCGGAGAGCTCGCTTACAGGAACCAGGTGACAGGAAGCGCTACGGAAGATAAAATTTCCCGGTTTACTTACACATCGTTTACTTACCGTTGACTGCCTCTCTATTGAGAAAATACTTATATTTTAGGACTCCGATTGTATTATGAAAACACGAGCTGTGGATTAAACTTTTTCTTTTTATATCAGTGTGTCGTGGAAGTCTACTGTGGCCCACTCGGCGTAGTTCACAATAAGGATAAATCCGTCTACACCAAGAACATCTACTGAAAAACAAACTAATTATAAAAGGTGGATTTGTGATTGGCTCACCCCTCACCAACAGGGAGGTGGAGAGAGTCACCCTCTTCCACCTCCATACATCTGTGGACCACCTAAGGGGCAGCCCCAATAACAAACTCCTGCAACCCTGCTGCTCAAAGAAACTGTACAGATAATCCTTTCTGCCATCCTCCAGACTGACTACCACTGTATATATTCTCTAGTTTTCCAAGTACATACTGTATGTAAATAAATTTTCTATTGTTCGTTTTGTCTTCCTGTGGGTTCTTCTGTTTGCAAATCAACACTCATTTCATAAAGTATTTTTAATATCAATTGGTTGTGATACGGAGTGTCTTGACTACAGAATATCTATTTTTATCTCCTCCTTTTCTTCGTTCTCCTTTCACTCTCTCCTCAGTATTCCCTGGAAGGTCGAGCAAAAACACCAGCCATTTAAAACGAAACATAAAATATTGAACTAAACTATTACTTGCCGTGGTGGGCCAATGGTGCTGACCCAGGTGCAGCAAGTCTGATTTACAGATCACCATTCTGTTCATCTTAACACTTCACATGACAGAAAAAAAAAAACCCAACCTGTTGCTTCTGTTTTTAAGATGCCTGGTGAAGCAGATAGAATTACGCTTACTAGTAACTTCAGATGTGAAAACAACTATAAAACTTTTTGTTAAGCTAGGAAGTTTGTTGTAACTGCACAGACCCCACCGGGCTGAGAGAAGGGATTGACAGGACGGACATCCGCTGCATGGAAGCACATAAGTGTACGTCCACAGATGGAAAGACGGAAGTCCCAGTGGAGGAGGACAGAGGTCCACAGGATGATGGGCAGAGATCCGCAGGAAGGATGGGCAGAGATCCGCAGGATGGATGGATGGAGATCCACAGGATGGATGGACGGAGGTCCGCAGGATGGATGGACAGAAATCCGCAGGAAGGATGGGCGGAGATCCGCAGGATGGATGGACGGAGGTCCGCAGGATGGATGGATGGAGATCCACAGGATGGATGGACGGAGGTCCGCAGGAAGGTTGGACAGAGATCTGTAGGAAGGTTGGACAGAGATCTGCAGGAAGGTTGGACAGAGATCTGTAGGAAGGTTGGACAGAGATCTGCAGGAAGGTTGGACAGAGATCTGTAGGAAGGTTGGACAGAGATCTGCAGGAAGGTTGGACAGAGATCTGTAGGAAGGTTGGACAGAGATCTGCAGGAAGGTTGGACAGAGATCTGCAGGAAGGTTGGACAGAGATCTGCAGGAAGGTTGGACAGAGATCTGCAGGAAGGTTGGACAGAGATCTGCGGGAAGGTTGGACAGAGATCTGTGGGAAGGTTGGACAGAGATCTGTAGGAAGGTTGGACAGAGATCAGTAGGAAGGTTGGACAGAGATCTGCAGGAAGGTTGGACAGAGATCTGCAGGAAGGTTGGACAGAGATCTGCAGGAAGGTTGGACAGAGATCTGTAGGAAGGTTGGACAGCAGGTAGAAGGACAGAAGTCTGCAGGATAGAAGAACAGAGCTCCGCAGAATGAAAGATTTACTAAAATTTAAGTTAAAAAAAAAAAACAACAAAATTTCAGAAACTTGTAAAATATATTTTTGGTCAAAAAAAGGATTTAGAACATTTTGAGCAAGATGGAGGGGCATCTCCTCCCAGAGCAGAGGGGCAGCTGTTTGTGAGTGTGGAGGGGGGGGGGATACCAACACGTGTTGGAGATGAAGTCTGAGAAGCGCTTGGCGTACTGCTCTGAGTAGAGCGGGTGGGCAAGAAAATGTCAGGTGGAAAAAGGACCAGACGGTGCTATGTGAAGAAGGTGGAGTATAGTACCCAGATGCGCTTGGCGTGGTACTCTGTGTGGACCGGGGTCGGGTGAGGGAATGTGATCAGGTGGTGAAGAGACCCAGATGGTGCTATGCAAAGATGTTGGAGATGAAGTCCAAAAAGCGCTTTGCATACTGCTCTGGGTGAACAGTGGAGATTTCTGCACCAGCCTGTAAAACAAAAAGTGGTCAGTGGTGTGCCAGCTCTGGTCCTAAGAACCATACAGAATCCAGCTCACCCCGTGCTTCACTGTCTTGGCTGCGTGAGCAGCCTTTTTCTTTGTGTCGTATTGCGTCAAAACATCAATCAGACCCATGAAATAGATCTCTCTCTGAGGAGCCCCTGTGAGAATAAAACTCTTTAGTGGTTCTAAGTTCATTTGAGGTTTCTGTAACACTTACAGCCAATGAGAATGAATGTTTACCAGTTGTGTTCACAGCCAATTGAGGCATGGTATTTACCAGTGCCCATGGTGTTTGGGGAGTTACTTGTGCCCGTGAGGATATAGTGTGGAAAGCTGTGCCTATCGAAACCTGTATCAATGGGGACATGGTGTTTACCTGTGGCCACAAGGACGTGTTTTCCAGTGGGGTCTGCATCCAATGAGGACATGGAATGTTACATGTGGGGTCTGCAGCCAATGGGGACATGGTGTTTACCTGTGGCCATAGGGTTTTGGGAGTCACTTGTGCCCATGGGGATATGGTGTTTACCTGTGCCCATGGGGATATGGTGTTTACCTGTGCCCATGGGGATATGGTGTTTACCTGTGCCCATGGAGAACCGACATGGGGATTTTGTCACAAAAGTCCAGTTTTATTGAATAAGCTCCCAGCTCAAGTGAGAGAGACAGACACGGTTTCTACATGTAAGGTGAAAACTATAGTTTTTGAACAAGCTTGTCAGAGAAACAGAGAAATTTAGCTGATAGAGTTACAAGTTGTCTGCTAGATAATAGAAGCTGGGGAAAGTATGGTACATTGAAGTTCTGTCCTCTATCCACTGTCTCTGCCAGACTTGCTTGGCCGTTTGATGTATCCACATCAGCTGTGGCTGATCCTTATTTTCGTTATCTTGTGACCCTTTTCCCATCTCGTTCATTGTTCTCTAATGCCTTTACATTTAGTTTTTTACACCACTATTTGGTACAGTATGATTCACGTGTTGTCAGCCTCTCTCTTCCTCCCCTCATTAAGAGAAAGTTCTGTTTCAGATTCCAGATGTGTTCCTGTCCTGGACATTGCCAGATTGAGGAGGCCTCTATGCTTTATCTATTATCCTATTTTTATCAGGATGAAGCCCATTTACTAATTATTCTAATAAAAAGCTGTAGAGTAGAATAAGCTCAAATTTTGAGCAACAGTCTGCTTGTCCCAAGGGAGGGATCTCTCTTTTGTGTGGGTCCCCATGAGGTTTCTTTTTTTTTTCCCACTGCCAAGTTTGTTTTGGAGTTTTTTCTCACTGTGAAGGAGGGTCTAAGGGCAGGAATACGCTGAGATTGTTTAGCTAGGTTTTGTTTGTTTTTAGCTATGTATTTATGTATCTACTTCTTTCTTTTTTTGTATTTTTTTTCAATCTACAACATGAAGCCCATTGAGACAACTGTTTTGTGATACGGGACTACACAAATATAATTGAATTGAACCTGTGCCAATGGGGACATTGTGTTTACCTGTGCAGCTCTTCAGTGCATACATGTCCACATAGGGGTCAAACTCTTCGGGCCCCAGTGCTCTGCAGGTTGACATGTAGCCAGCGATGCCTTCAGGTGATGTGCCGTAAGAAGCCACCGCTGCTCCTGCCCCCACACCATTTTCGATGTCCCCCTGCTCCTCATTATTACAAAGTTCCTCCACCTTCTCATCATCCCTTTCAGCCCTGCCAACTTCATGGATACCAAGCAACAGGCTGTAGTCCATGATCTTCAATTTCACTAGAAACTGAATGAGAGCAGCCTCAGCAAGTGCCTTCTAATGTTATTTTGCCACTGTGTGGCAGTGCCACATAACTACACCTCACCTCCACGTCTCTCTTCAACTTTTCCAAGAACTTCTCCCTCTGTTCCTGTGTCACATAAACTTTCTGCATGTTGTTTCTGAAGTCCATGTCCTTGAAGGTTGGGAGTTCCTTCTCCTGCAGGAGCAACACAATGAGAGGGCGAAACAACCACAGTGTAGAAGGTAATCTTTACTGACCCGCTCCTTGTCGCTGGCTTCACGGTCCACCAAAGAGCCCTGAAAGAGCAGGTTGGCCATTAGACTAGTATCTAGAGTTGTGTGTAGGTTTACACAAATATCTACGAGTGTTTACGACTGTTTGAGGGATTTTACAGGTGTTTGTGGGTGTCTGCAGCTCTTTTTAAAGGGCCCATCTCATGCAAAATGGACTTTCCAGAGTTTTCTACCTTGTAAGAGTGATGTCCGGGCCTTGTGTGTGTGTGTGTGTGTGTGTGTGTGATGTCCGGGCCTTGTATATGTCACCAAAGGGCTTTCTAGATTGATTTAGCCCGTTTTTCACAAATTGCTGTGGATTTCTGGTAGCTCAGACAAAACAACCAATGAGCAGATGTCTAAAGTATGACGCACACGCCCCCCCACAAACCCTCCCTCCTCACCCGCCTCACCCGCCTCCACTCCGGCCTTACGCCCTCACAAACTCGCTTTCAACATCCGATATACAGGCTGGTTCGCTGCTCTGCGTCTTTTTTATTTTCTTGCTTGAAACACGCTTTTTGTAGCTATGTCTTCAAGGAGAAAGTGCGTTTTTGGTTGCGATGGCTGCCTTCCCCCTCCCGCTCAGAGATGGGCGGAGGAATAGCGTCTCAGTGAGAGCAGAGGGCGGAGCTTGTACTTTCTCAGGAGGGGCGGGGGGATGAGCAGACCCGGCCTTTCATAGTTCCGGGTCTGTGACTGCGCTCCACCAAATGAATATATTTTCATAACTATCGTGTAATGCATGTTGCATACCCCACATTTTGCGTGTGTATGTGCACAGGATACAATAGAAAAGAGTTATTTTGCATGAGATGGGCCCTTTAATCATCTACAGGAGTACAGGTGAGTCTTCTGGTGTACACAGGATTCTATAGGTCTATGTGTCTGTAGTTATTTGTAGGTGCCTGTACTTATCTACAAGTATTTCCAGGTTGTTGAAGATATGTAAATGTTTTTAAATTTTCATCTCTACGGGATTTTGCAATTGCAACTTTTTGCATAGAATCAATCTTCTTCTTCTTCCGGCATTACCCTTCAGGGGTCTCCACAGCAAGTCAGTTTCTACCATCTAACCCAGGGCTGGGCAAACTTTTTGACCTGCGGGCCACATTGAGCGACCGCATCAGTCGCCCGCAGGCCAGTTCTAAAAATAGCACTAATCACAAATTAGCTCTGTCTAAAATTTTATTTAATTGTGTTGCTATTCTTTTTTAATTTCATTTACAGAGATGTAAATTTAAAAACTAAGATATAAAAACATAAAAAAAATTTACTTAAAAAAAAAAAGTTTAATATCCGAACTTTGACATCGGTCACTCTAGCGCGCAAGACAAACCAGCTTTGCTGAGATGAGCTCGTAGCGCGTTTTCTACCCACAAAACATGGCATAAAAAAGGAAGAAAACTTGAAGGAAGAGGAGGAAGAGTTCTTTTTAACCAGCATGAAAGAAAACTATGTGTGTTTCATCTGCGCTGCGACTGTGGCGGTTTAATGTGACTGTAAGCGGTTTAATGTGGAAAGAAATTTCTGTACATGTCACAAAAGCTACCATGCTAACTACCCACCAGGCAGCGCAGTACAGACGGGAAAATCCCGTGAGTTAAAGACAGCTTTGAGCAAACAACAGTCTTTTTTTACGAGGCCGGTAAAAAACTCTCAAAAAGCAACTGAAGCCTCATTTAGAGAAAAAAGAAGAAGACACAGTACACTGGTGAAGAGCATGCGATGCCAGGCCTCCCACTAACAAAGACACAACTGCCAGATGTTAATATGACATTAAAAATAAATGTTAATATATGTTACAGATGTGTAACAGACGTGATGATTTGTTTTAATGGCTGCAAATGTAGTGATTAGTACAAATGTGATAAGATTTATTTTGAAAGGAGTAGATTTTTGTTAAATCTTACATAATTGATCATTTGTACAAACATGGTTCAGAGTTTATGATTTGATAACTGTTGTAAAAATTGAAAAAGATTTCCTGCAAAATGTTGTGGAAGTGATCATTTGAAAATGAAACACTTGGATCTTGCATATTGAAATGTATCTGTTTCTGTTTAATAATTAAAATAATTCTTGTGATGGATCATTAACAATCAGTGTCTTCACATAGAATATCATTAATAATAATATCAAATTAAATTGTGGAACTTTGTTATTTCAGAAGGGTATTATCAAAGTGGTAGACCTTTGCATTACTCAGTGCCCTTGAAGTAGCCCTCGGTATCAAAGAAGTTGGTGACCCCTGCTCTAGACCAATCAGCATGGTCTCACCACGGTTTTGTACAAAACCAGTGAGACCAGTTTTATTAACATAAAATCGATCAACTGCTGTAAAATTGTAATAAACCACAACTTTGTCCAACCACTGAAACTTTTTTAGAACAACTAACTCTTACAAGCCTTTTTCAGATCAGTTTCGTGATCAATTTCACTTGTAATGTCTATGTCTGTGAGAGGAAGCAGGTGCCATGTTAATAAACGCAAACTTGACTTTTGGAGACATAAAATGCAGTAATTGGTCCAGCATGTGTTGGCATTGTGTTGGCAGGGGTGTGGCGGAACCATCTGCAGTCATTCAATACGTAAAACCTTTCAACGTCCTCATTTGGGGGTTAATGACCGTTTTATTTGATAGGCCAGTTCTTAACCTGAATAGCTGCAGGACAAAAAAAATAAATGAAACAGAACTACGAACAATGCATAATCATAACAGAGCCAGAATGGTTACCGTGACAACAATAGTGACAAAGTCATAATTGCCAATAGAATTCTAAGGGCATCGAGGAAGCTCTCTTTTGGCACCCACACCTACCCAGTCAACCCCTGTACTTGTGAGTATGTGTCTGTGTGTGTGTGTTACAGACCTTCAAATCATACTTTCTATGGACCAGCAGTCTGTGGCTGAACATGTTCCTCATAACGATGATGTAGGTCTCCTCACTGTCCACACCCACTCGGTACATCCCCAGGAATTGAGGCAGTAGTGTGTTGCCATGACACTTCACTATGTGCTGGACACCAGTTAAAGCAGTTAGGCCAGTAACACTGCATCACACCAGACAGACCAGAGCATCAGGCCAGTTGAAGCAGTTACCTGGTGGTACTCGGACAGAATGGCGTGCATGTCTGCTACGTCTTCACTGGAGATCTGCTTCACCACCAGCGTGCGGTCGTACGAAGTTCGGAGACCATCCCCCTCATCTTCAGCGCTACTCATGGGGGGGCTGCGAGTCAATGACACCTGGGGGTCTCAGAGAATTAGAGGGATTGATGGTGTGGATGAGGGGATTTGAGATAAACTTTTAAAGTTTTACCTGGTAGTCCAAGTCTTCAATGCCAAAACGTTCCCGTAGGTTCCGGAACACCTGAGGACAGTACTCTTTGAACTTGAAATGCCCGGGTAGGTTCTCTCTATGAATCAGAATCACACGTTAGACCCTCTCTCTGCCAATCATAATCACATGTTAGACCAAGGGTGGGCAAACCTTATGACTCGTGGGCCACAAAAGCTTTTATTACGTGACCAAACACTGAGCAAAAAGTTAGAAACTTAGGCTTAAATTTTTTGCTTAATTTATCTTTTTAATGAACCGCTGCTTCAATGTCTCTGTCTAAATGAAGCCCATCTGCATAAAATTAGCTCGTTATAATTTCAATATGAACTAAATTTAATTGAATGTATTCAAGTGAAGAGACAAAGCCAGTTTATTTAAAAAGCCCAATTGATGCCCAATTCAAAGCTTCGTTACATTCGTTGTAATTGTAATTTGTTACATAAGAACGTTATAGGTGTCGAAGTCAAACGGCGTAGAAAAAAAGAAAATAGAATATTTGAAAAATAAGTTTGACTGAAGAAATTCTCAAAAACCCTCAATGTTGTAAAAAATTCATCGTGGAAATCTGATATTTAATGGGGAGACGGTGGCTCAGTGGTAGAGTGTTGGCCTGCGGACTGTAAGTTAACCGAACGTTCACGGTTTCGATTCCCCCTCAGTTTGTGTCTAGGGTCCTTGGAGAAGACACCCAAGCCCCCATTTTTCCCACCATTGGCGCCGTTGTGGCAGCCTGCTGCGGTGTAGTAGTGCAGCACACAAATTTCCCCGGAGAGAGATCAATAAAGTATGTAAAAAGAAAAAAAAAAACGCAGCTCAACAACTGTCAATGTGTCTGATATCTATTGAACATTACTGGAATTGTTCCAAGAAAATATTTGTACTGTATATACATGTATACACATATGTTTTTCTTACGTTTTGGTGAGTCGGATCAAAAGGTGCAGTGGGCGGCAGTTTGCCCAGCCCTGCATTAAAGCTTTTCTCTGCTTATCAGAATCACACGTTAGACCAGGGGTGTCTAACCTTTTTTTGCACAGGATCTAGTTATCAAGTGTCAAACCTCCTGAGATCATCTAGTCCCTCGTTAACATCACAAAACCCTACTGACCGTTTTCAACCTGTTGTTTAACAACACGTTTTGTTGTTGTTACACAACCTTTAGACATCACAAACGCATACACTCTAAAACACACGGACAAGTTCCGCTTTCCCTTTCAAACACACACACAGACAAGTTACTACAACCGGATTCCAAAAAAGTTGGGACACTTTAGAAATTGTGAATAAAAACTGAATGCAATGATGTGGAGGTGCCAACTTCTAATATTTTATTCAGAATACAACATAAATCACAGGTCAATAGTTTAAACTGAGAAATTGTATGATATTAAGGAAAAATATGCTCATTCAAAATTTCATGGTGTCAACAAATCCCAAAAAAGTTGGGACAAGAACCTATTAGAGGCTGGAAAAAGTCATTTGAGCATACAACAAACACCTGGAAGACCAATCAGCACTAATCAGGTCAATTGGCAATATGATGGGTATAAAAAGTGCTTCTCAGATTGGCAGTGTCTCTCAGAAGCCAAGATGGGTAGAGGATCACCAACTCCCACAATGTTGCGTAAAAAGATAGTGGAACAGTATCAGAGAGGTGTTACCCAGCGAAAAATTGCAAAGAGTTTGCAGTTGTCATCATCAACTGTGAATAATATCATCAGAAGATTCAGAGAATCTGGAAAAATCTCTGTGCGTAAAGGTCAAGGCCGGAGAACCATACTGAATGCCTGTGATCTCCGGGCCCTTAAACGACACTGCATCAAAAACAGGAGTGCTACTGTGAAGGAAATCACAGCATGGGCTCAGGAGTACTTCCAGAAACCATTGTCAGTGAACACAATCCACCGTGCCATCCGCCGTTGCCAGCTGAAACTCTATTCTGCAAAGAAGAAGCCATTTCTAACAAAGATCCACAAGCGAAGACGTTTTCACTGGGCCAGGAGTCATTTAAAATGGAGTGTGGCAAAATGGAAGACTGTTCTGTGGTCAGACGAATCACGTTTTGAGGTTCTTTTTGGAAATCTGGGGCGCCATGTCATCAGGACCAAAGAGGACAGTGACAACCCAAGTTGCTATCAACGCTCTGTTCAGAAGCCTGCATCTCTGATGGTATGGGGTTGCATGAATGCGTGTGGCATGGGCAGCTTGCACATCTGGAAAGGCACCATCAATGCAGAAAAATATATTCAGGTTCTAGAGCAACATATGCTCCCATCCAAACGTCGTCTCTTTCATGGAAGACCCTGCATTTTTCAACAAGATAATGCCAGACCACATTCTGCATCAATCACAACATCATGGCTGCGTGGGAGAAGGATTCGGGTACTGACCTGGCCAGCCAACAGTCCAGATCTTTCACCTATAGAAAACATTTGGCGCATCATTAAGAGGAAGGTCAGACAAAGAAGACCCAAGACGATTGAACACTTAGAGGCCTGTATTAGACAAGAATGGGAGAACATTCCTATGTCTACACTTGAGAAGCTGGTCTCCTCAATGCCCAGACGTCTGTTGAGTGTTCTAAGAAGAAGGGGGGGTGTCACACAGTGGTGAAAATGGCCTTGTCCCAACTTTTTTGGGATTTGTTGACACCATGAAATTTTGAATGAGTATATTTTTCCTTAATATCATACAATTTCTCAGTTTAAACTATTGACCTGTGATTTATGTTGTATTCTGAATAAAATATTAGAAGTTGGCACCTCCACATCATTGCATTCAGTTTTTATTCACAATTTCTAAAGTGTCCCAACTTTTTCGGAATCCGGTTTGTATCTCAAACACTCACACATACACATATACACTGACAAAATCCTCTGTCTTGCTCTCTTTTTCTCTCTCTGTAACACACACGGACATTTTCTGCGCACAAGCAGCAGTTTGCAAAGGGGAGGGGGTTAGAGGGGGTCACTCCACAGACTGACTGCTGTGACTGTTTCGTCCTGGCAGTGGTCTTTGTTGACTTTTGACACCGGGGAAACAAATTGAACAGGAGTACATCTGAATCTCCTACAGTTGATGGAAAACAAAAAGAAGCCGGTCACAGGAGAAGAGTGATGGTGATATCCTGAAGAATAGCTTTTAACAAATTTTTAACTTTTAACAAATTTCCCCGGTGAGGGATGAATAGAGTAATTCATTTATTTATTTATTTATTTAAAATAAAACAGTCATTCATTTGATTTTCAGTCTTCAAAGTCTGTAATGCTTTTCTTCATTTTCTTTGGAAATTAAAGCACAAGTTTTCTCCAACAAGGTGAGGTCATCAAAGCATGCCATCCATCTGCTCCTGTTCCGGCCTCTTTGTCAAATGTTAAAACTCAATGTGGCCTGCCAATTAAAAAGTTTGCCCATCCCTCTCTTTACAGTTCAGAAGGACCCTCTCTATGCCAATCATAATCAGACCCTCTCTGGTGTGAAGCTGACTATATGAGGATGAATATTTTCTACTGTAAAAAAGATTTTTCTGACTTGTCAGGTTGAACAGGTTTGAGGAGAAATCTGGGTTACCTGTTGAAAAGGTGATTATTGACTTTGATCTTGGTGTTTGCTTTGAAGTCATCAGGCAGCAACATGACGGGAACCGGCACCTGATTGAGATCATTGATCTGTGGAACAAAACAATCAATAAACATGATCACAGAAAGAGATCAAGTAGAGCCAATAATGATCAGCTGTTAACTACTGATCAGCTGTTAACTACTGATCAGCTGTTAACTACAGGTCACTGATCAGCTGTTAACTACAGGTTACTGATCAGCTGTTAGATACTGTTAACTACAGGTTACTGGTCAGCTGTTAACTACAGGTTACTGATCAGCTGTTAACTACTGTTAACTACAGGTTACTGATCAGCTGTTAACTACTGTTAACTACAGGTTACTGATCAGCTGTTAACTACTGTTAACTACAGGTTACTGATCAGCTGTTAACTACTGTTAACTACAGGTTACTGATCAGCTGTTAACTACTGTTAACTACAGGTTACTGATCAGCTGTTAA
This sequence comes from Neostethus bicornis, assembly GCA_902685375.1. Lineage (NCBI taxonomy): Eukaryota > Metazoa > Chordata > Actinopteri > Atheriniformes > Phallostethidae > Neostethus > Neostethus bicornis. The sequence goes on along the minus strand of CACRXE010000055.1, from coordinate 544,997 downwards.
CTACTGTTAACTACAGGTTACTGATCAGCTGTTAACTACTGTTAACTACAGGTTACTGATCAGCTGTTAACTACTGTTAACTACAGGTTACTGATCAGCTGTTAACTACTGTTAACTACAGGTTACTGATCAGCTGTTAACTACTGTTAACTACAGGTTACTGATCAGCTGTTAACTACTGTTAACTACAGGTTACTGATCAGCTGTTAACTACTGTTAACTACAGGTTACTGATCAGCTGTTAACTACTGTTAACTACAGGTTACTGATCAGCTGTTAACTACTGTTAACTACAGGTTACTGATCAGCTGTTAGCTACAGGTTACTGATCAGCTGTTAACTACAGGTCACTGATCAGCTGTTAACTACAGGTCACTGATCAGCTGTTAACTACTGTTAACTACAGGTTACTGATCAGCTGTTAGCTACTGTTAACTACAGGTTACTGATCAGCTGTTAGCTACTGTTAACTACAGGTTACTGATCAGCTGTTAACTACTGATCAGCTGTTAACTACAGGTCACTGATCAGTTGTTAACTACAGGTCACTGATCAGCTGTTAACTACAGGTCACTGATCAGCTGTTAACTACAGGTTACTGATCAGCTGTTAACTACTGTTAACTACAGGTTACTGATCAGCTGTTAACTACTGTTAACTACAGGTTACTGATCAGCTGTTAACTACTGTTAACTACAGGTTACTGATCAGCTGTTAACTACTGTTAACTACAGGTCACTGATCAGCTGTTAACTACAGGTTACTGATCAGCTGTTAACTACTGTTAACTACAGGTCACTAATCAGCTGTTAACTACAGTTAGGTACAGGTCACTGATCAGGTTACTGGTCTGTATCGAGCAGGACGAGGAGAACAGAGAGATCCAGACTACAAGACTAGTAAAAAACAAATGAGTCAGTCTACCACTGCTCCCCCATGACTCATCACATTTACAGTAAATGTAGGAGCTGCGGCTCCCGCATCGGCTTATTCAGCCACACACAGGTACAGACTCCATTGTCTCGAAAAACAGAAGGATGCTAACTAGTGATCAGCTGTTAGCTCCTGCTAGCTACAGGAAGGTGGTAGACACTCACAGAGTGGTTGACCCCCCACATGAAGACACCAAGAACAGGATCACTGGCGCGGAAAACTTTCACCTTCTGCTGCACGAAATGCTTCTTTTTAGTTTTAGTTTTTGGAGCCAGAGGGCTAGACCCGGAACCACCGAGGGCAGCCATTACCGGAACTATGACGGACGCACAAACGTCATTTCCGGTTATAGGACAGGACATTAATGAACAGATAAAAACACACAAACACACACAACATCAAACACACTAACACACAACATCAAACACACTAACACACAACATCAAACACACACAACATCAAACACACTAACACACAACATCAAACACACTAACACACACAACATCAAACACACTAACACACACAACATCAAACACACAAACACACACAACATCAAACACACTAACACACAACATCAAACACACTAACACACACAACATCAAACACACTAACACACACAACATCAAACACACAAACACACACAACATCAAACACACAAACACACACAACATCAAACACACTAACACACAACATCAAACACACAAACACACACAACATCAAACACACTAACACACACAACATCAAACACACAAACACACACACAACATCAAACACACTAAATACAAACAAAACAACAGATTCTTCTCACTATTTTCTGTTGTTTATGCCGTGTAGCTATTTAATTCTTCCTTAAAATATATTTTTAAAAATTTCTTTCACAACTGTAATTAGATTAATTAAAAAAATGTAATAAAAAATTAAATTAGAAATATTAAGCATACAAACCAAAACCACAAACTTAAGATTTACGATATGAAAATAATCGTAAAAATAATTTTTTTTTTTTTTTTGCACACCTGTACCATAGCAAGTTCCTACTCTCTGATATTCTTCATTGACATGGAAATAAAATCATTCTGATGAAAATAAATTTTATCATTAAACTAGTTGGAACTGGCTTCGAGTGTGTAGCTAGGCGACGTTCTTATTATATGAACAGGACAAACAGACAGGGGCGTTTAACCGAGCAGACCAATCAGGAAAAAGAGAAGACTGTAACAAAATGCTTAGATATAAAAGCCGACAAAGAGAGGAAGTGATGTCTTCAGAACACAGATTTGGTGGTGGTGTGGCTCTTCGATACTTAAAAAGATGAAAGTGAAATAGAACAGTACCAGCCCGAGGAAAGGGGAACTAGCGGACATGTTTGTTTGGAGTTTAATGACAGATGTGTGATTTTTATTTACCACTCCAATCTGTTTAGAAACTAGAATTACAGTATTATGTATTCAAATTATACCTAATAAAGGAGCAGTGTGGCTTCCGACCCGGACGTGGAACAACAAACCAGCTCTATACCCTCTTCAGGATCCTGGAGGGGTCATGGGAGTTTGTCCAACCAGTCTACATGTGAATTGTGGATCTGGAGAAGCGACCGTGTCCCTCGGGGACTCCTGTGGGGGGGTGCTGCGGGAGTACGGAGTCACAGAGTTATTGGTACGGGCTGTCCAGACTCTGTACGACCGGTGCCAGAGATTGGTCCATATAGCCGCCCGTATGTTGATTGCATTTCCAGTGAGAGTCGGACTCCACCAAGACTGCCCTCTGTAATGCATTGAATAGCGCATTATTCATTCACTCCATATCAAGTGATGGTAAGCTACAGTTGTACCCACAGCTGCCCTGGGGCAAACTAACAGAAGCGAGGCTGCCATTTTGCGCCATCGGCCCTTCTGACCATCACCAACCAATCGCACACACACCATTCAGACTAGGCAATGTGAGTGAAGTGTCTTGCCCGGGGACACAACAGCAATTTTTTAATCTCAACGGCCATCCCACCGTGGCACCTGGGGTTCTGGCGGTTTCCCATCCAAGTACAGCCCAGGCCCAGCCTGCTTAGCTTCTGAGGTCTGACGGGATCAGGCATTGACAGGATGGTATGGCCACTTTGTCACCGATTCTGTTCATCACCTTTATGGACAGGATATCTAGGCACAGCCGAGGCGTTGGAGGAATCCAGTTTGGTGACCTCAGGATCGGATCTCTGCTTTTTGCGGATGATGTGGTCCTGTTGGCTTCATCGGACCGTGATCTCCAGCTCTCGCTGGATCGATTTGCTGCCGACTATGAAGCGGCCGGCATGGGAATCAGCGCTTCCAAATCCGAGACCATGGTCCTTGCCCAGAAAATGGTGGAATGCTCCCTGCGGGTCAGGACTAGGGTCATGCCCCAAGTGGAGGAGTTTAAGTATCTCGGGGTCTTGTTCACGAGTGGGGGAAGGATGGAGCGGGAGATCGACAGGCGGTAAAGAAAGAGCTGAGCTGAAAAGCAAAGCTCTTGATTTACAAGTGACTCTACGTTCCTACCCTCACCATGGTCACCAGCTGTGGGTGGTGACTGAAAGAATGGGATCGCGGATACAAGCGGCCGAAATGAGCTTCCTCCGCAGGGTGGCTGGGCTCTCACTCAGAGATAGGGTGAGGAGCTTTGCCATCCGAGAGGAGCTCAGTGTCGAGCCGCTCCAGCCAGATGGGGTGGTTCTGGCATCTGATCAGGATGCCTCCCAAGTGCCTCGCTGGTGAGGTGTTTTGGGCACGTCCCACCAGGAGGAGACCAAGAGGCAGACCTCGGACCCGCTGGAGAGACTATGTCTCAAAGCTGGCTTGGAACGACTCCGGATCCTCCTGGGTGAGCTGTTGGATGCAGCTGGGTGAGAGCTCTCTCACAGAGAGAGAAGCCTGAGCTACCCGTCTAAGGCTGTTGCGGAAGATGACGGAATGGAAAGTGAAGACTAATTTTGTTGTATTTATATGATTATATTATTATTATATTTATATTATTGCTATTAACCACAATTACTATTCAATTTACTCTTACTATTACTATTCATGCACGTGTGGGTTTCCTCCCACCTTCCAAAATTATTCATGTTAGGTTAATTGAGCGCGATGAAATTGCCCCTAGGAATGAGTGAGGATGCTTGTCTGTGTGTGTGGCCCCACAACAGACTGGTGACCTGTTCGGGGGGAATCCTGCCTTTCACCTCAAATCAACCAGGATAGGCTCCGACACTCCCAACCCCATTAGGAATAAGGTTGTCATGGTTCTCTTTCCCACCACTAGAGGGAGCCCGTGACTTTCATTCATCTGCCTGATTTGAGACACCTGATGGTGTTTGAGCACCTTGCTTTAAAAAGGCAGTCTGCCTTCCTCACAACAGCATCAGTTTTATTTCAGTTAAAGAGACAGCAGTTCAGGTGAAATGGGGGTTGAGAGGAGTGTGTGTATATGTCGGGAGTGGGGGGCTGTGTGAATGTTGATGCATGTGTGCAGGGTTTTGCAGGGATGGGATCTAGTACAGACAATATATTACTATTACTTTTGGGTCCATCTACAAAGTATTACTTTTGTGCATATCACATGGTTGTATGTTGCTATTACACATTACATTTACATAATTCTACAGTCTGTACTTTCTTTCTTGACAGAAATGATCAACACACAATTTGTATTTTTAACATCTTTTAAGATGTATTTCTTATTGGTTGATAATGTTAAACTACACAATAATATGATTATTACAATATATACAAACTATTCTTCCCATCAGTTTTCTTTAATTATCAATGTACCATCTGAAAGGATGAACACGAGCTGCTCAAATACTATTTTTGACAGTAGGCATCTCTCTGGGTGAAAGATCTTCCTTCCAACACTGAACAGGCCCTTCACTGGAAATGTGGCTGTAACTGCCAGGTATTTAGCAGTATGGTCAGGTGGGGGTATTTGGTGTCCTAGTACTGGGTGCCCCAGTAGGGCAGAGGATCCTTGGACCTGTCCAAAGAAGGCTCCCTGAGGTAATCCTGGATCTCCAGCTGGACTACCGTTTGTGATACTGTGGTGATTGATGCGGTTGCAGGCTTGCAGGAAGATATTCAGGAAGTCATCTTCCTGACAAGACCTCTTAGCTTACGGTGAAGCAGCAGCAGCATGAGTTGGTGCAGTTGTGCTGTTGCTGGCATTGGCTGTGGCCTTGTTGGTGATTAGTGATGCCAGTCTCTCCAGCTCTGGACCCTGGGCCCACTTCAGCTTGAAGCGGGAATCCTAAGCAGTAGTTATTATGAACACCTCCTTTTCAGCGTAGGGGGCCATTCTTCTCTGGAAAGAGTCCTGAAGGGTTGCCATCAGTTTGGACCTGTGTTTTGACAACATCCTCGGCAGCTTTGCCATTGTTCAATGAACACAAGGGACCACCAAACTGGCAGTGACAAAGTTATGGCCCTGGAGAAAGTCAGTGGCTCTCTCGAAGGAGGTCACGATTTCCAAGAGCCCACCTATAATGTTGCGCTCGAAGCGGTTGAGCAGGGGACAGTCGAGCTCCTGCAGTTTGGCTTCTGGGATGCGCAGTATGGAGGGGATCATAGTCAACTGAGAGTTCCTGCGGGTAGCATTCGCTGTCTGCAGTCACCGCTCATCCTCTAGTAGCTCACTGGCATGTATGAATCGACGCACATGGCTGACGATATTGGCAAGCTTGCCCAGCACATTGGTGATAGGGCCTACCTGCTTCATCCCATCCTTGACAACCAGCTGCAGGGTGTGGGTAAAGCAGGGATTGTGCTCTGTGATGATGTCATCTGTGATGTCGGCTTTCCAAATACACACCTTCAGATGCGTCTTTAGATTTGATGTAGACTTCACACAGTAGGACACTTCAGAAAAACTAGTGGATTCATCTGTCTTGAGAGTATCCTCGAAATATTTCCAGATTGACATCTTGAGTAACTTAGTGTGTAAAGCAGAAACTGATGATTTGTCCCAGATACCAACCCCTTTTTAAATTATACCATGTAATCCCTCATTCATCCAGGAGTGATCTATTGTAGAAAAAGCTTCAAAGTCCAAAGAGGAAGCTTCTCAACGTGAATCTATTCTTCCACTGATCAATGTGTTTTTACTTTTCCACTTTACTGGACTGCCTTACATATAGGGCAAATACAGCAAATATCAAATAACATTTGAATGATTCAATTCAAATGTTCTATTCCATTTGATTTATATAGTTCAATATCACTACATTGATATGGCAAAAGGCTTCAAAAAGTAAAATACAATAATTCTGACAATCAACAAAAAATCCAAAACAGCCAGTCAAGAACAGGCTCCTTCTCCTCACCATGAAGGAGAGTCCTTAGACCCTCTTTTACAGTGAGTAAAAACTCTTAAAAACCCACTGTGTGTATGTGTGGGCGGAGCCTCCATGAGGCTTCTCGGAGCCTCATGGAGACTAAGTTGAAGAAGAGATCTTATTCCCAGGCATAGGACTGTTACTGAATGTTTGGCTCTTGTAACTGTTGTTGATATTCCCTCATCAAATGGCCGTCACTTCATTCCCGCAGCTTGTTGCATTGGTATAATTTCCTTTATAAGACTCTCATTGGTTAAACTCCTGATTACCTTCATTCTCTGATTAACACCTCGACCAGTGATTGCAGTTTGCATTCTAGTGAATTCATCACTTTGGTTGTTTCCAGAGTTCATACCTCTCTGGGTTACTCCTCATTTTTTTCTGCTCCAAATGACTGGAATGAGCTGCAGAAAACATTAAAACTTCACACCATGTCTCCTTATCTGCCATAGCACATTTGGTTAGTGATGAATGCAGTTGTTTTAAAGTGTATTTTATACCATTTTATTGTAAATAGTCATCTTTTGTTTCTTAAGGACTCTTAACACTCATTAGAAAAGTGCACTATGTATGTCATGTTTTATTTTTTTGTAATCGTATATTGTTTTAATTTATTGGTCGTGCTGCTCTGGCCCAGGTCGTTGTTGTAAATGAGAAATTGTTCTCAATCGACCTACCTAGTTAGATAAAGGTTAGATAAATAACAATTAAAAAAACTGTGCAACCTCATGTTTGTGCAAATGGTATTTCTGATCATTTAAAGATCTACAAGTGTGTATGACTATGTAATATATTAATATACAATACATAATATAACAATATACAGTGGAACCCAAACTTCAGTTTCCAATTCTAAGGAAAATTATTATTTTTACTGTGGTGTCCAGTATTTAAATTTTTGTAAAATGAATTACATTATCTGATGTGTTAAAAGTAACAAGTCATGCCTGGCACCCACCACAGACTTGCAAAGCAGAGTTCCACCCTGCAAACCAAACTAGTTCAAAGTTATCCCAACTAAACAGGAAAAAAACCCAGCTCCTCTTTAAAAGCACTATACAAATAAAATCTCAGCATTCCCAGGTAACATTGCTTGCACACCACATCTTAAATCTATTTTAGGGGGGAAAATTATGAGATTTTAATCAGGCTACATATGTAAAAAGGTACATACATTTGAAAATTGGATTTTCTTTATTTGTGCATTTATAGTCACATTTAGCAAATTTGCCTTCCTTTATTATTTAAACTTTAAATTTCCAAGCTACTTTTGAGTCTTTTTCATTCATTTTAGGTCATTTTGAGCCATGTTTTAACTTTTTGTTGTCTTCAACTTTTTTGATCTTCTGGTTCAAATCTTCCAGATCCACCTCTATGGAACAAGCGTTCTTCCTAATGAGTAAAAACACATCAAGTTTTATAGTCCTATCTTTTTCTACCCACTGCATTAAAACATTTGCTTCAGGTGCTGCACAAGTTAGTGTTAGCAGGACTTGTTTTATAACATGAATTATGCTCACACTCATTTTTTTTTACTAAAAGAATAAATTTTATTTCAGCACTGTAAGTCGTTTCCCAACCAGTACAAACACAACTGCCTTCGTTTCTGGAACTCCCTCTGTCGCTCAATTATCATCAACAATCAGACAAAAGAGGAAAAAACCAGAACAACAGAATCAGATAAAAAGCCTTCTTCCTATGACCATGCGGTGCTTCTAAACGCTAACCAACCATAATTATGACAGCAATATGATGATATTTCTATAACACTTAGAAAATGAACACTTCCCGCTGCATGTTGGGTAGGGACAATCAAGAAGGCTAGAACAAGACTGGTGAAAGGGAAAGGAGGTAGAGGATGGAGGAGGGACAACAAAGTCTAGTTCCTTACAGACAGTCATCTGAGAATGTGGTTTGAAATCAGTTTTTTACACACAGTCCTCTGAGGATCTGGTTTCTCACAGGCAGTCCTCTAAGGCTCTGGCTTTGTCAGGTCCCCACCTTTTCCCACCTCCACCACAAAATTTAAGACATGTCCTGTAACATTGTTTTATTAACTGGTCAATAAAAGTAGGTTACCGTGGGGCAGTGTGGGATAAGGTTGTGTTAGGGTGATAATGGGGTGAGTTAGGAAGGTATAGGGAGGGCTGTGTTAGGAGCTAATAGGCTATGATCAGGTGTTAAATAGCTGTGTTACGGTATTAAAGGGTGTGTAGAAGTGGGTTAGGAAGGGATAGGGACATATCATCCCTATCCCTTCCTAACCCTGATGAGGTACTGTAAGGCAGTGGTCCCCAAACCACCAGGCCGCGGCTTGGTACCAGTCCGTGGGTCATGTGATACCAGGCCGCACAGAAAGAAGAAATAACTTCCATTATTTCCATTTGGTTTATTGTTCGAGCCATAATGATGTTTTCATTTGAAAAGTCACCGGATTTTCTTCATTATATCCGTCAATGACTCACCTTTGATGCATCATATCCCATTAAATTTAAACCCCTAAACTGGCAAAATGAGTAAAGAACAAAGATCTATAGGAAGCTTCTTTGTTATGGGGAGTTACAGAGTTACGAGGCAGGCTGGACCTTGGAAACACTCTTCAGGTCAAGATGGGACTGTCTGGTTCCAGCAAAACAAACTCACAACTCCAATTGATCTAGTCTTATTTTATCAACTTTGTTTTTGTGATGTATTTTATTTTGAAAGTAGGGTAGAGATAATGTTACCATTTTATATAATAATAATAAATAATAATGAATTACTCTATTCATCCCTCACCGGGAAAATTTGTGTGCTGCACTCCTTACACCGCAGCAGGCTGCCCTTCGACGGCACCAATGGTGGGAGAAGCGGGGGTTAGGTGTCTTCTCCAAAGACCCTTGACGTGCTCTCTGTGGGATGCGAACACACGAACTTCCGGTGTGCACGCGAACGCTCTAATGCTGCTAATAAATTTTCTTGTGAAAACAAAGTAGATTTAAGTTTATCGTGATTTTAAAAGCCAGTTTTTCAGGCTGGTCTTATTTAGTTTTTCTGCTACAAATTTAGACCGGTCTGTGAAAATATTGTCAGACACTAAACTGATCCGTGGCGCAGAAAGGGTTGGGGACCCCTGCTGTAGGATGTTAAACGGGATGTGCTGGGGTGGGTTTGGAAGCAATAGGGGTATGTTAAGAGATAATAGGTTATGGTAGGGTTTTAAAAGGAGTGTGTTGGGTGGGTTAGGAAGGAATAGGGGTGTGTTACGAGTTGATGAAGTATGATAGGGTGTTAAAGAGGGTGTGTTAGGAAGGGATAAGGGTATGTTAGGAGTTGATGAGTTATGGTAGGGTGTGTTAAATGGGGTGTGTGGGGATGGGTTAGGAAGGGATAAGGGTATGGTAGGGTGTGTTGGGATAGGTTAGGAAGGGATAGGAGTATGTTAGGAGTTAACTAATGAAGTATGGTAGGGTGTTAATAGTGTGTTAAGTCACTATGGGGTAGTTAAAGAAGTACAATGGGATGTGATAGTGGTGTGGTAGGTTGGGATGGGGTGTATATGGACAGTGAATTTGGAAAAAGAATGCACCTCATTTATCAAAATTGCACACAAAAAAATGTAAATTTTAGGTGTAAACCAAACAAATGCCAGAGGGCGCATGGCAGTGTATGTGTTCCATTTAGGGATACACAAGATGTAATACTGATTTATGCAGACACTAAAAACAAGTGTGATTATTATGAACATGCCTACATATATTGAGATTCATGCTCACCCCAACATGAGGGGACAACAAAGAATTTCTTTGCTGGCGGTAAAGGGGGACGTAACAGAAAATAATTGAGAAGCACTGGCTTAAAGAGTTTAGCTCCTGTTCAAAGATGCCTGATGCTCCATAACGCACACAAAAGCTTTTTCCAACTTTATTCTAATTATTTGAGAGGGAAAAAATAAAGGTCAGATTCAGAAATAATGTGGCACTTGTTCTACGGTGTGTTCCACCCGTGCACGCCATGTAAACGAGACTCTCTGTTGGCTCAGACATCCTGACCCGTCCGCAATCTTTTTACATAGACCTTGTTGCCAGACATCTAGAGTGGGCATTAGCCAAAGAAGTACTGTACTAGAGAGCTGTGCTGTTGTAAGCAAAACTGTGTACAGAGCAAGATGAGCCATTTAGACTCCGCGAAATGTCCGAAAACCTTTCTCCTTGTGTAATGCAGCATAAAGCTACACCTGACATTACACAAACAGAAAAACAATTGGGTTTACTTTAAATATAAATTTTGCATGCTCTGGTTAATTATGCTGTGGTAAGTTTATTATATATTATGGCAACGACTGCTCATTTGCTTTACATTTTAATTGCCATTCTGGGGCTTTTTTTTATGTTTTAGTGTATATTTACGCAACTTCTTGATCTAGAGTCATTTGTGCTCACCGTACACTTACTTTGTATTATGTCGTTTTGATAAATCCAAATGACCATTTTGTTATGGTTGTACACCAACAATACACCAAAGTTTAGCTGTATGCAACTCTGATAAATGAGGCCCAATGAGTGCAAGCGGAGCAAAACAGTAAAAACTTACAGAATAAACTTGACTTAACGGCCAGGTAAGATACAGGTAAGTAGCTCTAGCAGGCTAGGCGTGTCTCAGTGCTAACTGAAGCCATGAAGGTTAGAAGATCAAAAATAGTTAAATACATCATTATCACAACTGGATTAAACTGGTTTTCATGTTCACTCTTGCTAGATACAAACAGAAACTGATTATCATAGAGCCTGTTAGTGTGGGGTAACTCTGTGTGAATGGGGGTAATAAGCCAGTGGCTAGGGATGTAGGCAGAAAAAAAAACCTCACTGATTTAAAATCTACTCAACTAAAAAAAAAAAAAAAAAAACTCATTTTGCTACTTAACTCATGATTTAATATCCAAGTCTGTGTGTGTAGCAGTTCAGACCTGATCAACTTGTTCTGACTGGTGAAACAGACTGATCGACTTGTTCTGACCGGTAAACAGACTGATCGACTGGTTCTGTCCGGTGAAAGAGACCAGTTCCCAAACTATCTCTGCAGGTGAAAGCCGATCTGTTGGCAACAAACTCTTTGAAGCCATGTGTGGGGCTAGCCAGAAGAGAAAGGGTATCATAACTGTTGTCCGGTCTGCCATTTGGTGCATGTGGACTAGTCAGACCGGCGCATCTCAGTGACACCGGAGTGGCTGTCACACTTGCACGGTATGGTGTGGTTCTAATATTTCTCCAGGGATTGTATAATCCTGGAGGTGTCTAAAGATTTAAGGTGCTTCCATCAGTTAGTGGAGCATCTACCCTGCACCTCCTGCTGGACACAAAACCACTGCTCTAATGCTGGGAGTGCGGAGCGGGTGAGCCAGCAAAACATTAATCCTGTTTTGCTGTGGACCTGCCCACAATATCTGGCAGCTGAAGGTGGTCACGTCCACCTTTAGCATGTGGGGAAGTTGGTCCTCTATGGTGAAAATCTAAAGGTGCTTCTCGTGTAAACCAATTTATGCCAAGAGAGTCTGGCACCGAAGGACACATTACTCCAGGCAGAGGTCAGGAGCACGCCCCGTTCCACCAGCATGGAGAGCAGAACAGGCTTGGTTCCACCAGTGTGGGGAAGGGGACGCAGCTCGTTCTACCAGTGCCGGGAAGAGGACGCACCCCGTTAAACCAGCATGTGGAAGAAAATGTGCTCCGTTCCACCACAATTGGGAAAAGAACGCGCTCCGCCTCACTACATGGGGAACGCACCCCGTCTCATTGCAGGGGTACACAATAAACAGTAAGTGCTTTTGCTGGGTCATACAATCAAAGCTCGGGGACACGGTGCATACTTTGGGACATAAGGTGCATTAAATTGGGGTGCACAACTGAGCTATGCTCTGTATAAATATGCATCACAAAAATTAAGTGCTCCAGTTGTCAATAATTAATTTATCTAAAGGGGTTCTTTTGTTTTAGAAGGACAGTCACTCTTCATATACTTTTTAAAACTAGTAACTGTGGCAACGAGGCCCTCTTAGTTACAACCATGAGCATTGCTTTAGTGTTTAGAAACTTAAAGGGGGCAATGAGCTACGCACCCGGTGGGGGCATATTGAGCCTGATTCTGCTCTGAAGATGGTGTCTGGAAACTTCAAACATAAACTCACATGACAAATTGGGAAAAGCCCCTCACCCATGGGGGGGGTACGACTGCCTCCCCCATGGGTGAGGGTATGTTATGGGAAAGCAAGCACAGCTAACTGAACGGGCTACAAACATGCAGTCAGACAGAAAACTGTGGCGTCACTCCTCTTTTTGTACTGCTCCATCGGATGGGCAGTCGTCAAGACAACAAGAAGGCTCCACATCCGGCCGCTCTGATTGGTTGTCTCTGCTGGCTAAGGCACATGGATTTGGCTGGGCCAGAAGGTCCAGAGGCTGGGCAATGGAGCTGCCATTCAGCTGCTGGGCCTCTGACATTTCCTCTGGCAGCTTGGGAGGGCTGCTAGGTGGGGAGAACGTCTGGAAAAAGAAACAAGGAGACATGAAGGACTGGCACTGAAGGACACATCCAACAGGGCATAGTACCTGGGCTCTGACGCCAGTTTTCTTTGCAGGCTTCATTTTACCTGCAACGTCTTTGCCCCTCCTGCAGAAAGAAACTTCTTTAGAAAAACCCTAAGCCCTTTGGCTTACGTGAGAAGGTGTTTCTTACCCTCTTCCTGCTCCGACAGAGACCACCTGCATGCTGAATCCTCCTCGGCCCCTCATTGGTTTGGTTCCAGCCCAGTGGCCCACCACCATGCCTGCTATCTCCAACTTTCCTCCCTGGGGGGGGATGGGCTGGAGTCCTGCAGGAAACACCAGCAGATACCCTGATACCCCCGTGCAAAAAGAAAGACACCTAAGTGTGCTGCACAGTGCATACCTGGAAAACCTCTGGGTCTGTGCTGTGATGGGTGATGAGGGGGGATGGGGCGGGGTGGATACAGAGGGGGCATGGCATAGAAGGGAGACACCATGGCGGGGGGCAGAAAAGCAGGAGGGGGTAATGGAGGTGGTGGAGGGGGCCGGGACAGATTGATGCCATCCAGGATGGCTTGACGCATCTTCTCCACCTTTAAGACCAGTTCCTCCTGCATCAGAGAGGGAGAGGTTAACGATTGATTGGTTGACATTGACCAGAGGGTCTGCTGCTGCCTGACCCTCCCACTGGCTTACCTGACCCTCACACATGTCCAGCAAGGCAGTACGGTCCCGACCCGCCCGACCTAGTTTGCTTTGGAACAGCTTGCCGTCGAAGAAGCCCCAGGGGCAGCAGTGTTCCCATGGCAAAGGCTGGCCGCAGACATCGTTGATGAATAACGCTGTGTCGACACCAGCCATAAAGAGGGATGCCAGCTGCACGCCACGAGCATCCACCTTCTCCACCTTCCAATCAAAGAACACAAAATGGTTTTCCCCCTTATTGAGATTTTGCTGTCCGAAGTACGCCAAGTGACTAGTGTCATCCATCAGCCTGACACAGGGTGTACTAGTAACATCCATCAGCCTGACACAGGGTGTACTAGTAACATCCATCAGCCTGACACAGAGTGTACTAGTAACATCCATCAGCCTGACACAGGGTGTACTAGTAACATCCATCAGGCTGACACAGGGTGTACTGTAACATCCATCAGGCTGACACAGGGTGTACTAGTAACATCCATCAGCCGGACACAGGGTGTACTAGTAACATCCATCAGCCTGACACAGGGTGTACTAGTAACATCCATCAGCCTGACACAGGGTGTACTAGTAACATCCACCAGCCTGACACAGGGTGTACTAGTAACATCCATCAGCCTGACACAGGGTGTACTAGTAACATCCATCAGCCTGACACAGGGTGTACTAGTAACATCCATCAGCCTGACACAGGGTGTACTAGTAACATCCATCAGCCTGACACAGGGTGTACTAGTAACATCCATCAGCCTGACACAGGGTGTACTAATAACATCCATCAGCCTGACACAGGGTGAACTAGTAACATCCATCAGCCTGACACAGGGTGTACTAGTAACATCCATCAGCCTGACACAGGGTGAACTAGTAACATCCATCAGCCTGACACAGGGTGTACTAGTAACATCCACCAGCCTGACACAGGGTGTACTAGTAACATCCATCAGGCTGACACAGGGTGTACTAGTAACATCCATCAGCCTGACACAGGGTGTACTAGTAACATCCATCAGCCTGACACAGGGTGTACTAGTAACATCCATCAGCCTGACACAGGGTGTACTAGTAACATCCATCAGCCTGACACAGGGTGTACTAATAACATCCATCAGCCTGACACAGGGTGAACTAGTAACATCCACCAGCCTGACACAGGGTGTACTAGTAACATCCACCAGCCTGACACAGGGTGTACTAGTAACATCCATCAGGCTGACACAGGGTGTACTAGTAACATCCATCAGCCTGACACAGGGTGTACTAGTAACATCCACCAGCCTGACACAGGGTGTACTAGTAACATCCATTAGCCTGACACAGGGTGTACTAGTAACATCCATCAGCCTGACACAGGGTGTACTAGTAACATCCATCAGCCTGACACAGGGTGAACTAGTAACATCCATCAGCCTGACACAGGGTGTACTAGTAACATCCATCAGCCTGACACAGGGTGTACTAGTAACATCCATCAGGCTGACACAGGGTGTACTAGTAACATCCACCAGCCTGACACAGGGTGTACTAGTAACATCCATCAGCCTGACACAGGGTGTACTAGTAACATCCATCAGCCTGACACAGGGTGTACTAGTAACATCCACCAGCCTGACACAGGGTGTACTAGTAACATCCATCAGCCTGACACAGGGTGTACTAGTAACATCCATCAGCCTGACACAGGGTGTACTAGTAACATCCATCAGGCTGACACAGGGTGTACTAGTAACATCCACCAGCCTGACACAGGGTGTACTAGTAACATCCATCAGCCTGACACAGGGTGTACTAGTAACATCCATCAGCCGGACACAGGGTGTACTAGTAACATCCATCAGCCTGACACAGGGTGTACTAGTAACATCCATCAGCCTGACACAGGGTGTACTAGTAACATCCACCAGCCTGACACAGGGTGTACTAGTAACATCCATCAGCCTGACACAGGGTGTACTAGT
This sequence comes from Neostethus bicornis, assembly GCA_902685375.1. Classification (NCBI taxonomy): domain Eukaryota; kingdom Metazoa; phylum Chordata; class Actinopteri; order Atheriniformes; family Phallostethidae; genus Neostethus; species Neostethus bicornis. The sequence goes on along the minus strand of CACRXE010000055.1, from coordinate 529,530 downwards.
AACATCCATCAGCCTGACACAGGGTGTACTAGTAACATCCATCAGCCTGACACAGGGTGTACTAATAACATCCATCAGCCTGACACAGGGTGAACTAGTAACATCCATCAGCCTGACACAGGGTGTACTAGTAACATCCATCAGCCTGACACAGGGTGAACTAGTAACATCCATCAGCCTGACACAGGGTGTACTAGTAACATCCACCAGCCTGACACAGGGTGTACTAGTAACATCCATCAGGCTGACACAGGGTGTACTAGTAACATCCATCAGCCTGACACAGGGTGTACTAGTAACATCCATCAGCCTGACACAGGGTGTACTAGTAACATCCATCAGCCTGACACAGGGTGTACTAGTAACATCCATCAGCCTGACACAGGGTGTACTAATAACATCCATCAGCCTGACACAGGGTGAACTAGTAACATCCACCAGCCTGACACAGGGTGTACTAGTAACATCCACCAGCCTGACACAGGGTGTACTAGTAACATCCATCAGGCTGACACAGGGTGTACTAGTAACATCCATCAGCCTGACACAGGGTGTACTAGTAACATCCACCAGCCTGACACAGGGTGTACTAGTAACATCCATTAGCCTGACACAGGGTGTACTAGTAACATCCATCAGCCTGACACAGGGTGTACTAGTAACATCCATCAGCCTGACACAGGGTGAACTAGTAACATCCATCAGCCTGACACAGGGTGTACTAGTAACATCCATCAGCCTGACACAGGGTGTACTAGTAACATCCATCAGGCTGACACAGGGTGTACTAGTAACATCCACCAGCCTGACACAGGGTGTACTAGTAACATCCATCAGCCTGACACAGGGTGTACTAGTAACATCCATCAGCCTGACACAGGGTGTACTAGTAACATCCACCAGCCTGACACAGGGTGTACTAGTAACATCCATTAGCCTGACACAGGGTGTACTAGTAACATCCACCAGCCTGACACAGGGTGTACTAGTAACATCCATCAGCCTGACACAGGGTGTACTAGTAACATCCATCAGCCTGACACAGGGTGTACTAGTAACATCCATCAGCCTGACACAGGGTGAACTAGTAACATCCATTAGCCTGACACAGGGTGTACTAGTAACATCCATCAGCCTGACACAGGGTGTACTAGTAACATCCATCAGCCTGACACAGGGTGTACTAGTAACATCCATCAGCCTGACACAGGGTGTACTAGTAACATCCACCAGCCTGACACAGGGTGTACTAGTAACATCCATTAGCCTGACACAGGGTGTACTAGTAACATACATCAGCCTCATGCTCAGTGTACTGGTAATATCACTCAGCCTTTTTTCTCAATCTTTCTTTGTAAACTTAGATGTGTGTGATTAAGGGATGGAGTCTTATTTCTCACCTTGAGCTCTTGCAGTTGATCAGGCTCATAAAGCTGACTTGAGACAGCCTGAGCCAGAAAAGCATCCAACTCGTGTCTCTGCAAGATCCTTCCACCAGGCCAGGCCATCATATACCTGAAATGAGCAAGAACACACTTAGAAAGCATACATGTATCTTGCACGAGGGACACAAACCACACTACAGACTCGCACTATTGTCACACACGGAGCATTCTAGGGCTGAAACAACTAATCGATTAAAATCTATTATTGAAATAGTTGTCAACTAATTTGGTCATCAAGTGTGACTTAAACTCCAGAGCAACTTAGTATTAAAATACAGCATGTAAGAATATAACAGCATTTTCTCAGCAAACAGTTTATCTGTAGATAAATTCATTTAACGTTTGCTGTTGGCTGTTGGCACTAAACTGCTTATCCCTAAGAGTCATGGGGGTGCCGAGCCAATCCCAGCTAAAAAAAAGACACCTGTATCACAAACCTGTGTCAGTTTAATCCCAACATTAAAAGTTTTTGAGATATATTCTAGAGGTCCAAAAGAGCTTGGAGACCCAATAATGTCCACGAGGTTAATTGAAAAACAACAATTAAAAAATCTTAAGCGGATTAAAATTTGAAGCACAAGTACCTGAGCACGCAGCACATGAGAAGCAGATGCTGAGGCACTTGTGCTGGGTTAAGGAGGGCAGGGCAGTCTGAGCGAAGGCATGCCAAGAAGGCCCGGGTTCTCCTGGAGCGGTCCTCACTGGCCCGACCCAACCATAGGCGACGCAGATTGGGACATGTCCACTCCCGGAAGCAGAGAGCCGGAATAAGTTCAGGTGTCAGCGCTGACTTAGCCTTTCCACAACTCCACTCCTTCACAATGACTGGAGGAACTGAAAACAAGACAAGAACACCTTATTAGGAAAGGTAATAAATAACCTGCTAATACACATCCTATTTTGACATATTTCTACAATTTGACATGTGCAAATGCCAAAAAATATTTTAAAAAAAGGGCTTTTAACTCTGAATTTGAGGGTCATAAGTTTCATGGCTACATGTTAGAGGGTAACATAATTGAAAAAAGGCACTTCAGGGGAAACAAGTTTGAGGGAATGGCATTAGTAGTGAAAGTATTAGCAGCAACAGCATTTGAAAGGAAGGCTTAAAGAAGAGAGGGCATTTTAGGGTTATGTATTTCAGGACAATGTGATTGATGGTAACATATTTGAAAAAGGTCATTGGAAGTAAAGGTGTGGCAGGGATGGAAGCAAACGCGTTTGGAAGCAAACACATTTTGCAAGAAGTTGTTAGAAGGGAGCAGAACAAGTTTGAGAGCAACGCATTTGAAGGTTGTTACCGTTGAGCTGCAGTTAAACTCACCTCAGCTCAATTACTTTTAAAATGGGCAGAATTTCAGTTACGGTGAGTTGTTGTTTAAATGGAAACAGAAAAAGATTTAATAACAGCCAACAGAGATGGGAGGAGTCAGACACATTTATTTATATTTTCTCCAGAGAATAAAGACTTGGTTTTCATCAATCTTTAAATTGTTGTGGTCATTAAAGAATCTTTGGTAACAAAGGTAATCTGTTTTAAGGAACGCAATTGAGAGGGGGTGTTTGAGGAAGTGTCATGTGAGGGGGGCAGCGTTAAAAGGTGAGGCATATTTTAGTGTTGTTTTTTGTGTTGTTGTTTTATTTAATTTTGCTGTTTGTTGTTCCTTTTGGTCATTGTAGCACTTTGAGATCCCCACTGGAGATATAAAGTGCGTTACAAATAAAATTTTTATTATTATTATTATATGAAAAAAAGTGTAACAAAGTTTAGGGGAGTAACTACAAACTCTTGTAAATGACTAGGCCGTTGCCCTCAAACTTATTTCCCAAATGAAATCAGACATTGTAATTTTTTAGATTATGTCTCTCATCGTGGAGACGCACCTACAATGAAAACTTCAGAACCCTCCATGATTTCTAAGAGGAAAAACTTGCAAAGGGTCTGGAAATACTTTATTTCCTTTTTGTAGGTAAATACAAATGGACAATATTAACTGAATAACTGCGATATGCGTCGGTAGCGATGCTTCTTGTTGACTAGCATATAATTCTGCATGTAAAGAATCGGTGGCATGCTTCAATACCTTCTCCTTCCACTCGTTCTGGCCGATCCATTCACCCTACCTTCCAGCGGAATTCTTTTGCGTAGGGCAATTCTCTCCAGGCGGCGGTGTGTCTCGGCCAGGCTGAAGAGCACCCCATAGGCGTACTGCCTGGCAGTGCGGAACAGCAGGGACGCAGGAGGAAGCTCAGAGTTACACTCATCCTCTATGCACACTGGCATCTTCATCTCCCCCTGCAGAACACAGTGGTCAAGACTCACATCGTCACAGCGAGTAAAGCCAGCAACTGGTACCTTAGTGAGAATGTGGTAGATCTGGGGGTACATCAGTCCTCTCCGATGTCTGTGTTCTGCAACACGAAGAACCTCAGCGCTGACCTGCAGACAGTGGATCCGTGAGAAATCAGCCTCCAGACCCGCTTGGTTACCCCATGCTCACCTCAGGTAAGGGAGGAGTCGTGATGTCCATATGACTCCGTGTTGCCATTGACAACAGGGATGGAATGTTTGATCCAGCCCCGTTACCTTGGCAACGATTTGCAGAAGATGCTCCTCTTCCAGCGGTATCTTCCCAGTGAGACTGCTTCTCTATCAGGTGGCTGAAAAGACAGAACATAAAGAGTTTGTGTGAGTGTAGGTCTGAGAGTGTGTTGATGTGAGTGTATGTATACTTTGCATTGCTGTCTCCACTGTCCTCTCCCTCCGATGATGAAGAGGATGAGGGGGGAGCAGGCTGGTGGTTGGGGAGACCACTTCCCCCTTGGCTGGAATCATATGGAGCTGACCAATCAGAGAAGCCCATCTTGGAGTCATTACAGTCCTGAGAAGGGGGGTTCTGATGGAGCGGTGTAGAGCCAGGTCCAAATGGAACGTTCTGGTAGAGGGGCTTCATCCCTGTAACAGCGGTAGGAGGGAACTGGAGGGGCGGCAAATGCACAGAAAGAATTATCTTTTTATAATACACACAAACACAAAACTTGTCAGACTTGATCAGGTCCTCTACACGCCCACCCAGATCAGATTGATCATGCCCCCTCTTGACCCGAGTCTACCACCATCCCCCTCTGGACCTGGGTCCGGCTGTGTGGAGAAAAAGAAAGAAAATCACCTGGTTCTTTGCAGACTGGATCAATGCCATCGGGCCGGGTTGGACCCCGAATGGAGCCGGTCCAAAGCCTGGAACTGGGAGAGAGACAGTGTGAGAAGAGAAAGTCTGAGAAGAGAGAAAGTGTGTCTTTGAGCGAGTGTGTGAGTGAGAGAGAATGAGATAAGGAGTGTGGGAGAAGACGGAGTGTGAGAAGAGACAGGAAAGGGAATGCCATACTTACCAATAAAGCTAGAGGGAGCAATGGTGGCTGGACGGGATTTGGACGCAGCAGAGAAGTAGTCCACAGCCTTCTTAAAACGTTCCACTTTATCCTCCATACGAGACTGCAACACACACATGATCCAAGCATTCCAATTGATCAAAAAATCTAGATGTTCGACACAATCTGGAATGTCGATTTCACGCGTCCCAGACATTCTATGTGAACCAGACAGTCAACACAAATCAGACGTTCCACATGATCCCGACATTCCCACACGACAATTCCCACTTAATAAGGACAATCCACAAGACCCAAAGACTTGTCCTAGAGCTTGCGGTCTAGGGTTACTTTCCAGGAAGGTGTACTGTGGGGAACTACTTTGCCAGGAGGCTGCGAGAGGTTACTGCTGGGACATGGGGCTAATTCGCCGAGAGGCTGCAAGGTGTCACTGCAGGGTACTGAGAGCTACTTCACAAGGAGGCTGCGAGAAGTCACTGCTCAGACCTGGGGCTACTTCGCCAGGAGCCTGTGAGAGATCACTGCTGGGACTTGAGGCTAATTCACCAGGAGGGTGAAGCTGTATTTAAGAAGCTGCATTTTTCCATTGTGGTGTCAAGAGATCATTGTCATTGAAATAGCGTCAATATTTAATGCTGTCTTTCATTTAATTGGGAAGCCAAAATGTTCGTCTGCTCGTCATGACCGCATTGTATCAGGACTGAACGCGGGTTCAACTTCTCTTCTGTGTAAAACACAGTTAGCAGACTACACCTAACCTACAAATTGTGTTTGCCCATTTGTGTGCCCATTTTTAAGAACAATGGAGAAGTCCAGAGCTGTGGTAACTACAGAAGAATAAAACTATGGTGATGAGTAGCCAAGGCTAGACTAATGCAAAAGTGAGAATTTGTGCACACGTGTACAATTTCATCAGTACAACAGATACAGTTTTTGCTTTAAGGATAATGATAAAAAAGAATAGAAAAGGTTAGGGGGTGCTGCATTGTTTTTGAAATTGTGAAAAAAGTTTATGAAAGTGTACCCAGAGAGGAAGTGACAGAAGTATTTTAGAGGGGTGCAGAACATGTTTAAGGACTGTAAGACTGTTTAGAAGTGTGCCGTAGGTGAGTCGAGGTGGAATTGCGTCAGGGATCTGGTCTGAGTTCCCTCTTGTTGTAATGGTAATGGATGACAGATGAGATTAGAGAAGAATCTGCGTGGACTATTATTATGTTTGCAGATGTGATACCGTATGTAGTAAGGGAAGAGGTGAAATAAGCTGGAAAGGTGGGAACAAAGGGACATGTTAATTCTTTCTATGTCCACCAATTAACATGACGGGTGTCTACAATTTTGTTATCGGTCAGTGGGTCTTTACATATGGCTCCAGGTATTCACTGTGTTATTTGCTGATATAGTGTGTACCACACTCAACACGGACCAGAGGAAGCGAATGAAAGAGTTGTCGCAAGAGATCAGAAAAAAAATTATGGAACCGCATGTTGAAGGTAAAGGCTGTATTTCCATCTCCAAGGAGTTGAATGTTACTATAACTACAGTTGTACATATTACTCAGAAGTTTAAGATCCATGCGACAGCTGGCAACCTTTCTGGACCTAACCCACAGGTGGAAAATTGTTGAAAAATATAAGAAACTGATACTCAAAATGGTAACAAGAGAGGCCAGAAAGACTTTTAAAAGAATCCTCGAGGAACATTAGCACTATTCATAATTGTTTGATCCAAAGTGAACTATATCGGAGACGACCAAGGATGACACCATTGTTGAAAACAACTCATAAAAAAGCCAGACTGGAACATGACACACTATCCAGCTGTTGACAAGCCACGAAGCTTCTGGGAGAGCAAATCAATCATCTTAACTTTTTGCCGAGGCATTGCAGATCTATGTTTGCGGATGACAAAATGAATGAGTTCAAGAAAAGCACATCGTCCTTATTATGAAACATGGAGGAGGTTCTGTTATATTCTGGGGTTGCTTTGCTCAATCCCATAGAACACCTTTGGAAGGAACTGGAACATGAAGTCTGGACAAGGCACACTTCAAACCAGAAACAACTGGAGCAGTTTGCTCATGAGGAGTGAACCAAAATACCTGCTAACAGGTGCAGAAGTCTCATTGTCACTGACGGGAATTGTTCGATTGGAGTGATTGCCTCAAACGACTGTGCAAAAAAATATTACGTTGGGGTGCTATCATTTTTATCCAGCCCTGTTTCATGTTTATATATTGTTTTAAAGAAATCTGTTAAAGCATGAAATCCGTGTAGTCCCTCATTCATCCAGGAGTGATCCATAGTAGAAAAAGTTTCAAAAAAGTCTTCTGGACAGTTTAATTCTTCAACGAGACGTTTCGACTTCCATCCGGAAATCATTTTCAATCTGAATGAAATGGACTGGAACCTGGATCCATTTATACTAACCTGAGTAACAGGTAAAAAAAGTGTAAGAAGGGCTCGACCAATGAGAATGTTCCTTAAGATGGCCGTGAATGGCTCCTATTGTAGCCACAGACCAGTAAACAAACCTATTATAAAAATGCTAAAAGCCTAGTGAAAAGAGAAACCTGCTAACGAGAGGCGTGAAACTGAGTCACAAGGTGTCATCTTTAGTCCATGGTCTTGTCCATGACAAGATGCCTACGGAAAAACAGAGCAATGTAGTTTATTCGATCCGGTGCAGTGAAGGGAGCTGCAAAGAAAACTACATTGGGGAAACAAAGCAACCACTCCACAAAAGACTTTACCAACACAGAAGAGAAGCCTCTAGTGGTCCACAGTCTGCCGTACATCTGCATCTTAAATCCACCAAACACACTTTTGAGGACAGTGAGGTGAAGATTCTAAGTAGAGAGAAAGGTTGGTTTGAAAGAGGGGTGAAAGAAGCCATTTTTGTGATGAAAGAGAATCCCTCACTGAATCGGAATGGAGGCGTTAGATACGTTTTGCCCGGTATCTATAGCAGCCTTTTGAAGCCATGGACTAAAGATGACACCTTGTGACTCAGTTTCACGCCTCTCGTTAGCAGGTTTCTCTTTTCACTAGGCTTTTAGCATTTTTATAATAGGTTTGTTTACTGGTCTGTGGCTACAATAGGAGCCATTCACGGCCATCTTAAGGAACATTCTCATTGGTCGAGCCCTTCTTACACTTTTTTTTACCTGTTACTCAGGTTAGTATAAATGGATCCAGGTTCCAGTCCATTTCATTCAGATTGAAAATGATTTCCGGATGGAAGTCGAAACGTCTCGTTGAAGAATTAAACTGTCCAGAAGACTTTTTTGAAACTTTTTCTACCCTGTTAAAGCATGGTTGAAAAGCAATGTCTGACTTTTATTGGTTGACATTTGTACAATTTTTATTATTGCTTTTGTATGATTAAACTTATTTCTGAGATCATTATGTTTTTCTGGCATTGATCAAAGGATGCCAACAATTGTGTCCACATCTGTAGATATATATTTATCCACAAGGGGAAATGCAAATGTTACCCAAATGACAGTGTGACATTATAGGAAGACGAGAAAGAAGGTGGAAGATGTTAAAAACTTAGGAAGAACAGTCCAGAGCAGTGAAGACAAGAGATGAAGCGCCTGCAGGCAGGCTGTAGTGTGCTTGAAGAGTTTCAGTTAAAATGAAGTGTGCAGAAAACTGGGATGAGAGCTGCCATGTTGTTTTGTCTAGATAAGGGGGGCCCAACAGGTCGATGGATTGATCCTAAGTCAAACGCAAGGCGTGTAGAAAAAAAAAAGGGAAGCTGTTAAGCCTGCCCTCAAAGAGCGGCGCCAAGTGTTGCTGTGTCCCCTCCTCATTCCAAAGCACTGCATGCCTGTGTGGGTCTTTAAAAGAGAGACAGAGAAAAATTTCTCTGTGTTTGTCTGAGAGAAATTTATCTGTGTGTGTGTTTGAAAGAAAGAGGCATTTGTCTTGTATGTGTTTGTTTGAGAGAAAGGAATATGTCTGTGTATGTGTTTGAGATGCCAATGGTTTTGTGACAACAACAAAATGTCTTGTGAAAAGAGATAATGGGGAAAAGACAGGAAGAAGATCTGGAGGTATTAGAGAGGAAGACACTGAAGTTCTTTTTGGGAGGAACCAGGATGGAAAGGATCAGGAATACCAGAGAAACAGCTCGTTAGAAGTTTTGGAGATAGTTAGAAAGGTCAGACTGAGATGCTTCAGACAAAGAGGGAAGGATGCTGAGTTTGGAACTGGCTGGCAGACATGACCATGGCTAGTTATCAGGTAAGGATGGGGTGAGTGGAAAATACCTGGGACTGCTTGAAGACATCTCGGGCAATGGCGTCCAGGTTGGCAAGGTCTTTGATGGAGGAAACATACTCGGAAACTGCTTTTATGACCACCTCAGACGGGGGCAGAACCAGCTGGTGGGCCCGGACCTGGGTTCAAAGGTCAGCAAGAGAGAGTATGGAGAGGGTTGAGAGAACAAATTCAGAAGTCAGGACCAAGAAACACAGTCAGAGATTAAAGACCAGGATCAGAGAACACTATCATGGGTCAGAACCAGGAAACATGCTCAGAGGTCAGGACCGGGGAGTATGGTCAGCGATCAGGACCAATTTCTTACTCATTTTGAAAGTACCTTGAGAGAAGCCAAAGGATGTTCTGGTCCGAGCAGGCTCCAATGAAAGGCGGCCATGTCCTCATCAGGGAGAATGTGATTCCCTGCAGCACACAAAACATGCAGGTTAGGCAGACACCCACCCAGGGTACCCACCTGGTTACATGGGATAGAGGACAGTTATGGGAGTGCCCACTCAGCAGGATGGTCAACAAGTTAGGTATGGAGGTACCTAGGCTACAGAAACATATGATGTACCAAGGCTGCAGCATGGCCTACAGGACACATGTGATGGTACCATTGATTGCAGCATGGTCTGCATGGCAGGTATGGTGATACCAATTCCACAGTGTGGCACATGGAGCAGGTATGTGGTTACCTACCCAGAAGCGCAGCAAACAGGGGCAGGTGCTGGGTCCGCAGGCCCAGCTGGCGGGCGGCCTCAGGCAGCAGGTACTGGTGTGTGGTGAGGTTCTTGCCATTCCAGCTAAGCTTGAGCGTGTGGGAGGAGAAGTAGGCCGGTACGCTGCAGAGGGCAAACTCTGAGTCTTGTGCAATCAGACCTGAAAAGTTGTGGTCCCGGTAAAGAGAAAGCACCTCCTGGTGGTGGTCCTCCAAAGTTTGCACCACCTGCACACAAGGACAGGAGAAATTCTCAGGTTCAGGAAGTTCTAGAACAGCAATATCCAGAAACCATTCAGAACTATGAACGCTCATTTCTAACACAAACACCTAAGCTTCTATTGGGTGTTACAGAAACAGACCCATCTTAACTGCTCACCCGCACTCTGAAGCGGAACATGGCAAGGCGGACACAGTGGCTGAGGCAGGCCGGAGGCAGGAACCATGCCCGTGGAGGTGGAGTGGCCTTGCTGCCCACGTGGTTGACAATCAGCTGGGCAGTTTGGCGCTGGCCCTGGGCTCGCCGCGCCCACTCCGGCCAGCGCTCTTTTCCAAGTGTGCCGTTAAAAACCACCACCAGCTCCAGGCCCCCCTGATACAGGCACGCCTGTGAGAGGGCAGCTAAGTAACCTAGCATTGCGTTCCACTCGCCCCCGCACACCCAGTCTGTCTGGTAGCCGCCATAGAGGCGCTGCAGGCTGGAATCGGCATCAATCAGAATCCGTGCAGGTGCAGGCAGGGGAGGCATGAGCCCAGGGTGGTGGGGGTGATGATGGTGTGGTGGCTGGCGGGCTGCTGTGCGGGTCAGCTTCAGAAGGTCTACTGGGACTGCGGCTCCAGGACACCGCTTTTCCAAATATTCCTGAAAACCCTGAACCCCCATGACGGTGTTATTGAGCCGGTGCGTGTGACCGGGTACAGGTTCTGAATGCGCTCTGTACGCCGTGGTGCTGATGTGACTGGGGACCGAGTCTAAATGTGTTCTGTACGCCGTGGTGCTGATGTGACTGGGAACCGGGTCGAAGGATGCTCTGTAAACTGACCGGGCCTGAGAGAACCTTCTACCCCTTGGTGCTGATGTGAGCAGGTACTGGGTCTGAGTGCACTCTCTCTACACTGTGGTGCTAGCTCAGGCCAACTAGCTATTCTCTGATATGTGGCAGATTGAAAGAGTGGCCTGCTGGATCTGTCTGAAAGCTGCTGGGTATGATTAGAATCTGGATCTAGTGGCTGCTGGGTATGGCACCCATCCCCGCGGAGCTGTGGTCAGATCCCCGCGGGGCTGGTGCCGCTGCCAGATAATCTTAGTCCCGGTTCCATCATTTAATAAGGGACGTTATTGCATGCAGCAGCACTGTGGCGAAAAGTTGAAATGCACGCATACATGAGTAATTAGTATGTGGCTTCCTAATGACGGCTAATCAGTCCCGTAAATATCTGAGACATATGCAGATTTGAAATGCAAATAAAAAAAAAAACGGTTCGAAATGAGTTAAAAGCAAGCCGTTAGTTAGCAGCTCATCGTTTAGCCTTAGTTAGCCGCACCCGACTATCCTGCTAACTGTTAACTAGCTCTGCTGCTAACGGTTCTCATTAGCTCTCAGGTCGCCGGCGTGATTTGACGCGTCAGTTAGTGAATCAGAGCGGACACAATGCGGAATGAGATGAATGTTTGAAGAAAAAATAAAAAACTGAACTAAAAGTAAATAAAAATAAATGCCTGATGGTGCCGCCCTCGCTACCATCCACGTTCACGGCTTCATGTTACTGAGGGACACATTACTTCTCATCAGCCATCTTGCGACTTCCTCCCCAAGTCCAGCTAAAGAGACGTAGGAGGAGGCGGCAACATGGCCGCAAAGGCTGCTGGTAGATGTAGTTTACATCAGTTTACACTGCATACACACAAAACGTAACATCAAACACAAAAAACTACAACTACCAACATCAAGGAGCGTCTGGTCAGTTCTACGTTCAGTTAACAAAACGCTCGCTTCGAGCAGCAGGGGGCGATCCGCAGGTTTTCTTCAGTGAATGTTTATAATAATTGATTATATTCTGATGGAAGGTGTACGATCCTGTTACCATGGAAATAAACATAAAACTAGGCTAAAATGGATTCATTCACTGCGTGGGCTTTACAGTTATTTTCAATTTGAATTATTCATATTTGGATATTTTTTATTTCTTATTGACTAAATTTCCGGAATAAAAAAAGATAAATAAACAAAATCCTGTAATCTCTTTTATTTTAAGTCTCACAAATTTCCAAACGGTCCAATAAGTTGTAATGAGTCGGGTAAATAATATGTGCTGGGATGAACTTTTCACAAAACAAATGGGAATTTTTGTACCTACTGATTTATCTTCACTTGTCCCCCCTTTTACGGTGAACGGATATTTCAGCCACGGAGATTTCAGCCACGGACATTTGAGCCAAAAAACTGCAAGCTAGGACATTTGAGCCACGGTGACTCGGACATTTCAGCCACGGACATTTGAAGAACTGCAACCTGGGCGCAACTGTTTATTTAAAAAAAGATAAAAAAAATTAAATGACTAAAAGCACGATAAAAAAATTTGCACGATAAACCACGGACATTTGAAGAACTGCAACCTGGGCGCAACTGTTTATTTAAAAAAAGATAAAAAGATTAAAAAAAATTAAATGACTAAAAACACGATAAAAATTTTTGCACGATAAAAATTTTTATGACTAAAAGCAATTTTTCTGTAGTGCAACTGTTTATTTACGATAAAAATTTTTACATAAAATATCAATTTTTTTTTAAAATATCAGATTTTTTTATTTGAGCCATGGGATAAAAATGACTAAAACCAATTATTTTCTGTAGTGCAACTGTTTATTTACAATAAATTTTTTACATATTTTACATAATACACAATAACAATTTTACACAATATTTTACAAGTTTAGTTGTCCTCCACGAAGGTTGTGACTGATGCCACGAAGGAAGGCAGGGATGGTCTTCTTGCCTGTGTTTAAGTCAAGCACCAGGTTGTGGAGACGAACCTGAAGCTCCTGGTACACCATCTTCCCACGCTTGGAAGGACGGATCCCACGCTCCTCCTGGAGCAGAATACCATCGACGATGGCAGCCTCAGCCTGCAAGCACTCAATCAGCTTCCAGACAGTGGGGTTGGAGTGGCCAACCAGACTGAAGAACTTGTTATTCCAGCCCTCACAGATGTTGTTGGTTCTGGGCTGGTTGTTGAGGGTGGCTAGATGCATGTTCCATTTCTCTGGTTGGAACATGGGTGGCATGCGGCGTAAGCGGACTGGCCTGATGACTCCAGGTCTGGTGTTGGAGGGGATGTCGCGACGATGGTGGAGCTGGCCTGAAACGTAGGTTGAGTCAAAGTACTCAACGAGTGCTTCTGCATCATTGGGCATGGTGGAGCGTAGATGTGCCATGCCTGACTTGACATCCTCTGGGGGCAAGAAGGCGAGGGCATCCAGCTGCCCGCAGAACAGGCGGTTCTTCAGCCCTAGGCCCTGGATCTGCCTCCAGATAGACTGGCTCAGATGGTAGAAGCAGAAACAAACCTGGACCTCCTCCCCGAAGACCACCCGCAGGGCCAGCTCCACAGGACGCTCGAAGTCGATGATGACTGTGTTTGGGTCACAGCCAACCTCTTCAAGAACCCGGAAGAGCGTCTCGTAGGTGGTCTGTGTCTTGCGTTGCAGTAAGGCGTAAACCAAAGGAAGACAGAGGACTTCGGACCGACCCTGGATCACGTAGAGCTGGGTGAAGAGCCTTGGAGAAACCGAAAAGGTGCCATCCATGCACCACTCATCACAGGCTGCTAGCTCCTGCAGATGACGTGGGGTGGTAACTGTCCTACTGGGTGAAAGGTCATGTCAGCCACAGACATTTGGGCCAAGAAACTGCAACTAGGCTATTTACAAAATATCACTATGTTTTACATAAAATATCACAATTTTCTACATAAAATAGGTTTTTGGCCCCAATGTCCGTGGCTGAAATGTCCGTGGCTGAAATGTCCTAAACTAGGGGGCGCACATGGCTCAAATATCCTAGCTTGCAGTTTTTTGGCTCAAATGTCCGTGGCTGAAATATCCGTGGCTGAAATGTCCTAGAACCCCATTTTACATAAGCCAGTTGTTTTTCGAGGCGGGACTAGTCTCTTCAGTTGTTTTATCATAGTTTTAGAGCCAATTACAGACCCTGAATGAAAAAACTCTTTCAGCTACTACACACCTCCTCCAGCTTTGTCGCCACATTTAGTGCAATGTGTGTAAAACTAATTCTCGGTGAGGAAACAGGCCCAAAAAGCATGTGACTTAGAAACATGAGGCGTGTGCGTGTGCGCGCGCGCGTTGCGTGTGGCCATTAGAGTATCTATTTACAAAAGTGGGGAAAGAAGAAGCAGCTGGATTACAATGTATGCACCAAAGTATCTCATGTAGGTCTCTACTTGTAATAATAATAATAATGCATTGAACTTATATAGCGCTTTTCTAGACACTCAAAGACGCTTTACATTTATATAGATATGCATTATTCATTCACTCCATACAATCATTCACACACACAACATTCATTCCTGATGACGTGAGCTACCATGCAAGGCGCAGACCACTATCATCAGAAGCAACTGGGGGTTCGGTGTCTTGCTCAAGGACACCTCGGCATGGACTCTGGGCGGGGGATCGAACCTGCGACCTTCCGGTTACGGAGCGGTCGCCCTACCCACCGAGCCATCCTTCCCCCTAAACACTTGTAAAATGTTTAAGGTACACACGTGGACAAAATTGTTGGTACCAAAGAGCTCTAGTTTGGTCTCATCTGTCCAAAGGACATTCTCCCAGAAGCTTTGTGGCTTGTCAACATGCATTTTTGCAAATTCCAGTCTCGCTCTGGTAAGGCACATCAACTCTATGTCCATCGACTCAAAAACCAAGCATACGAAGAAAAGAAGACTGTCCCTACGGTGAAACATGGAGGAGGCTCAGTCATGTTTCGGGGCTGCTTTACTGCATCTGGCACAGGGTGTCTTGAAAGTGTGCAAGCTAAAATCAAATCTGAAGACTATCAAGGCATTCTGGAGAGAAATGTGCTGCCTGGTGTCAGAAAGCTTGGTCTCAGTCGCAGGTCTTCCAACAGCACAACGATCCAAAACATACAGTCAAAACCACCCAAGAATGGCTGAGAGAAAAGCGTTGGACTATTCTAAAGTGGCCTTCCATGAGCCCAGATCTGAATCCCATTGAACACATGTGGAACGAGCTGAAACATGCCATTTGGAGAAGACACCATCAAACCTGAGACAACTGGAGCTACTGTATTTGCTCATGAGGAGTGACAGCTGCAGAACGCTCATTGACAAATACAGAAATCGTTTAATTGCAGTGATCGCCTCAAAAGGTTGTGCAACAAAATATTGAGTTATGGGTACCATCATTTTGTCCAGCCCTATTTCATTATGTGGCAGGTGGGACATCTATGAAGTGTCTGATGGGCGATACTAGCGCCATTTTGGACATGTGCTCGCCTCCACACAATAGGCTTGAGTGAGTGGACTCACGGTGTGGATCAGAGGATCCAAACCTCGTCCTGGTCTACAGGACTACGCAAGACCGGCTGGGTTCCCAGCTCCCTGCACCTCACCCTATACAGAACGCGCACGTCAGGCGCGCTGCGTTATGAGCGGAGTTTGTACCGGTAGGTTCGGGGTGGGTTCTAAAGGGGAAAAGGAACTGAGTTCTATACTTTTTAATAGAAGTTTTATATTAATCAGTAGAAGTAAAGATTATTAGTTGAGTATTAAAATCTGAATATTTTAGTTTCTCATGATGGTGTAACAATGATCCTGTGTCTTGCTATGTTTCTTTGTTGTGTGGAATGCCAGATGTTTTAGGGAGTGTGAAGAGACAGACCACCAATCTCCCCATCCTCCACGTTTTATCAGATTCCGAGGTTGAGATTACTCTGAACTTTAGTTGAACTGTTTAGGGGCAATAAACTGGTAAACTGGCTTTGTTCCACCACAACTTATATTTACATTATTACATTGAAACTGTGTAGAACATTTTCTGACAGCGCTCTTAAGACGCTGTAGCTGCGCTAACGCCTGTGTGGGCAAGATATACTTTTTCTGTGTCCAGGTGTACCCTGCTCATGTGAATGGCCGATGAACACAGCAATCACACCCTCCTGCTCATGACTGCTGTCACATCAATCAACTGTTACCCCTGCCTGGAAGAGACATCTAGAGAAGAGAAACTCCATGAAGGACTGCAGCAGTTGGACTGTGGGGCGGGGGGCATTCTGATGACAAACTGATAACAGAATAAAAACCCTGTGTTACCGAGCCTCGATGCCTCTTCAGCTCGGACGGGAGAAGGCACACATCAAGTGCACCCTAAAGAGGTTGATAAGGCCCGGACGTCTGTATAATTTAATAAAATAGATTTAATGATATCCTATTGAATCCTGGTCATCTCTCGATATGAATACGCTGTGTAGGACTAGAAATAGGAAAAGGGAATAAATCCTACAGTTTCTTGGTGACCCCGACGTGATTCGAGGGAGGCCTTTCCGGGTTTTTGGTGACGAAAAGTCGAGGGTGTTTTGATTATCGATCTGACTTCTCCTGGCGCGCCATTCATAAGGTAAGCAGAAACCTGTTATCATCAAATTCTGCATATTGGCTTGACTAAATTATGAGAAGTCATGGTCTATGATATAACACCCTGTTTAAATAGTATATATAAAGGTAAAGGTACATGTAAAGGGTTAAATAAAGGTATGGTTTTGCCTCGCCGTGGTTGGCGTTCACTGTAGACGTACAGTAACATTACTAGGTTTACCTATTACACCTTGGGGAGTTTTGGGGCTCCCAGAAAATAGAGGGTTTTGTCAGTTGAAGCCTTTAAAAACTGAACAGGGTATAAAAGAAATAAATTTATTTTGTATAAGTAGAGTAGGTTTACCTATTACGCCTTGGGGAGTTTTGAGATCCCCAGAAAATAGAGGGTTTTGTCAGTTGAAGCCTTTAAAAACTGAACAAGGTAAAAAAGGATTTTGTTTAGTAAAGAAGGTTTACCTATTAGGCCTTGGGGAGTTTTGGGACCCCCAGAAAATACAGGGTTTTGTCAGTTGAAGCCTTTAAAAACTGAACAGGGTATAAAAGAAATAAATTTATTTTGTATAAGTAGAGTAGGTTTACCTATTACGCCTTGGGGAGTTTTGAGATCCCCAGAAAATAGAGGGTTTAGTCAGTTGAAGCCTTTAAAAACTGAATAAGATTAAAAAATAAATTTATTTTGTATAAGTAGAGTAGGTTTACCTATTACGCCTTGAGGAGTTTTGAGATCCCCAGAAAATAAAGGGTTTTGTCAGTTGAAGCCTTTAAAAACTGAACAAGGTAAAAAAGGATTTTGTTTAGTAGAGTAGGTTTACCTATTAGGCCTTGGGGAGTTTTGGGACCCCCAGAAAATAGAGGGTTTAGTCAGTTGAAGCCTTTAAAAACTGAACAAGGTAGAGAAAGAAATTTATTTAGCGTAAGTAGACGAGGAGGTGACCGGGAAAAATAAAACTAAAATTATTAAATAAAAACTAAAATTACTATAGAAGATTAAATTATTAAAATAAAAAATATATAAACAAACCAGAAAATTTGGTCTGGAAAAATTATTGCATGCTAAACATTAAAAGAAGAAGAAATGTAAAATGGAGAGCTTGGATGAAGGTGGTTTGGAGAGTTGTGAAGTCACAGATGCAGAATGGCAGGGAATGTATGAGAGATTAGAGAGTCAGATGTTGAGATGTGTAAGTCAGAAGAGAAAGAAAAAGAAGAAGTCACGCATACAGAAAATGTGGGTAAAATTGATTGTTAAGCGCACTACAGACTGGAAGAAATGAAGTGAGGAGTTGCAGAAGGATCAGGATAATGTTGTAAAGCAGGAAAAGTTAGTTAATGAGTTGAATGATGCAAAGAAAAGTGATTGGAATGGAGACGAAAGACTAAAAAACTAACAAAGGTTAAAGAAATGTTTGAGGAAGTGCATTTAATGGAAATAATGGCCACTGCAATTGCTGCTATTGGATCCACTGACTCTGATGGTCCGGACCAGACTGACAGAAAACTAGAATTGTCAGTTCCCCCCATGGGAGGGGCGTGTCGAGCAACCGCTCCACCCCTCCCCTAGTAGCACTGGAGAAATGTCTCCTTCTCTTGTGCAAGCTGATACTTCACTTCATCCTGTCCTCCCTCAGTCCCCACCTCCCTATCCACAGGTTGAGATGATGCCAATGCTGAGAGTGGCAGGTAAGTTGGCTTTGGACAGGGAGGGTGAGGGCATAAACGTGGGTGAGGCAGGACGAAGCCATGACTCGACTTCAGACTAATATTGATAATGACCTCTTAGACTGTGTTGGAGGGATGAACCAGACACAAATGAAAACACTCATCACCTCATCTGTGTGAATGTCGATGCATGTCTGCAGTGTTTTGTGTGAGTGTGTGATTTTTTATGGATGCTTGGTTTTTGACTTACTGTTTTTTAATTATCTAGATTTTACGTTTATGTTTTTATTTGTTCTGTTCAGCACTTTGTGTGACTTTGTGTTGGAAAAATGCTTTATAAATATAATTTGATTTGAAGTGAGGTCTGAAATGGAGAAACATTATTATTGAACGGAGCCAGTCAGTTCCGCAAGAAAGGCAGCAGGAGGAGGCGGAGGAAGAAATAAACTTCCCTATTCCAAGGGAAGATGGTACGTATACTGTTACCCAATTACAGCATGTTCCTCCTTTTTCTCTGACGGCGCAAGGACGAGTGCCGAGGTCCAAATCCAAGGTAGGTAAGGATCAACTGGGGGACATGTTTCCAATGGTAGCCACAGGGACGGACCATGCAGTATATTTGCCTTTGTCACTAAAGGATGTTGGAACATTCTCCTCACGTCTTCCCAGAGTGTCCAGCAATGGTGTCTTATATGTTCAACGTTTGGTGGCAGCTTTCCAGGGACAGATTCCATGTATGGGAGACTTGAGACAAGCTTTGTCAGTGACAGCAACTGCAGCTGAACAGAGGATGATTGAAACTGATGCAAACACACTTAATGTACCAGATGCCACACCTTTAGCTACTCATCACACAGCTATACTTGATTCTATCCATATATATTTTCCCTACCAGTGTCAACCAACCCCACTCAATTCACATATATTGCCCCCACTGACCCAGCCGAGCATTACTCTGCTTGCATTCAGAAATGGACTGACTTGAGTGGACGCAATCATGTTGCCATGTTTCGACAGGTTGTGTGTAGAGGACTTCCAGACATGGAACAGACTATACTAGGTAATGACCCAGACCTCATGGACTGTGTAGAGGGACGTTTCAGGCGGGTGCTGAGCCATCATCTTCATGTTCAAGGTAAAGAAGGATGAGATTGAAAATAAATCTTTGCAGACCTAAATGTTGAAGCTACAACTGAAACAGATGAGGGACATAGTTGCTCAGGAAAAAGCTCAGGAGAAGGTTGATAAAAAGACGAGAAATGACAATTCTAAACACAATACACAAGTTCAAGATGATGTGATGTCAATGATGTGGTAGCAGTTGCAGATTCCTGGTGGGCGTGGCAGAGCCAGAGGAAGGGGTGGATACTTTGGCAGACGGGGAACACCTAGGGGAGGCTCTACATCTGGTAAAGAGACCTGTTTCATCTGTGGCATGACTGGTCATTGGCGTAATGAGTGTTCGCAGGCTCAAGGTCCTTATCCTGGCAATGGTCAACAGAGACACCAATTTCCAAGCGGATACAGAGGATGTGGCAGCCCTCCTCGTGGTGGTGCACCTCCCCCTTAGCAGCAGCCAGGTCAAGGGTGTTAGGGGTGCCTGGAGAACCAGGGATCATCAGGCGTCGCAGGAGCCATGGTCCCATTTGGGGTAGGGACTCAACAACTCATTGGACTTGTGGACACGGGGGCAACAAACTCCTCCATTAATTGTGCCCTACCCCAGAGTCTTATGTCATCACAGACTCAAACCTTTGTAGGTTTCTCGGGGGCAACCCAATCCCTGCATAAGACTGTTCCCTTAATGACCACTATTGCTGGACAGACTTTTGAACATTCTTTTGTACACTCACCACAAACGCCTGTGAATTTATTGGGCAGAGACATTCTAATCAGAACCAGAGCTTCTATCCTGTGTGGTCCACTAGGCCTTGTTGTCACATTTCCAGATGGCACTGTCTTGGAAGCTTCTGACGTGGACACCATACAAGGACAATGGTTGTGTGCACCTGCAGCTGAACCAACCCCTACAGCTGACATTTACTGGGCCCGTCTGGAACCAGAAACTGGGGCTAAACCTGGTGTGTTCTCCCTATTCCAACCGCGGAAACCGTGGATTCTGACTCTTAGACCATATCTGCCACCTAAGGATGATCTGCACTGTACCCTATTTTATGACAGAGAACAGGATTTAGTTTATCATGATGCATTTCAGGAGATTGATCAACAAACTTGGGACATATTTACAGACAGAATCTTAGTGGGGAAAGAGGGCGTAGTGGCTCACTGTGTCTTGAGCCAAGAACAGCAGACTTGGTATAAAATGCCACCTGAAGCTACCCCCCACGTTTCCTTGGCCCTTTCACCCGGTCATGAGGCCAGGGTCTTGGGACCAATGACTCGAAGGGGCATGCAAGTCATAGATTGGCAAAAAACTGAGCTCTCAGGGGTTTGGATGTCACCATCCACAGAAATGTACATGATCCCATATGATCCTATTGTTAATCCTTCTCTCATTGAACATGTTTGTGTTAGCAGGCACCACGGACGAGAATACACTGACCATGAGGACTCTGAGACTATATTGTCAACTTTGCCAGACTCATTGTGGTCAACAGGACCGTTTGATGTTGGCCACTGTACGTCCACACCTCCTATCAGGATTGACGTAAAACCAGGTACTCATGTGTACAGGCCCCAGTATAAGTGGACCTCTGCTGCTGACCAGGGCATGGACGAGGCATTGACAGGACTGTGGGAAGCAGGGGTACTTGAACACTCTGACTCTACTTGGTCAACCCCACTTCGACCTGTACAAAAAGCGGATGGTGTGACCTGGAGACCTGCACATGACTTAAGAGCTGTAAATGACGTTACTTTGACCCCCACCTTGCCAGTCCCCGACCCACACCGCATGTTGGCTTCCATCCCACCCACATGTACATGGTTTACAGTTATTGATTTGGCCAATGCATTCTTTTGTATACCCCTACATACTGATTCACGTAAATACTTTGCATTCACATACAACGGAGTGAAATTACAGTATTCCAGATTGCCACAGGGCTTTAAAAATTCACCTGGCATTTTTAATCAATGTCTGAAGTCATTCACTTGGTTTCAAGGTTTCTCGTAAAAAGTTACAATGCTGCAGACCGGAAGTAACATTCCTTGGCCGCTGCATATCAGGATCAGGCTCTTCTATGTCGTCACAACATAGACAGGCCATGTTGAATCACAAGCGGCCTATCACTGTCCGTGACATGCTAGCGTTTCTGGGACTCTGTGGTTTCAGCAGACATTATCTTCCCTGTTTTGCTGACCGCACTGCCCCTCTTCGGGCTTTAGTTCGCGACAAGGGGGCGTCCAACCTTAATGCACTGCTTGATTTGACCGAGGATTCTGATGCCATCTTCACTAACCTCGTACGTGACATGGCCACGTGTGCAGCCTTACAATCCCCTGATTATACCCAACCATTTTACTTAGACCAGTGTTTTTCAACCAGTGTTCCGCGGCACTCTAGTGTACCGTGAGAGATTGTCAAGTGTGCCATGGGAAATGATCCTATTTCACCTCATACGGTGATTGTGATCTAGTTGCAGCTCGAAAAGATTATTTTGGTGTTCGTGTAAAAAATGGATTAAAGTGTATTTATTTATGTTTAGTATTATAAAATCTTGTCTTTTATTTAGAAACAGGCAGGGATATTTTGCATTAGGCTGTTTACTGTAACCATAGCAACCCACTCTTCTTCTCTGCTTTTTTGTTGCGAGCTGCTGTCCATTTCTCCTCAAAACTACCCCACGTAGTGGATTGTACTTTCTACTTGTTTTTGAGACATTATAAGAACATTTAGGGTGCATTTTAAAGCAGAAAGACTTTGGACTCTGCTTAAATCTAACGTTTTCTGCTAGACATGAAAAACGTAATAGAAAAAAGGTGCAAGACTTTCAATAGAATAACAAGGTGCTCATTATGACACAAGGTTGCATGTGATGTGGCGTTTGATTAAATCATTTTAATTTGTCAAAGAATAGTTTTAACAGTTTTTGGTGGTGTGCCTCAAGATTTTTTATTTTTTTTATGGAAAAATTAACCTTGGCATGAAAGAGGTTGAAAAACATTGACTTAGACTGTTTCATGTCACACACGGTAGCTAATTCTTCTCTTTACCAAAATCATTCAGGCCATAGAAAGGTGTTAATGTATTGTAGTATACCCTTAGATGCAGTTGACGTGCGAGTGCTAGCTTGCACCAGGTTTGCTGCTGGTTTGGCAAAAATCCTACAGAAAACTGCACACCTGGTTATGGCACGTCCCCTGGCCGTTCTTCCTGAACTATTCTAACCTTGTTATCTCTTGTTGCCTCTGCCTGTGTTTTCATCCACGTCTACGCAATTTGTGTCCTCAGTTTATCTCTGAATGTCATGTATGTCAATTCTATAACATCCGCTCTTCTCTTATACCACCTCCTGGCCAGTTTGACCCCCCAGCGTGGTTTGGATTTGAAATAGTGATTGACTTCACGGACATGCTTGTCCCGGTTTGAGGTAAGCGTAATCTTCTTGTGATGGTTGATTCTTTCTCAGTTTGGCCTGAGGCTTATCCTTGCCCAGGAAGGACTCCATGTCAGTCATTAAACATCTGGTAAGTCACTGCATTCCAACCTACAGTTTCCTATGTCGACCCAGATCAGATTATGGCACCCACTTCAATTCCACTCATCTCACTAGGGTTGAGAGCCTTTTGGGTCTCCAACATAAGTTTGGTTGTGTCTATTACCCATCTAGTCAGGGTGCAGTCGAAAGAATGAATAGGACGCTGGAAGAAAAGTTAGCGAAGATTTGTGCCACCACTACTATATCTAGGTTAGAAGCTTTGCCTCTGGCACTTCTCTCTATCTGCCAATCCGTTAATCGCTGTACTGGTTTTTCACCTCATGAGCTGCTCACAGGTAATGCCGGGGCCCCACACCACCCTACACCACTTTGAGGAGGCCCCATCTGGGTCTGGTTGTAACTTACGTTTGTATTGGTCATTTTTTGCATGCTTTGTATGTCTCCTATCATCCACAGTGGTCCTACATGTTCCTGAAAAGTTTCACGCAAGTGGTCTGACCCACGCTGGACTGGGCTCCATCTGGTGACTGCCAGAACAACGACTGTTGTCATACTTTACGGACACAGAAATAAGTGATACCATTATTCTCTTCTGCGTCCGGCTGATCCTCCCTCCACCAGCATCTCTGCGACATGACGGACATCTTTTTTAACAGACTTGGGCTCAAGTCTGAGAGAGGGAGGATTATATTCATTATAAGTTTTCTTACATTCTCTATTTTACTTGTATTGGGGATTTTTTTTACCTATGTGAATCTCAGGCTATGTCTCCAGGTCCAAATGAAACTATCACCACCATGTTAGTACCTAAGCAAGGACAGATACACAAAACGAAAAGGATAGGCTCTTATATTCACAGACTCCCGCAATCAGCCAAAACTCAAATGGAGGCCATAGATAACCCATGTGATGATCCAACAATTAGAACATCTGAACCGTATTTTTGTTATAATTCCACTATCTTCTCCTCTGTGTTATTAATAAATTACAATTCTGTCTGGGTTGGAGGTTACCGCGCAATAGAATGAACAGGATGTGATATTTACATAGACACTACAGGTTATAAAGTAATGGTGGTTTAGGGAGAAGTTTCACATCAGTTATGGAAGACATGGGATGTTGCTAGTTATGGATGGGACCAGGAAGCTGTAAAAATGGAAGAATCACATGACTTTTACACAAGTTGACATGCAGGGGGTTCCACATTGGCAGCTAGGGTTTAATACTTCACGATTCCCCCTAGCTGAGACACCACAACAGCATAACCCTGGCACCTTAAAAGTTAAATCCAAGTGTTATACCTTAGGTTTCTGTATTTACAAGTCTCATTCAGATCCATGCACTCATGTACACCTGTGTCCAAATAAAACGGCATTTAGCATTACAAAACATACGGTGAAACCTAGTCATACGACTGACAAACCCGTAGGAGGTTTAATACTCGGACCGGCATACAGAACGCACCTAGAGGTCAAAATTATCAACCACTCAGAGAAGGATTCGGATCTGGTGGACATAGCTTTGGTTTAGGAGTAGTATTATATATACATGATATACGAGTAGTTTTTAGATGCATGCTTTATAATTGTGTTTTCATATGTCAAGAGAGGGTTTTGTGATCTCCCCTGGAGATCAAGAGAGGGTTTGTGTGATCTCCACTGGAGATCAAGAGAGGGAATAAAGGGGAAAAGGAACTGAGTTCTATACTTTTTAATAGAAGTTTTATATTAATCAGTAGAAGTAAAGATTATTAGTTGAGTATTAAGATCTGAATATTTTAGTTTCTCATGATGGTGTAACAATGATCCTGTGTCTTGCTATGTTTCTTTGTTGTGTGGAATGCCAGATGTTTTAGGGAGTGTGAAGAGACAGACCACCAATCTCCCCATCCTCCACGTTTTATCAGATTCCGAGGTTGAGATTACTCTGAACTTTAGTTGAACTGTTTAGGGGCAATAAACTGGTAAACTGGCTTTGTTCCACCACAACTTATATTTACATTATTACATTGAAACTGTGTAGAACATTTTCTGACAGCGCTCTTAAGACGCTGTAGCTGCGCTAACGCCTGTGTGGGCAAGATATACTTTTTCTGTGTCCAGGTGTACCCTGCTCATGTGAATGGCCGATGAACACAGCAATCACACCCTCCTGCTCATGACTGCTGTCACATCAATCAACTGTTACCCCTGCCTGGAAGAGACATCTAGAGAAGAGAAACTCCATGAAGGACTGCAGCAGTTGGACTGTGGGGCGGGGGGCATTCTGATGACAAACTGATAACAGAATAAAAACCCTGTGTTACCGAGCCTCGATGCCTCTTCAGCTCGGACGGGAGAAGGCACACATCAAGTGCACCCTAAAGAGGTTGATAAGGCCCGGACGTCTGTATAATTTAATAAAATAGATTTAATGATATCCTATTGAATCCTGGTCATCTCTCGATATGAATACGCTGTGTAGGACTAGAAATAGGAAAAGGGAATAAATCCTACAGTTCTCTTTGTGTTTAGTGTGGGACAACGGCTGATTAATTATTATTTCAGGCTGTTGAAGGCTCCGGTGGTGGCCTGCAGCCCCTTCTTCGTTTTGCTGCACTAATAACACTCACGTTACCGGCAGGTAAGCCGTTAAACAGTGTTAGCTTTTCTTATGCTTCCTCTCATTATCATGTTTCATTTGTAGGTGTGTGGCTGCTCGTGGCGTCACCATTCAGCAGAAAGCCGTTGTTTTGTCCAGCTTATTGAAAATCATCAGTCTGTTTAATCCTGTGCTCCTCAGACAAGGAATTGTGTAGGAACCCATGTGTGCATGATCCTACTCTTTTGTTTTATTTGAATTTGATTTATCTGATCACCAGTTTCTCTGTCTGCGTGTAGCTTTTCTTGTATATTCATTTTATTTTTGAACTTCATTGTATTATGTAACTAAAGTCATTTTGTTTTGTTGTATTTTGTCCACCCGACTCGTGTCCAGACCTAGCGCGGTCCTGGTGTTTTACAGTAACCAGGCCTTGATTGTCCCAGGGCTAAGCTTCCTGGGTGGCGTTGTCATTGCAGTCTGTTAGACCCTCACGTCACTTTTTGGCGTTGTTGGCAGGATTTGGACACAAAATAGAGGTGTTTTGTGTTTTTTTTCTTAAAGTGATTGTGTTATTTTTCTGGACAAAACAACGGCATTCTTTCAGGGTTACCAACTCAAGGGGAGTAACTGTTTTTCCTATTTTTTATTGTTACCTGTTGGTATTCGTGTGTGTTTGCAACTAAAATGGAAGAGGAGGTACAGGAGCTCAAAGAACAAATGTCCCAGCTTAAGGCGGACAATGAGCGACTTCTCCAGGAGAGGGGATTTGGTCAACCTGGGTCAAGTGGGGTTAGCCAGACTTCGGGCACTCGTCAAAAGAACAGTGCTAATGCACCTGAACGGGTTTTCATTATGTTGCGGGACAAGAAATGCCCCACGTTTGACGGTAAATCTGGCCTCTCTCTGGAGGATTGGATGGAGGAGATCCAGGCTGATATGCGGTCTCGCGATCTTCCTGTCGGGCATCAAGCCCTTTTTCTATTCGATCATTTAGAAGGGGAGGCCAAGAGCGAAATTAAATTTCGCTCGGCTGAGGTTAAGGAAGACCCTGTTCAGATTTTCCAGGTGTGACGGGAGCTATACGGTTGTGTAACTCCTCATGTTACCCTCCTACAGGCTTTCTTCTCACGAAGACAGCAAAAAGGGGAGACTCTACAGGAGTTTTCCTTGGCCCTTATGTCACTAATGGAACAGGTAAAACGGGCAGCTCCTGATGGTGTTCTCAATGCCTCCACGCTCCTGCGTGATCAATTCATAGAGCACGTCAATGATGGCTCCCTGCGTAGAGAACTGAAACGATTTGCGCAGAACAATCCGAGGTCCTCCTTGTTACAGGTTCGCACGGAAGCACTGCAGTGGGAGAGAGAAGGACAACCTAGCAGTTATTGTGAACAAAGCTTCCCTCTCCCATCCAAGGCCGGCCTTCAATGTGAAGTGCGCAGTGTCACATGCTTATCTCCAGTTCCAGTATGTGAACTGAGTGAACTGAGAAAACTATTGACAGCTCAACAGGAGCAATTGACACGACTCACGGAAACTGTAACTAAGCTTCAATCGGGCAGAACTCAACGTAGGAGTGTTACCTGTCGGCGATGCCTTCAGGTCGGCCATTATGCCAGTGAGTGTGACGGGAAGCGAGTCCGGCCTAAGGGTCGCAACAATCCTGATGCGGGCCCTTCCCGTGTGGCAGGCCAAACTAACAGAAGGAAACTAAAGCCCTCTGAACTGCAGAGCCAACGTTCAGGAGGGGACTTTACAGGCTCAGTACAGAGTGACCTGCCAAGGTTGATGGCATCATGCCCAACCATCCAGGTTGACGTGGGTGGAGTCATGGTCCCTTGTTTGGTGGACACTGGTTCCATGGTGTCAACCATCACAGAGTCATTCTTTCGGAAACATTTTTCACCATGGGGCCCGGATCGACTCCGGTCATGTCATTGGTTGCAACTTCGAGCTGCTAATGGGCTTGAAATTCTATACGTTGGGTATTTGGAGCTCGACGTTGTCCTCTGTGAAAAGGTTATTCCCGCTTACGGTGTACTTGTGGTTAAGGATCCCCCTCGTGCTGGCCCATCTGCCCCTGGTATTTTAGGAATGAACATAATTCGCCGTTGCTACAGAGAGCTCTTTAGTGATTATGGCCCCTCGTTGTTTGAGTCGCCATTAATCACCCAGGCCCCTGATCCAGTTTTGGAGGCCCTACAAAGGTGCCATAACGCCAAAACTCGGGAACCAGTTTACATTACAGGTGCTGTTAAGGTGCGTGGGCCACGAGCCGTGCGCATACCTGGTGGCACGATGAGATTTATAGCCAGTACGTGCTCAAAGAAATTTGCAGGACAGGTGGTTCTTTTCGAACCTCCAGACTCTGGCCTACCTGTAGGATTGTTGGCCTCACCTTGTGTGGTGAGTGTACAGTAGAGCGAGGAACTGTTAACATTCCTGTCGTTAATGTTGGGTTGACTGACGCCCTTCTGTACCCTAGAATCAATCTTGGGACCCTAAAGACAGCTGAGTTGGTTAGTGTCCCAGCGGGGGTCACAGAAGTAGACCCAGTCACAGCTGCAGTGTCCTCCCAGACTTCTGTGGAAATGGAGCAGGAGAGGCTAGACACTGTAGATTTATCAGCCCTAGATCCTGAGGAACGGGTGAAGGAAAGGGCTTTGTTACATCAATACCGCTCTGTGTTTTCAGCACACGACGGTGACTTGGGGTGTACCAGCCTTGTTACCCATGAGATCCCCCTGCTGGACAACGGGCCCGTCCGGCAGCGATGCCGGCGTATTCCACCATCCGAATATGAGGCTGTTAAGGCCCATATTAACCAGCTCCTCAAGGCTAAGGTTATAAGGGAAAGTAGCAGCCCGTATGCTTCTCCGATTGTTCTGGTGCGTAAGAAAGATGGAAGCCTATGCCTTTGTGTTGACTACCGTCTTCTTAATGCTAAAACCAGAAAAGATGCATTTCTCTTGCCCCGCATTGAGGAGAGCCCGGATGCATTGTTGGGCGCCCGCTGGTTCTCGACCATTGATTTGGCCAGTGGGTACAATCAGGTGCCAATGGCGGAGCATGACAAACCAAAGACGGCCTTTTGTACACCTTTTGGCCTCTTTGAGTTCAATCGAATGCCCTTTGGCTTGTGCAATGCGCCGAGCACGTTCCCGCGCTTGATGCAGAGGTTGTTTGGGGACCAACAGTGTCAGTCACTCTTGCTTTATCTTGACGATATTGTTGTGTTCTCATCTTCTGTGTCACAGCACCATGAGAGACTGGAGCTTGTTCTGTCACGCCTGCAACAGGAGGGCTTGAAAGCAAAATTGGCAAAATGTTCCTTTTTCCAAGCTAGGGTTAGGTATTTGGGACATGTGATTTCCCAAGAGGGTGTCTCCATCGACCCTTCCAAAATTGAAGCAGTGGCTGGGTGGAGGCCTCCCAAGCATGTTACAGAGTTGCGATCCTTTCTTGGGTTCGCGAGCTATTACCGGCGCTTTGTGGCCGGGTTTGCCAAATTGGCAGCTCCCCTCCACAATTTGGTGGCAGCAGTGGGAGGAACAAAAACATAGATAGGGTCTGGGCTGCCTGTGGCTGAGGTGTGGACCCAGCAGTGTGAGGATAGCTTTGAGGCCTTCAAGGCTAAGCTCGTCTCCGCCCCAGTGCTCGCGTATGCAGAGTTTTCCAAACCATTCATTCTGGAGACTGATGCGAGTTACAGTGGTCTTGGCGCTGTCCTCTCCCAAGAGACTGAGAAGGGCATCCGTCCGGTGGCCTATGCAAGTTGAGGCTTGCGGCCCACTGAGCGCAATATGACCAATATGAATCAACCTGGCACGCCACTTCACCCTGCAGCACCTGGACTCCCCGGGAACTTATACTAGGATACTGTTTGTGGACTTCAGGTCTGCATTCAACACTATCCTCCCTGCCCTGCTTCAGGACAAGCTCTCTCAGCTCAACGTGACTGACTCCACTTGCAGGTGGATCACTAACTTCCTGACAGACCGGAGGCAGTGCGTGCGGCTGGGGAAGAATGTCTCCACCTCTCGGACCATCAGCACAGGATTTCCACAGGGCTGTGTACTCTCTCCCCTGCTCTTCTCCCTGTACTCCAACTGCTGCACCTCCAGCCATGACTCTGTCAAACTGATAAAGTTTGCGGATGACACCACCCTCATCGGGCTCGTCTCTGGTGGTGATGAATTTCACAAATTTCCCCTGTGTGGGATCAATAAAGTATATTCTGATTCTGATTCTGATGAGTCGGACTACAGGATGGTGTCATGGTGCAGCAGCAACAGCCTGGAGCTCAACGCTCAGAAGACAGTGGAGATGATCGTGGACTTTAGGAAAGTCACAGCTCCCATTACCCCCTTGCACTGATAGACTTCTCCATCACCACTGTAGACTCTTTCCGCTTCCTCAGCACTACCATCACACGGGACCTAAAGTGGGAGCTGTCATTCAGGGAGCTGATGGTCCATCAGGGAGCTGATGGACGGCTGAGGTAAGCAGAGGATGTACTTTCTGTGGCAGCTGAAGAAAGCCAAGCTGCCCGCCCAGATATTGGTGCAGTTTTACACAGCCACCATCGAGTCCATCCTCACTTCCTCCATCACCGTGTGGTACGCTGGAGCCAAAGCCAGGGACAAACACAGACTGCAGCGCGTTGTGCGCTCCACGGAGAAGATGATTGGCTGCAACCTTCCATCTCTCCATGACCTGTACGTCTCCAGGACTCGTGGGCGTGCAGGTCGAATAGCAGCTGAACCTTCTCACCCTGGGCATGGACTTTTTGACTGACTCCCCTCGGGCAGGAGGCTCCAGTCGTCCCACCACAAAAACAGCTTCTTTCCTTCTGCCGGTGGACTTCTGAATACTTTATAACCTGTGCATCACTTAGTCACAGTGCTCTTGTCACTTTACTGTCTTTATTATATTCTATTATTTTCTATGCCATTTCACTACTTTTCTTTTTTTTTCTGAGCACTCTTATTTTTGTTAAAATATATATATATATTTTGCACACTAGTACCACAACAAGTTCCTGGTCTCTGATCCTCTTCATTGATGATGGCAATAAAAGCATTTCTGATTCTGAACCGCTCATTCCCTTACGAGATTGCGGGAGTGCCGGAGCTTATGCCACCTGATTCAAGAAGCAGAGTACACCCTAAACCGGTCGCCAGTCTGTTGCAGAGCCACACAAAAACAACCATCCGCACACACATTCATTCTTAGGGACAATTTCATTGTGACCAATCAACCTAACATGCATAACAGGCCCTACACAAAATGCTATTCACATTCTTTTTGGAGGTCTTAAACCAGTGTGGATGTAACATATTACTGACCTCTACATTAACAACAGCATGTGAACTACTCCTCCGCACATCTCTCTTTACACACATACAGAAAGATACATCATCTACACACCTCATCTTCAGCATCCAGCACTTCACCAACACACGCACACACGCACATACCATTCCTTACTTATCTAAGATGAGAAGCAGTAAAACTTTTTATTGATAAATAATTTTTTTCTACCATTTTTTTTTCATTGAATGTAAATGAACTTAAATATTGTTTCTCATTTGCACAGATCAAGATCCAAGATAGACAGCAAAGTGTGTTTCTCCCAAACAAAGCAGCAGGGTTCATTTGGGGAAAACAGACCCTGCTTGGTTTTTCTCATTCTAAACCCTTCTGTCTCACCTACAGCACACCTCACCATCTGAAACCCATCTGAAAAATGAATTGTAAATTCAGACACAAATCACCACCCATTAAGCTATTCATGATGTTCGACAATAAAGTGATTTAAATACGAGGCTGAAAAATGCTGTGTTTTCTTTGTATATTGCATAGACTTCTTGTTCTGTTTATTACTCTATCGTGTTTTTACATTTGGCTAATCCTTGGTTTATTAATTACGTAATTTATTTGCCTTTTCTTCTCATTCTTAAAATGTGAACATTTTCAGATTTTATTCTCAACCAGTGGTCCCAACAGCATGTTCCACCCAACAACCAAATGGCACATTTCACAAAACATAAAGCACATAAGCAAGTTACTCAAAGCAAACACATCAGTGAATAACATTCATCTGAAGAATCAGTAACTCTGGCACTCTGACACATTTGCCTTGTGTCTTATTATTATCATTTTACCTCATTTAAACAAAAAACAATGTTTTGCTGTTTTCATGATTAAGATTTCCGATCGTGCCCATTCAACATAGGAAACGTCCAGACGTGGATGATTAAACAGTTTAAACACAGATGACTAGAACAGAACCTGTTAGAATCGAAGCAAATCAGCAAAAGAAACATAAACATCTTTCAGATTATCACATTGATATAAATGGAAATATGATTGCATTTTAGTTTTTGCTCAAATTGATGGAGAACATTGTTGTAACAAAGATAAGATGAGAAACATTTTGTAAAATGTTATGAAAAGCTTTTAAAACAAACTGAATGTCAGAGTTTTTTTTTTTTTTAAAAATTCATCAAGTAATGTTTTTAAATAATAATTTATTCAAATTTTGTGTTTAAGCAAATTTTTTACACCTTAAAATAATGTTTGCAGTTTAACTATTTTTTATGAGTAAGTGATGGTTACCGTAATTTCACGGCTATAAGGCGCATATAAACGTCTTAGATTTTCTTAAATGAGCGGTGCGCCCTTTCGTGCAGTGTGCCTTGTGTGTGAGAAAAGGCGGACCTAAAAGAAAAAGCGGTGCTCGTGAGGCGGACCTGAAAGAAAAGGCATGAGAACGTTAAAGAGTGAAGTGTGGGCGTGGATTGTCTATAAAAAAGGTATGTGCTGTATACAGAGGTAAGATCTTAAGCCCGAGCCCGACCCTCCTAAAAATGTCTGTCATTACTTCGGGTCGGGTTCGGGCTTCTCTCTCGCTGACTTTTTTTTTTTTTTTAATAAATATATGTTTATAAAATGTAAACTAAAACGAGGTGTGTGTACTAAACTAATAAATAATTGTTATAAAATTATTTAATTTGGATAAAACAGAAGTAATGTTTAACTACTAAACAGGGTCCACAGAGCCAGCTCATCCTCTGCGCACGTGAATGCCTCCTCATAATATGATAATCCTCCCCTGCGCATGTCTTTATTTTATTTATTTTGAACTGGTATCCCCGATATGAAGAAGTAAGAAGTTAAGGAGGATCCCCGATATGAAGGAGTAAGAAGTTAAGGAGGATCCCCGATATGAAGGAGTAAGAAGTTAAGGAGGATCCCCGATATGAAGGAGTAAGAAGTTAAGGAGGATCCCCGATATGAAGGAGTAAGAAGTTAAGGAGGATCCCCGATATGAAGGAGTAAGAAGTTAAGGATAAACTAAAAGCAGGAGAACTGAAAAGACCGGTAAGAGTGAGGTGTGGAAAAGATTCAAATGTATTGTTCAATATGCTTCAGAAACTTGCGTTGGCTTCGCTGGATGTAGTCAATGTGACGCTTTGCTTTCATATGAGACCAAAAAGACTGGCACCTCGACGCTGAGCGGGGATTTAAACAGCTGGACTGGCAAAAGTGATGATCGTCAAAGATCTATTTTATCATTTGTTTCAAAGATCTTCCCTACTCTTCGCGAATTTAAATAAATAAATAAATAAATGAATTACTCTATTCATCCCTCACTGGGGAAATTTGTGTGCTGTACTCCTTACACCGCAGCAGGCTGCCCTTCGACGGCGCCAATGTTGGGAGAAGCGGGGGTTAGGTGTCTTCTCCAAGGACCCTAGACGTGCTCTTTGTGGGCCGCAAACCCGCGATCTTCTGGTCCGCGCGCGAACGCGCTTACCACTGTGATGCCGTCTCCCCCATAACCTTATCAAACAAAAAAGCTTGAAGAATCTCACTCTCACCACGGAGTCAATTTGTTGGTTAAATCTTACACTGCCGTGTAGTTTTAGGTTGCTGTTTTTTATTAAAATAACTGTATGTGGAGAACAAATAATGCTTTTTTTGTTTTGTCGTGTTGACACAGTGAATTGTGACATCATTAGTCCACTGTTCAGGACTTTCCAAAGAACATTCTGTCCTAACTCTGAATAAACTTAATCAAACCAACCGTTTCAGCTTTTCTTCTTCTTCTTTCGGCTTTTCCCTTTAGGGGGCGCCACAGCAAGTCAGTTTCTTCCATCTAATCCTATCTCCTGCATCCTCTTTGGTCACACCAACTATCTTCATATCTTCCTTCACTGTATCCATGAACCTCCTCTTTGGTCTTCCTCTAGTCCTCTTTCCTGGTGGTTCCAAATCCAGCGTCCTTCTTCCGATGTACTCTCTCTCTCTCTCTCCTCTGTACGTGCCCAAACCATCTCAGTCTTGCCTCTCGAACTTTATCCCCAAAACCTCTAACATGTGCTGTTCCCCTGATGTACTCATTTCTAATCCTGTCCATCCTGGTCACTCCCAAAGAGATCCTCCGCATCTTCATCTCTGCTACCTCCATCTCTGCTTCCTGTCTTTCCTTCAGTGCTACTGTCTCTAGACCAAACAGCATCGCCGGCCTCACCACCGTTTTGTACACTTTCCCTTTCATTCTAGCTGAAACTCTTCTGTCACACATCACACCTGATACTTTCCTCCACCCGTTCCAGCCTGCCTGAACACGCTTCTTCACCTCTTTTCCACATTCTCCATTACTCTGGACTGTTGATCCTAGATACTTAAAATCTTCCACCTTCTTTATCTCTTCTCCCTGTAACCTCACTTTTCCATTTGGATCCCTCTCATTCACACACATGTACTCTGTCTTACTCTGACTAATCTTCATTCCTCTTCTTTCTAGTGCAAACCTCCGCCTCTCCAGCTTTTCCTCCACCTCTTCCCTCCTCTCACTACAGATCACAATGTCATCTGCAAACATCATTGTCCATGGGGATTCCTGTCTGACCTCGTCTGTCAGCCTGTCCATCACCATAGCAAACAGCAAAGGGCTCAGAGCAGATCCTTGGTGCAGTCCCACCCCCACACTGAACTCCTCTGTCTCACCTACAGCACACCTCACCACTGTCTTACAGCCCTCATACATGTCCTGGAACACTCTAACATACTTCTCTGTCACACCAGACTTCCTCATACAATACCATAGTTCTTCTCTAGGTACCCTGTCATACGCTTTCTCAAGATCTACAAAGACACAGTGCAGCTCCCTCTGACCTTCTCTGTACTTCTCTATCAGCATCCTCAAGGCAAATACTGCATCTGTAGTGCTCTTTTTAGGCATAAACCATACTGCTGCCCACAAATTCTTACTTCAGACCTTAGCCTACCTTCGACAACTTTTTCCCATCATTTTATCATTTGACTGATCGTTTGACCGTTTCAGCTTTTCTGAAACCAAAAACTGGATTGTTATATCTTCTTATATCTTCTTTATAAAATAAGCCTTTAGTGTCTTGTTTTGTGCTCCTGTCTATTCTTGTGCTTGTCTTGAGTTGCCTTATTCCACCCTAAACCTAAAGCTTGAATTGAGTGTTTAGGTTTCTTAATTTGAAAACTCTAATTTTCATTCAGTTTTAACATTCATAGGTTTATTTTCTCAACACAGTTGAAATTGTAATAAACCATTTAGTGGTCCTGTCCATCCTGAGGGGGGTTTAAAACCCTTGGTCTGGAGTTTCCACACAGTCATAAGTTAGGCGCTTCCTGTGATAAACCAGAGTAATAATTTACAGGACAAAGCTTTCTGAGATAAATCAGACTAACCGTTTATGTTAAATTGGTTTTAGCTAGCCAAAAATAAAAATTCCAATTTGTTCAAAGTGTTTATTTCTTATTACAAACTAAATGTCACATCCCATCCTAGATATGAGGTGTGCACACACACACACACACACACCTGTCCAGGTGACCTGGGAAAACAGCTAAATGTACGTCAATAAAACGTCATTTTAGACTTGTTAGTTTCACCAGTGTGGTCTAACACTACAAAACACACAATATAGTACCGTTAGAACAAGATGATGCAGTACCTTTAGTACAACACAATCTGGCACGATTAATAAAACAAGATTTGATACTGTACGGGAACTGTTAATACAAAATATAATCCAGTATTGTTAGTACATGATTCAGTACCATTAATACAACATGAGCTGGTACCATTAGTACAACTTAATGTGGTAAAAAAAAAAAAATGAAGACGAAGGTGTGGAAAGATGGAGACGTCCATCGGCAACCATAAAGAAAAGGTGTGTGGAGACCTGGGGACGATGTGGAGAGCCATCTGGAGCAAATGGGGAGCTATTAGGAGCATGTGGGGAGTCGTGGAGAGAATGTAGGAAACTGTGGGCAGGATATAGGAAGTCATTAGGAGCATGTGGGGAGCTGTGGGGAGCCATTAGGAGCATGTGAGGAGCCGTGGAGGGACTGTGGGAAGGATGTGGGAAGCCATTAGGAGTGTGTGGGAGAGGATGTGGGGAGCCGTTAGGAATGTGTGGGAGAGGATGTGGGGAGCCGTCAGAAGCATGTGGGGAGCCGTGGGAAGGATGTGGAGAGATATTAGGAGCGTATGGGGAGCATCAACACAGAAGGATAAGTATCGTTAAGATTTGATCAATAACATTCCTGTTATCAAAGTTGTTTTTGTACCGGTATGTTATCAATACTCATATTGGTATTTTTTGTAAGAATACATGAAGGGAGGAGACAAACTATGTACTCAAAAATCTTTTATTTTAGAATGTCTTGTGATGCCCAGCAACAGACTGGTGACATGTTTGAGGTGTACCTCGCCTTTCTTCTGTAACAAGCCGGAATAGACTCCGGCACCCCCGCAACCCTGGTAGGGATAAGTGGTTCAGAAGACAAATGAATTTCCTGGAATTGTTATTCTCTCACCTCTAAAA
This sequence comes from Neostethus bicornis, assembly GCA_902685375.1. Taxonomy (NCBI): domain Eukaryota; kingdom Metazoa; phylum Chordata; class Actinopteri; order Atheriniformes; family Phallostethidae; genus Neostethus; species Neostethus bicornis. The sequence continues at coordinate 493,332 of CACRXE010000055.1, read as the reverse complement.
TGCTGCTGGTGCTAGGGTGAAAGGATTTCTGTTCAAGCCTACTGTTGATGATGGGGCAGGAATACTGCTCTGCAAAAAATTAGAGAAATAAATTCTTCTTACAGTTGTTTATTTTATTTTAGTTGTTTATTTTGTTTTTCAACCTTAAGAGAGTTGAAAAGTAACTTTTTGAATTTGAAATAATTTTAACCTCTATGTTGGTAAAATCAAAATGAACTTTCAGTCTTTTAATGTTAAGAATGTACAGTGCTGTTTGCTGCAATAGTTTTTCTTCACTTATTTTTTATTAACGACACTAGTTACATACTGCACATTTATACCACTAGCATATTTAGTGAAACAGCGGCAGTGCTACACTCAGACAGTAAAACCCAGTGCATCAGAATGTGGAGTATTTTACAATTATTTCGACAGGTTACTGGTGTTCCTGTCTTTACAAGATACGTTTTCAATAAATTTGAGACGTGCGCTGTCAGCATCTTCTTGGGAAAATTTAGACACTCTGTAGACCTTTTTTTAAAAAAGCTCACTCTGCCACCCATGTGCATTTGTTGCAACTTGCAGTGCAGGAATACTTGCGCCTCAGTGAGAGATCACAAGTACAAAGATTATAATGTTAGTGACAATGGGGAGATGTGGAGAGGACCATGGGAAGGTGTGAGGAGAACTACGGGGAGCTGTGGCAAGGACCACAGCGGTAGGTAGCGGAGAGGTAGGGAGAGGAAGATGGGATAATGTGCGGAGGATTACGTGGAGCTTATGAGAAGATGTGGCAAAAACCAAGGGGAGCAGCCAGTGGAGTTGTTGGGAGGAACGCAGGGAGCCTTGCAAGTATTATGATGTTAGTATGATGAGAAGGCCAATAAAGAAGGCTAGTCCTCTCTCTACATGGTGTCTTCATCCATCTTCGCCACATCATCTGGGATGATGTCCATATTGGGTGATTTGGACATGGATTCCAACATGGCAGTGCATTCTTCTTTAGGCTCTGCTTGCCTTTCCTCCTCCTTCTTCTCCTTGTCCAGCAGGTGGTAGTTCAGGCCCATCCCCACGAAGAGAAAAACGCTGGATATCATCAAGATGATGCCACAGGTGATGTAGGTGTAGTCATAGTGGTGGTAGTGGTCATAAAAGGTACCTGTGAGGACAGGTGACAATAGAGAAAGCGGGGGAACATTATAGACATTGAAAAGAAATGATAGACATAACACAGGGATGATACAGTCATGGTACTGAGATTTAGAAACCTTACAGATAATGATACAGACATTAAAGACATGAAAACAACATTAGCCATATGGTAAACCGGCTGGGAGTCTTACTTGTGAGTGGGGGTCCGAGCAACACTGGCGCACACTCTACAATGGTGACCAAACCCACAGCTGAGGAAAACCTCTGGGCCCCAACCAGGTCCATCAGCGTCTCGAACAGCACTGCGCTCAGCCACCCGAACGCAAAGCCAAAAAAGATGGCGTAGATGACAAAGCCCATGTAGTCGTCAGAGAGCGGTGCCATAACATGGCATAAACCATTGTAGAGAACGGAGGCTGCAAAGTAGTATTGCACTCGGGGACGAATCCACTTGGTGTTGGCCAGCAGGCCCATAGAGGGCCGGGCAAACATGTCGACGAAGGCTAGGACAGAGAGGAGGAAAGCAGCCTTCTCCTTACTGATGTTTTTGCTCTTGGCATAGTTGGAGAGAAAGACAAGAGGGGAGAAGAGCCCGAAGAACATGACCACGTTCCCCATGAGATAGAGAAGGAACCCTCTGTGTTTGAAAAGGGTTAGGTCGATGAAGGAATTGATGGTCTGTAGGACCGTCTTCCGAGGTGGCGCTTTGTCTGTCGCGGCCTCCTGGCTGGGTGTGGCAGGCTGAGGTTTAGGTCCAATGGGACGCATGATGGAACCAGCCACACAGCAGTTGAGCAGTAGGCCTCCAAGGATTAGGAAGCTTCCCCTCCAGCCAAACTCGTCGTACAACCAGGTGTTGAGGGGGGCCAGGGTGGAGAGGAAGACAGGGCTGCCGGCCATGGCAATGCCATTTGCTATGGGCCGGCGCAGATAAAAGTACTTCCCAATCATGGTAAGAGCGGGGTTCAAATTAAAAGCAAGACCCAGACCTGTAACACACCAAAAATCACAGTTAGTTCAACTGGTAAAGCAAAACATTAAAACCACCCAGCTCATCAGGCCTGTCTAGTGTGTCCACCCTCCAAAATCAATTAGTTTGCCCAAAAGGTAGGCACAACCTTTGAGTCCAACCAGTATGAAAAACCAAAACGCACAACCAGAAAGTCTAACCAGTAAGCCCGATTAGTAAGCAGAACCAGTAGAACAAACTAGTAATGCAAATCAGGCCTCCTTCCTGGTAAGCCCAACCAATAAACCCAACCAGTAAACCCAACCAAACACACAACCACCCAGTCAAAGACCCCAAACCACTAAGTCCAGCACAACAAACTATTGTTAGCCTAACCTGTAAGGCAAACCAGTGAGTCCAACTGGTGGGACAAAACACTAAATCCAATTAGTAAGCCGAATAAATAGGATGTCTATAACCGGTGGGGTTGTAGACATCTCGCTATGTCTATAATCCTCAAGCATTCATAGCGACGTCGCTTTTTGATCCTTCAATGTCGGCTCTTCCTATCATTGTGAAGCCAAATTCACCAAGCGTTGGATTGTTCACCCACTAATAGGGAACCACTTCCATATCTGAGTGTGGTTATAAGCAAGTACTGTAAGTAGGTCTGATCAGTAAATGCAAGCGGAAGGTTCTATTGATGAGGCTAACAATTAATTTCAACTAGTAGGTCCAACCAGTAGAACCAATTAATTAGTAGAAAGTTTAGATAGATTGGTAGATAGAGTGATCCTTTATTCACACCCCAGGCGAAATTTAAATTTCCAGTAGCATTCTTCACTGTACTGCGTTGAACCTAGTAACCTAAAAACGCTAAGCAGTGGGTCAACGAGTAAGCCTACATTAATTGCAGTGGCATAAACAAGCAAGTCCAACAAGTGTATCCAACATGTATGCATTATCAGTAAGCCCTACCGATAGTTCAGATCAGTAAGCAGTAAGCCAAACCAGCAAATCTGACCAGTTGGCACAGCTATTTAGCCGACCAATAGACCATACTTAATTTCCTAACCATTAAGCTCAACTAATGAGTCAAACTCGCGAGTCCAAACACGAGGCAAATCAGTAAGTCCAAACACTGAGAAAAACCAGTACGTTTTCAATTAGTGGGTGACACCAAGAGACTTTCAATAGCAACCTCTTCCCCAAACTGTAACTCACCTCCTACGACTCCAATGAAAAAGTAGAGCTGCTCCACGGTGTTGCAGAAGGAAGCTGCCACAAGGCCAGAGCCAGCTAGACAGCCACCCAGGATCACTATGGGTCGGCTACCAAACTTATTAACTAGGATACTGCTGATAGGACCTGTAGTTGGAGAGAAACATTATCAAATAGACATGGTGGAAAGGCAGATATTATCAGGCAAATAGGATAACATACAGATAATCCTGCGCTAACAGTTGACACCACCTTTACTAATGGCCAACACTACGGAAACCATCACTAACCCAGTCCTATTCGAGAGTAACAACAACTTTTACTTTTATTTATTTTTTTAATGTCTTTTTCACAAACGTAAGTCTCTTTACAAATATGTCCACAGTAGTTATACCGTAAGTGGTTATACACAAGTATTATGGGGGGAAAAAAGAATAAGAATAATGAAATGAAGGCTAAGAAAAAAAAAAGAAGAACAAGAAAGTAAAACTTTTCTAACACTGTAGCTTCTAAATGAGTCAGTGGCAGCTGGTGGTTAAAAAAAAAAAAAAACTGATGGGGCCCACATTTTTCTTACTTACACTCAAAAGTCTATTTTGAGAGGTACGCTATATAAAAGATATTACATACCAGTTTGTGAATATTTAAAAGTTTTATTTTATAATATTTTTAGTTATTTTAAAAGTTTTATTTTAATTTTCCTAACCACCGCTTTTCATAAACAGCACGGAAAAATCCTCTCACATAAGAGCGGCCGCAATCTCCAGTCTTTTGTTTCACAGTCAAATCCAGTGTGTCCGGTTCAAGTTCCATCAGTTTCCATTTTTCTTCTACAGAACGCTTGGAAAACGGATTCTGTAGAAGTGACGACACCAAATAGTCTTTTAAAAAAGCACTAGAGTTGGAAACTGAACTAGCTACCGATATCATAATGCCGACAATCTAAAGCCATGTCCACACGTAGGCAGGTATTTTTAAAATCATATGTCCGCTGTCCTCCGCTTTAGCAAAAATTCTCATGTACACACGTCATTTAGCACACTAGTAATATCATTTAGTGCACTAGAGTATGGAAAGCCATTTAGTGCTATTGCTTTCCATATCCGGGCCGATATGGAAAGCCATAGCGGCCCAGATGGCTTTCCATATTGAGTGTGGTAATAAGCATGCCAGACCAGACAAAACAAGGACGCACAAATGACTTTTACACAGTAATTATCGCAGATAGTGACATTTAAAAACTAAAAACGCCAATTATGCATGCATGCAAACACAAAACTGAAGTTTTTCAAAATCTTCACTTTGGTCGGAGTTTTCCAAACGCACAGTTTGGAGTGACAAAAACCTTCAGGATTGTGTGGAAGACAGGCCAAAAATGGATAAACATATATGGGTTTATCAAATACCAGGCTACTTGTGGGCATTGTCAAGGAAAGATTCAGCACTGAAAACAATTGGGGGGTCGTGGGCGGGATCACTGGCCAGCTCACAGCTAATTGATTGGTTCACTTAACAGACTGACAGAAAGGAGAACCTATCACTGAGTTTGAGTTGCACAAACACTTGCTTCACATGGGCATGGTTATGGTTTGCAACACAAATGTATGGAGAAAAAATCAGAGGTGACGTCCTGTTTTATCCAGAAATACCGGAAACCACATACACACACGTGAGTGCGCACCGAGCTGGACACTCGAAGGAGCAAAAAGTGAAATAAAACGGTGTAAAACGTGATTAAAATGCATATAACATTCACATTTGACAGTTTTGCATACTTACAGGCACATACATTGAAACCCTAACCCTGGCCCTAACCAGTGGATAACACCATCCTAACCAGTGGATAACGCCACCCTAACCACTGGATAATATCACCCTAACCAGTAGATAACACCACCCTAACCAGTGGATAACACCACCCTAACAACTGGATAACACCACCCTAACCAGTAGACAACACCACCCTAACCACTAGATGACACCACCCTGACCACTGGATAATACCACCCTAACCACTGGATAATATTACCCTAGCCAGTGAATGACACTGCCGTAACTGCCGTAACCCTGACAGATTAACTTGGTGGGAGCTGCGGGACCAGCAAATGCTGTGTTGTAGCGTTCTTTGCATATTCTTGTGTTTAGTGATGACTGATTGATTTTAGATTAGCCTACATCTTTCAGTTTGGTATGCTAGAGACGAGGCCATTAATAGTCTTGATCAGTCATCACTTCCCCGTCATAATCATTCCTCTCTATCAGAAACTACTGTATATGAGACCTATTCTTAGTCTTGTGTCGAAATATTTTATTTTCAGAATATTTGCCTATACCAGTGCTTCTCAATTATTTCCTGTTGCGCCCCCCCTATGAAGAAGAAAATATATTTCCTCCCCACACTCTCCACCGTGACTATGATTAGTATCATTTGTCTATGAAATTGTTCTAAGTACACCTCTGCATAACATTGTATCCTCATTAACATTAAAGAAAACAAAAAATAAAAAGCAACGTACAACAGAGAACAGCTTTATAAACATTTTTTTTGTCTGTAACAGAAAAGATTTAAAGTGCATCAATTAACTTGAAATAAAAAAAAATTAAATTGCTTGCTTGCTTGTTGAATGTCGCGAGATACCAGTGTTGGCAAAGTACGCCTAACAGGGAACCGAAATCCCCTGTGCTTTCAAAAATAAAAATCGATCATTGCTCTAGAGTATGATCAGAGAGATTATCAGTCTGATAAAAAAAAAAATTCTTATTTAAACTATAAACATTTTTGACTAATTGAACCGTTTGACACTGAAAAATAAATTAAATAAAATCAAGAAATTTAAACTGCCTATACCAGTGGTCCACAACCACTGGGGCGCGGACCGGTATTGGGCCATGGGTCATGTGGTACCAGGCCGCACAGAAAGAAGAAATAACTTCCATTATTTTCATTTGGTAACTAGTAATTTTATTCACTTAATTTTTGTGATATCTTTTATTTTGAAGGTATGTTTACTGTTACCATAGCAACCAGAGTGCGTTAGAGCAGACAGAACGTTTCCATGTTATGAAGACGCTGCTAATAAATTTTCTCGTCAGGAAAAAGTGGATTTAAGTTTATTATTTATTTTTTTTAAAAAACATTTTTTTTTTCAGACTGCTCTCATCACCTTTAGACCAGTTCGTGAAAATATTGTCAGACACTAAACCGGTCCGTCGCGCAGAGCTTGTGGACCCCTGGCCCATACCTTACTCTGTGCTCTGTGTTTGGTGCAAAAAAACTCTAGACCATAGAGTTAATACTCCCTGGGCACGCTCTGACAATGAGAGTGCCTCCTACTGTAGTGGATGTGCAATTACACTTTATTCTAGTACGAAAAAAAAAACATTCCACAGGGTCACCGGCGCACCCCCAGGCATCACGCTGCGCCCCCTCTATTTGAGAAGCAGTGGCCTATACCAACATGAAACACCTTATCTGAATATTTAATCATCTAGTAACAATTACTTTTTGGATGTTCAGCACTTAGTGTACATTATTTCTTAAGGTGCGTCATTTTTTAATGAACTTCAATTTTTGAAACGCAGAAAATTCTTCTAAAGCCTCCATAGTTATTTAAAAAGTTGCATTTCAAAATGATTTTATGAGTTATTTAATTCAGGAGTTACATGGTTTATTCTCAAGTGACATCCATATATCAATACATGTAATATAATTATGTTTTCTATTTTCTCATGTAGTTTTTGTGTTCCAAAAATTAACATTTCAAAATTTATAAGCATTTTATCTCCTCTAACCAGGGCGTAGCAGCTGGGACGAAACGCGCATTGGAAGTTGTTGCTATTTTGCTATAGCAACAAACACATTGCTGTATGTGTGTGTGTGTGTGTGTGTGTGTGTGTGTGTGTGTGTGTGTGTGTGTAACGAGACAAGCAGGATTTTGACCCCATTACAGAAACATTTTAGAAAGGTTGAGTGAGATAATATTGAAGAGACACAATGAAGAGAGTCTGAATAAAGTCAGCCATGTTTTCTAGATAAGTCTTGAAAGTTCAGGTTAACATATTGGAATATAGCCAATTTATAACTAGGACATTTTTGAAGCAGCAGCGCAAAATGTGGAAGAAAAGTAGGCTATTGACGAATAAGATCTTTTTACTTTGGAGTTTGTTTTTTTTATTCTAGGTTTTAAAATAACTTAACATTTTATCAATATTATTATTTTAAAAATTGAGTGGTGTAAAAGTTTATTCATGCAATAAAGCAGCGCAAAGCACAAATAATTACATGAGCGGTCACATTGATGGTCATGGTGCTTGCAGGTAGATTTAGAACACGGGGGTCCTACAGTTAATAAAGTTCACATCAGCACATCTTACTACCATCAGCAACAGAAATATACCAACAAACTCTGGCACTTGTGATCACACAGGTTCTTCTGTTCTTCTTCTTCAAACAAGTCAGTACCTCCATTGCCACCTCAACCAGACTCTTGCATACCTCCACAAGTAGAGGAACAGGTACAGTCTTCCCATTCTTCATCACTTTTGTCAAAAAATTCTGCTACTACAAACTACGGGATCTTTGTTTGCACTCATTCTTTTCATTCATCCACTCTTCAAAGTTTTCTTTCCATTTTTCCATCACATTACTGGCATCTGTCAAAAGACATCCATTCCTCTCTTTGATCCTCATTATCTGCTGTACGTCCTGAACATCTGTGTCTCACAAACCTGTACAGATCCATCTTCCTTGCTGTCCAACCCAGCATACCAGTCATCCTAGACCACTTGTTTTGTCTTTGTCACCTCTACTTTCACCTTCCGCCACATCTCCTTGTACTCCTGACTGCTCTCTCAGTGTCCCACTTCTTTTTAGCTCGTCTCTTTTTTCTGACCAAACATCTCTCTGCTCCACAGTAATAACAAGAGGCATTTGTCATTTTACTCCATTTACTTACCAACATTTTCTTTTATAGTTGTATTAATTTACTGCAAAGTTAAACAAATTTTTATTTGTTTTTTTTAAATGTTCCATGTTTCACTTTGTTTCCACCACTGAAATGCACATTGATTCAGGCCTTGCTGAATTTGATCGAATCATTAAAAACAGTGTCTAAATATTTAGTCATTTAGACTCTGTCTCCATAGTCGTGTTGTCAATAATTGATTGATACAGTTTCAACTTAACAGATAACATGGGTTTATTTTTTTCAGTTGATTAATTATTTACCCAAATAAAGTCAACTTCTTAGACTAATTTCTATTGTAATTTTGAGTTGATTAAATGATTCTCTTAGCAGGTTGTACTATCAGCAAAGAGAACTAACAAAAGCAAAATAAAAAAGCTTGCATTTCACTTATTCACCCCACCAAATCATCCGTTGTTTTTCAGGTGAGCGTAAACAAGTGAGCTACTTTTGTTTGAAAGGGTTCAGATTTTATGCTGAGCATGTATTTAGTTAAGCACGTGCAAAACAATATTTATTAGGAGATGTTAGCCCTGTGGCACCACAGGTTGACAGCCGTTTACTATATTTAAAAAAAATGGCTCCAAGAGCTGGTGTACGACAGTGTTAAGTCTCTGACGCAAGAAACATAATTAGCTATATTACAAATGACATTTCTCTAAAAGTAACTGAGTTAGCTCATTTTTTGCTTTTTTTTTTAGTAACTTCTTAAAGTTAGTAAAAATTGTTCTTATCTTCTACAACTTAAAATATTAAATGTAACCAGCTGGCATAGGCTCTGGTAACCCCTGTAACCTGGTCAGGCATGCGCAATTAAGAATTTGCATGAATGCTTTAATTTATGGGACATTATTCTTGTAAACAAGATTTAGCATTATCTGCTAGCCCTAGCATACTTTGAAATGTTTTTGAGATTTTTTTAACTCAAATTTTATTGAATTTTTGAGTTTTACAAAATGAACTTAACAGTGTCCACAAATTAGTCACAAAACGTTCTGGAATCAAAAAGATAAACACCAGTTTAATACAACAGTATAGAGTTCAAAGAAAAAACAAAAATACACAAAAACACACAAACACCTGTGTGTTTTTGTGTTTTTGTGTACCCACCTCAAAATGGTGGGTATATTGCACCATTTTTAAGAGTTTTCTCGCATTTTTAAGCATTATGAGAGGCTGGATGACCGCAGATTGACCTATAAAAGAATAGTAAATATCTATAAAAATAAAACAGCACAAACAAAAATTTTTACAGCACAAAACAGCACAAACGATTGACATATTTTTTGTTTATTTTTGTTTATATATATTTTTTTAAGAGGGGCCAACTTCACAGAGCTTCCCTTCAGAGATGAATAAAGTATTTTCAATTCAATTTATCGTATAATTTTAAGCTATCTCCTTTTTTTGTTTTCCTCCAACGGAGAGTGGCAGTAAAATATTGTTTTGTCAAAATAAATTTTGTTGTTAGAAGAGACACAGCTCTATGCAATCATACCAACAGACGTTTTTGTTTACAAGGATGTAGCCACCAGTCCTTCCCATTCCGTCACGGGTATCAAATTTTACATTATTTTATCATGTCATATAAAAAAAACGTAATTTTGCAGTGCTTTTTGTTTAAGAAAACCTTGCTTTTAAAATCCTAATGTGCTTTTTTTTTTTAAAGGCAACATTTTTTTCTTTTGGCCTTCCATGTAGGTTTCACATTATATTAATACACTTTAAAAATGGCAGCTCTGAACTTTTGCACAAATGGCACACCTTTATATATTTACCAAGAACAACTATAAAGGTAAAAAAATCCACCCATATATTCAGTAAAGTTGATTGTAGTGAAGAAGGAGAAATTTTTCTAAACTATTTGTAAATCTGCAGCATGGTAGAACAGCTAGCTTAAGATCCCTCCCATCACTCTCCTGAGCTGATCAGAGTAGCGCTTTCAGCTGAAAGCATGTGCGTCAGGCTGGTTTATTTCAACAAATAATAGTAGCTCACCTCTTTACATTCTCTGTAATGACAACGGTGTTGTAACAGAAAGAAATGTAACTACTGTAGTTAAATGATTCTGTTACTCTAAAATAATGCTGTTTGTAACTCTGTTAGATTTAAACGGTGTGTTTCCCAACGGTTTGTGTTTATTACTATATGAAGAGATAAATGTAACATGTAAATAAACTACAAGAAACTTTAGTTTTACCTGTCAATATAAACATCAGATGATCAAAGAGGATGGAAATACTCTTACAAACAACTTCTTTCAGCTATGTAAGAATAGTACAGTTTTAACTAGTCATAGAAGTCATACAAGAAAAAAGTTAAATGATTTATCTATCAATGTTTCAATAGGAAATACAGTATGTCACTTCCGGCCTGCCATGGAACAGGAAGTGACAATGTGAGTAGGAATTGTAGTGCCTAGAAAGCCATGCTGTCCTAAAGACTGGGAATGACTCCATTTTTCTAGAGAAGGAGGTGTAATTAAACCTGCTGGAAAAACCTGTTGTTGAATTTCCCTTCAGCCTACACACAGCTTACAGTAAATAAGAGGTTAAGTTTGAAACTTTCACTTTAGAGAGGATTCCAGGACACACATTATCTTTTTTTTTTCATTTTATTATTCTGTTATCAGTTGTTTTCAGTTGATCAAATAAAAGGATGTAAAAGCATAATAAAGTCTGTCCTTAAAGCGTGATCCACTGTTAACTTATGGACCTAATAAATTACTTATTCTAATATTCACAACTTGTGTGAAATTTTTTCATGGTGAGAATCATTAGAGAAATATTCTCTTTAAGCCAATTCCCAACTCCCAGTACACAGTTGAAGATATTTTATATTTCGGTGAATTCCACTATTGTGTGAATTTTTTTTTTTTTTAAAAAGCCAAAAAGCAAAGCTCTGGATTAACCAGTTGATCTACTTTCCTACCCTCTCCGTTGTAAACAGGATCTACGTTCCTACCCTCACCATGTTAACCAGGATCTACGTTCCTACCCTCACCATGTTAACCAGGATCTACGTTCCTACCCTCACCATGGTAACCAGGATCTACGTTCCTACCCTCACCATGGTAACCAGGATCTACGTTCCTACCCTCACCATGGTAACCAGGATCTACGTTCCTACCCTCACCGTGGTAACCAGGATCTACGTTCCTACCCTCACCGTGGTAACCAGGATCTACGTTCCTACCCTCACCGTGGTAACCAGGATCTACGTTCCTACCCTCACCATGGTAACCAGGATCTACGTTCCTACCCTCACCGTGGTAACCAGGATTTACGTTCCTACCCTCACCATGGTAACCAGGATCTACGTTCCTACCCTCACCATGGTAATCAGGATCTACGTTCTTACCCTCACCATGGTAACCAGGATCAATGTTCCTACCCTCACCATGGTAACCAGGATCTACGTTCCTACCCTCACCATGGTAACCAGGATCTACGCTCCTACCCTCACCGTGGTAACCAGGATCGATGTTCCTACCCTCACCATGGTAACCAGGATCTACTTTCCTACCCTCACCATGGTAACCAGGATCTACATTCCTACCCTCACCATGGTAATCAGGATCTACGTTCTTACCCTCACCATGGTAACCAGGATCAATGTTCCTACCCTCACCATGTGTGGGTGGTGACCGAATGAACGAGCTCATGTGGCTGAAATAAGCTTTTTCTATAGGATGGGTTCCCACCTCTATCAGAGTTAGGGTGACGAGCTCTGCCATTCGGGAGGAGCTCAGAGTAGGATGGCTCTCGAACACCTCGTTGGTGAGGTGTTTCAGGCGCATCCCACCGGGAGGAGACCAAGAGGCAGACCCTGGACCCGCTGAAGAGACTATGTCTCACAGTTGGACAGGGTACACTTCAAGATTCTCCCAACTGAGCTGAAGGATGCAGTCGGAGTGAGAGAAGCCTGGCTTTTCCGTCTGATGTTGTTGCCCCCAGTGACCCGACCCCGGGTAAGCGGATGACAAGACAAACTGTCCAAACTCAGCTGGTCGGCATTCAAGCAGCATTTAAAAAATAGAATTTAAGAGCAGATTCAGTTCAACTGTTTGTGCTGCTCTGTGTTTTATTGTCAGTTTACAGGAATTTTTAAAACTAAAAATGTTCGGGGGTGAGGGGGGTTCAGAACATTTAAATGATCTTATTAACAAACTGCATTTAGAATCAGAATCAGAATATACTTTAATGATCCCACACATGGGAAATTTGTGAATTTATTATATTTGACATATTACATAATGTCAAAGCAAATGATTGGTTCTAACAAACACACAAATAAAAAACATCCAAATGGTTTTGCATTTTTGTTCTGATTCTGAACTGAAAATTAATTGAACTGTGACCTCAAAATTGAGTTAAGTAGCAAACTGGGAGTTTTTGTCAACCATCACACCCAACAAAGGCATGTTTCATTTTTTCATCTAAACCGTGTATCCCTGACGGGTGGAGCGGGTGGTGGAACCTATTCCGGCTGATTTCAGGCAACAAGCAGGATACACCCAGACGGGTCACTAGTCTGTTGCGAGCTGTGGTTTAAATATTTCTTTGCAAATGATTAAAATCTGTTTTTATCTGAAAGTGTCGTAAATCAAGAGATATGTATTTATTCATAATAATATTTTTATTTTTAATAATCCCAAATGTCATATAGCTGGTGTTTTAAAGTGTTTCTTTATGTTGTCTCTAATGTTTTGCTGCTAAAGGGTTTGGTTTGAAACTTTGTTTACTAAATAAACAAAGACTTTACACTTTTTTATTGTTCTGAAAACATCATATTTCATCACATGTGGGGACACCGCGTAGTGAAGGCGGGGGTCTATAGAACATCATCAAGAAAACCAGAGACAATCAATTAAACAAGTTCTTTACAAACTATTTGAACTCTTCTTTAATTTATTGTTGGAGTGAAGACGGCATGTGTCCAATCAGAGGTCCAACTTACCCCCGCCATACATGACGGCCAGCATGATGGAGGAGATCCAGGAGACCTGGCTGGGCGTGGCATTGAAGATGACCTCAATGTCTTTAAAGAAGACGGTGATGGACTTCGGGAAGGCGTAAGAAAAACCAATACAGACGAACGCCCCAGCAACCACTACCCAACCCCACCCTCCTTCAGGGGGGGTGTACCCCACCGGGCCGCCCACTGCTGCTGGCATGGCAACCAATTGGCTGGAAGACAGAAAACAACAGACCATTTAGAAATGATAAAAAACAGTTTAAAACCATAGAAACCATTAGCAAACAGTTTGTTTTCATTGTTCATTCATTTGTTTTTGTCGTTCTATAATCAAGAAAATCTTTATTTGTCTCACAGTGGATTAATATACTAGTACGCACAGTAGAGAAACGATAGTACGCAAAAACAGAGTTACTGTAAGAAGATGAGGTCAAAGGTAAGTAAATAAAAAAAGGTCCAATTAATAAAAGAATAAAAATTTAAGGGGGAGACGGTGAATCAGCGCTAGAGCGCTCGCCCGGGACCGGAAGGACGCGGGTTTGATTCCCATTGAGACCACCGTCTAGGGTCCTTGGAGAAGACACCTAACCCCCGCTTCTCCCACCATTGGCGCTGCCCAAGGGCAGCCTGCTGCGGTGTAAGGAGTGCAGCATGGTGAGGGATGAAGAGAGGAATTCATTTATTTAATTTTAAATGAACTATTTCACAAGAGTTTGTTTCATGGTTCAAATCGTTCGATTTCATCGTTCGTTCATTTAATTACGTCGTTTATTCATTTTCGATGTTTAACACACACCAATAACCCACACCAATAACACACACCAATAACACACACCAATAACACACACCAACAACACAGTAACACACACCAACAACACAGTAACACACACCAATAACACACACCAATAACACACACCAATAACACACACCAATAACACACACCAACAACACTATAACACACACCAATAACACACACCAATAACACACACCAATAACACAGTAACACACACCAATATCACAGTAACACACACCAATAACCCACACCAATAACACACACCAATAACACACACCAATAACACACACCAATAACACAGTAACACACACCAATATCGCAGTAACACACACCAATATCACAGTAACACACACCAATATCACAGTAACACACACCAATATCACAGTAACACACACCAATAACACACACCAATAACACACACCAATAACACACACTAATAACACACACAAATAACACACACCAATAACACACACCAAAATGACAGTCACACACACCAATAACACACACCAATAACACAGTAACACACACCAATAACACACACCAATAACACACACCAATAACACACACTAATAACACACACAAATAACACACACCAATAACACACACCAATAACACAGTAACACACACCAATAACACACACCAATAACACACACCAATAACACAGTAACACACACCAAAAACACACACCAATAACACACACCAATAACACACACTAATAACACACACAAATAACACACACCAATAACACACACCAATAACACAGTAACACACACCAATAACACACACCAATAACACACACAAATACCACAGTAACACACACCAATATCACAGTAACACACACCAATATCACAGTAACACACACACATATCACAGTAACACACACCAATATCACAGTAACACACACCAATATCACAGTAACACACACACATATCACAGTAACACACACCAATATCACAGTAACACACACACATATCACAGTAACACACACACATACCACAGTAACACACACCAATATCACAGTAACACACACCAATAACACAATAACACACACCAATATCACAGTAACACACACCAATAACACAGTAACACACACCAATATCACAATAACACACACCAATATCACAGTAACACACACCAATATCACAGTAACACACACACATATCACAGTAACACACACACATATCACAGTAACACACACCAATAACACACACCAATATCACAGTAACACACACATATCACAATAACACACACATATATCACAGTAACACACACATATCACAGTAACACACACCAATATCACAATAACACACACCAATATCACAGTAACACACACCAATAACACAGTAACACACACCAATATCACAGTAACACACACACACATCACAGTAACACACACACACATCACAGTAACACACACACATATCACAGTAACACACACCAATATCACAGTAACACACACACATCACAGTAACACACACACACACACACATCACAGTAACACACACACATATCACAGTAACACACACCAATAACACACACCAATATCACAGTAACACACACCAATATCACAGTAACACACACCAATAACACACACCAATATCACAGTAACACACACACATATCACAGTAACACACACCAATAACACACACCAATATCACAGTAACACACACATATATCACAGACCAGTAACACAAACCAGTAACAAACTAGTAACAAACCAGTACCTCCTGACGTGCACGCGGACACAGCGGTCTCCTCTCGCACCGTGAGGTGCTGTTGCGCATGCGCACTGAGGGGCGTGTGTGTGTGACAGAGGAGAAGGACATGTTCAGCGCATGCGCAGAGGGAAGTGTGAGCTCTGCGTGCACGTAGTCAATGGAACAAAAAAAACACTGTGTATGAGTGTGAGAGTTGTTTCCGTGTGTGTGTGTGTGTGTGTGTGTGTGTGTGTGTGTGGTGTGTATGTGTGTTTTGTGTCAAGGAGTGTGTGTGTGTGTGTGTGTGTGTGTGACTGTGTGTGGTGTGTATGTGTGTTTTGTGTCAAGGAGTGTGTGTGTGTGCGTGCATGTGTTTTTTCTGTGTTTCGGACAAATGATTTTTTAATTTTTTTTATTTTTCTCTGTGATTTTCAGATTATTATTATTATTATTATTTTTAGATCATATCTCTTCTGGTGCGCATGCGCACAGGACGGAATATTCAGACCAATCCAATATTTCTAAGTGGGAGAAGTTTTAAAATCATAGTAATTCAGTTTTACTGTAAAATCTGTCTTAAATATTAAATATGAAAGGTAAAAACTTTTCATATGATTGTAACTCAACGGTGTATCGGTCATCATGTCTTCCGCTTGTCCAGGGCCGGGTTGCTGGGGTAACACCCTCAGATCGGAAACTCGGGCTTTTCTCACCCCGACTGCTTCCTCCAGCTCACCCGGGAGGATCCCAAGACGTGCCCTGTCCAGCTGTAAGACCAGTCTCTCAGGGTCCTGGGTCTGCCTCTGGGTCTACTCTCGGTGGGACGGAACACCTCACCAGTGAGGGAAGCATCCCAACCAGATGCCTGAACCACCTCATCTGGTTCCTCTCGACCCAGAGGAGCTGGGCTCTCCTCCAAGCCCCTCCCTATATCTCAGAGAGCTCAGACACCCTGCAGAGGAAGCTTATTTCAGACACTTTTATATGTGATCTTTTTTCTTTCACCACCCACACTGGTTACCATGGTGAGGGCAGGAACGTAGATCCTGGTTACCATGGTGAGGGTAGGAACATAGATCCTGGTTACCATGGTGAGGGTAGGAATGTAGATCCTGGTTACCATGGTGAGGGTAGGAACATAGATCCTGGTTACCATGGTGAGGGTAGGAATGTAGATCCTGGTTACCATGGTGAGGGTAGGAACATAGATCCTGGTTACCATGGTGAGGGTAGGAACATAGATCCTGGTTACCATGGTGAGGGTAGGAACATAGATCCTGGTTACCATGGTGAGGGCAGGAACGTAGATCCTGGTTACCATGGTGAGGGTAGGAACATAGATCCTGGTTACCATGGTGAGGGTAGGAACATAGATCCTGGTTACCATGGTGAGGGTAGGAATGTAGATCCTGGTTACCATGGTGAGGGTAAGAACCTAGGTGCTGGTTACCATGGTGAGGGTAGGAACATAGATCCTGGTTACCACGGTGAGGGTAGGAACGTAGATTCTGGTTACCATGGTGAGGGTAAGAACCTAGGTCCTTGTTACCATGGTAAGGGTAAGAACGTAGACCCTGGTTACCATGTTTGAGGGTAGGAACATAGATCCTGGTTACCATGGTGAGGGTAAGAACGTAGATCCTGGTTACCATGGTGAGGGTAGGAACATAGATCCTGGTTACCATGGTGAGCGTAGGAACGTAGATCCTGGTTACCATGGTGAGAGTAGGAACATAGATCCTGGTTACCATGGTGAGGGTGGGAACATAGATCATGGTTACCATGGTGAGGGTAGGAATGTAGACCCCTATCACGGTTACCACTGTGAGGTTAGGAACTTAAATCTTGGTTACCACGGAGAGGGTACGAATATACTGTACATTGACTGGTAAATCCAGAGCTTTGCTTTTTGGCTCAGCTCTATCTTATCGATAACGATAAGTTAGCAAGCTTCTGGTGGCTGGGCTTTTACCCGTGGAGCCTGGCCGGATTTAACTCTAAAAGGGAGGGGCGATCTTCCAGCGAACACACCCCCTGCAGGAAGGGTTGTAGGGGTCGGGTAAAAAAGGAGAAGGGTGGCGGCCAACGACGGGGACCCTGACAGTCAAACCCTCAGCTGCATTTAACAAGAGACTAAAGATATACTACAAAATAAAAATCCCTCTGCAGGTCTAAAAGAGACAAACTGTCGTTTAAAGAGAATCATAGTGTCAGTGATAGGAGTAAAAGTTTACAAGAGTCCAGTTTACTGAAGAAACAAGTCAGGTAGTGTTTATCAGTCTGATTGGAAAAAAACTGTCCCTGTTGTGAAAGGCCTTGGTCCGAATAGACAGGAGCTTTCTTTCTGAGGGGAGCAGCTCTAAAAGCCAGGGTGAGATGGATCAGCCGCTATCCGAACTGCTCGTTCCAGAGACCTGGAGACGTACAGGTCCTGGAGAGATGAAAAATTTTGGCCAGTGTGTGTCTTTCTGTGTTTGTTTGCGTTTATGAATATGTTTGTCCTTGTAAATCTGTTTGTGTGTGTATTGATATTTGTGCGTGTGTGAGAGTATTGATGTGTGTGTGTATTGATGTGTGTTTCTGTGACTGTGTGTGTTTGTTTACCTTTGTGAATGTCTTTGTGTGCTTATTGATATTTGTGTGAGTGCAAATTGATATTTGTGTGTGCACCTGTGTGTCTGTGTGTTTATTGATATTTGACCGTGTCTGTGTACTGATGTGTGTGTGTGCATGCAAGCGTGCATGTGTGTGCAGTGTGTATGTGTAAAACTTGGTTCAGGTCACTTTTTGTTTTTTCTACAAACTCTACCTTATTGACACAAACTATGTTTTGAGTCTGTTCTGTTTCTGTAGCAACACCTAGTTCTCAAATTTCAGCTGTTTTTCTGCCATCGATCAAAGGTCATCAGGCTGGATGAACCCTCACCCAGTCTAAAAATAATCTGTTATTATCTGTTCTCCGAAAAACACTTGGACCTATCAGGTCCATAGTCTGACTAGATCTGCTGGCTCCATATTATGACTCGGTTCATAGTCTGACTCCAGACCAACGTTGCAGAACCAAATTCAGTAACCTTTACAGTAAGACACGTAAAAACAAGTCTCGAGTATGAAAAACAGAAAGGCACCACCAGGTGCTTACATGATCCAAAGCTCCTGGCTAAAGAAACTCACTGCTAGCAGTTCAGATAAACCAGCTGCTGAGAAATGGGATCCACTGCGAAAGCCCAGCCAATCAGAAACTGATCCTGATACTAAAACATCCTCCATCCAAATATCCTCCACATTAAGGAGGCTCATTTCAGGGATCATTACTACAAACATAAGTCAGCACATTGGTTAATAAATAAATTATCAATAAATTAAATAATGTGTGTGTGTGTGTGTGTGTGTGTGTGTGTGTGTGCGTGTGTCGAAGAAATTGTGGTCCACCATCCAGCGGCTCAGGAGGAAAAGCAGTGCACCATCAACACCGGGGAAACCTTGTTGTAAAATCTTTGAGTGGTCTCTATGGTAACAGTAGAGGTATCTTTGACCTGGACCAGAACTGACAGCCGTGCCGGAGGATCTGACTCTACCAGAGGTGAACCAGTATAGTGCTCCCCACAGGTTCTGGTCTGGGTTCAGGTTTCACACAGCTTCTGGTCTGTGTTCTTGGGACCCACCATATTCTCAGCCTTTGTTGGGCCGATGACTTTCTTTCACACAGGTAGGGTCGAGTAGGTTCACGGTGAAACCAGAGGACCAAAGTCTATTCAGTGAACACGACCGGAGGCAGAGCTTATCTCAGCTTGTGCAACACTACTCACAGAAACCAGATAAGCAGAACCAGAACTCAGTAAGCATTAAGAAACTCAGACAATACACGGACCCATGAACAGAGAGGTAGAACATTTAGGACACAAAGCCATCTGAGAAAAACAAAGAAAAGGCCTTGTTGATTGGACAGATAATATTACTACGACTAACCCTCCAGTCAGACCATCTCATCTGTCTAACCCTCCAGTCAGACCATCTCACCTGTCTAACCCTCCAGTCAGACCATCTCACCTGTCTAACCCTCCAGTCAGACCATCTCACCTGTCTAACCCTCCAGTCAGACCATCTCACCTGTCTAACCCTCCAGTCAGACCATCTCACCTGTCTAACCCTCCAGTCAGACCATCTCACCTGTCTAACCCTCCAGTCAGACCATCTCACCTGTCTAACCCTCCAGTCAGACCATCTCACCTGTCTAACCCTCCAGTCAGACCATCTCACCTGTCTAACCCTCCAGTCAGACCATCTCACCTGTCTAACCCTCCAGTCAGACCATCTCACCTGTCTAACCCTCCAGTCAGACCACCTCACCTGTCTAACCCACCAGTCAGACCATCTCATCTGTCTAACCCTCCAGTCAGACCATCTCACCTGTCTAACCCTCCAGTCAGACCATCTCACCTGTCTAACCCTCCAGTCAGACCATCTCACCTGTCTAACCCTCCAGTCAGACCATCTCACCTGTCTAACCCTCCAGTCAGACCATCTCATCTGTCTAACCCTCCAGTCAGACCATCTCACCTGTCTAATCGACGTGTCCGACCATCTAACCTAGGCATGGGCAAACTACGGCCTGTGGGCCACATGCGGCCTGTTATATGGGCTAATCTGACCCGCCGAATTTGAAAAAATTAAATAAACAAACCATGTCGGTTTTGTTTTCCCTGTTATTCTAATGTTTCATCACTAGATGGCTCCAAAAATACAACAACACTGCTCGCACTAAAATGTGTCTCCGTGATGCCCACGCTGTCAAAATAAACAATGTGCAAAGATATAGAAAGCAATCAGGCCCAAGACACGCACGTAAACAAGCGTGTTAGATATTAAAACAAACAAAACGTTACATAAAGCGCTAAGATTTCAAACTTAGCGCCGATAAATGCACGTTTTTAAGCGCTATCGCACTAGATTTCAGACCTAGCGCCGCTAGATGTGAAATTTAACGCTCTTGATGTGACATTTTGCGTGCTTGTTTGAAATCTAGCGTCATTCTATCGGTTTAATCTAGAGGTTACCAAAGAATGCCACCCATCTGATCCTGTTCCAGACCCTTGTCAAATGTTAGAACTCAATGTAGCCCACCAATCAAAAAGTCTGCCCACCCCTGATCTAACCTGTCTAACCCTCCAGTCAGACCATCTCACCTGTCTAACCCTCCAGTCAGACCATCTCACCTGTCTAACCCTCCAGTCAGACCATCTCACCTGTCTAACCCTCCAGTCAGACCATCTCACCTGTCTAACCCTCCAGTCAGACCATCTCACCTGTCTAACCCTCCAGTCAGACCATCTCACCTGTCTAACCCTCCAGTCAGACCATCTCACCTGTCTAACCCTCCAGTCAGACCATCTCACCTGTCTAACCCACCAGTCAGACCATCTCACCTGTCTAACCCTCCAGTCAGACCATCTCACCTGTCTAACCCTCCAGTCAGACCATCTCACCTGTCTAACCCTCCAGTCAGACTATCTCACCTGTCTAACCCTCCAGTCAGACCATCTCACCTGTCTAACCCTCCAGTCAGACCATATCACCTGTCTAACCCTCCAGTCAGACCATCTCACCTGTCTAACCCTCCAGTCAGACCATCTCACCTGTCTAACCCTCCAGTCAGACCATATCACCTGTCTAACCCTCCAGTCAGACCATCTCTCCAGTTTAATCCTAGTCCTGGTTCTTGGTTGACTAGTCCTTCCTTCTGCTGCGACTCTACAATGAGTCATTTTAACCATGTACCGTTACACACTGCAGTTTCCTCATTGTGGGACAAATAAAGTTTTTTTTTTTTATTCTTACTCCCAGGTTATGAGGCAGAGGACCCAAACATGACGGGCAGCAGGTTTCTTTGCTCCATCAAATTTTCGTGTGGAGAGGTTCCCATAATTCCTTGATCATGGCATACATTATCTCTCACTGATGGGTTGCAAAGTAAGACTGGGATTACTTCTACTATCCACCCATCGACACATTAATCAAGGAAAACAAATCATTATCAAAACTAAATTAATGATCAATCTTCTTTGAACATGTCCTTAAGTAAAAACCTGCCACATCCGGTATGTGTGTGGAAACCCATTGATCCACTCATATGGAGCAACAGGTAGATTCTAATTAGGAAAAGATTATTTTACTTAGTGAACTATGGAGTTTGGCAAGTTTTACTTTTCTAATGGTTAAAAGTGGGAAATTTCTGCTAAATAAGTTCATAAAAGCTAAATTTCACAAACAAAAAATGTAAAGCATTATCTTAGACAAATTAGTGTCAGGTCCAGCAGGTCCTGTGTCCGTCTCTGGGTCTCTACCCAGTAGGGAAGAACCCTTCACCAGCATCGTGTCCAGATGACCAGATTCCAAAACTACCCCATCCGGCTTCTCGCCACATCACCATCACCTGGTGACTGCCGATGTAAAATAGCATCATCATGGAAACTTTTCTGTTCTAATTTTACGTGGCCTCCTTTTAGAAACTAACTGACTACCACCGGAGAATAAAGGCACAGGTCCGAGCTCCTAATTCTTTTTTACAGCCTGGCCACCCCTTGGAGGGAGCTCATTTTACCCTCTTGAAGAGGTTTTTTTTTTTTTTGGACTCTACACACATCCTTTAACTGTTGGTGAGGAACGTAGGTCCTGATGACCATCAGAATGAGGATCTGGTAACCATAGGAACGAAAGTCCTAGTGACCACCGTTGAGGAATGTATGGTCCGCTTCACACTCAGCAGTAAATCGGTCCAGTGAGAGTTGGTGATCACTGCCTGATGTAGCCAACAGAACAACATTATCTGCAAAAAGCAGAGATCCGTCCTGAGGAACGACCCCCACAATTGTGACTCCTCTCAAATGCTGTTTTGCACTAGTTTTAGAGTAAAATAATCTATTACTATGTATTCTTAATGGCCCACACACTCTAAAGTTTTTCTCTTGCAGATAAAAAAATAAATGGTAATAGCTAAAATCTCAAAATATGGATGATTTTCATGTTTTTTTAAATGTATAAATATCTAAATGTGGGGATCAGTTCTAAACCTTAAATGTTGGGTTACGTTCCTTCTGCTTCCAACCAGGTACCGCTCCACCTCGTTGCTAAGCTTGTACTTCTTCAGCCTTGTTTTTAAACCAAAATACTTCTTCCATCTTGTTATCATAAAAGTACTTCTTCCCCCACACCAGTAAAACCAGGTTCCCAGACTTCTCCGGGATCCCCGTGTGTTTTGTTTTTTTTTTTTTTGTTGAAAGGAATGAGGCAGCTTCTCTCTGGTTAAATCGCTGGGCTGAGGAGTCTCCCGTGTCTCCATCAGGATGAAGAACATCTACTCATCCCCGTTCTGGACATCTCCGGGCTGAGGAGTCCCCCGTGTTTCCATCAGCATGAAGAACATCTACACATCCCCGTTCTGGACATCTCCGGGCTGAGGAGTCCCCCGTGTTTCCATCAGGATGAAGAACATTTATTGACTTCTTTAGATATTTAGCTGTAGATTAGATTAAGCTAATATTTAAACAATAATCTTTGTAATCTGTGACACATTGTTTGCTCGTCCCGGGGGAGGGATCTCTCTTTCATGTGGATCCCCATGAGGTTTCTTATTTTTTCCCCACTGATGGGTTTTTTAGGAGTTTTTCCTCACCGAGAAGGAGAGTCTAAGTGCATAAATGTGCTAGTCTTGTTTAGTTAGCATTTGTTAGTTATTTTTCTTGCTGTGTATTTGTGTTGATACATTCCTCTTTTTCTTGTGAAGCCCATTGAGACGGACATTCTGTGATTTTGGGCTATACAAATAAAATTGAATTGAATTGAATTAAATCTGTATTGCTGAAGGTTTACAGAGCTCCAGGTTCTGGCTTTACTCCAACAATCACAAGCTCCACAACTCTGGCTTTTCCTATTTTCCACAGTTTACATTATAAACGCAATAACAAAGGTCCACTCCCCACTACCTGCAGTTCTGGGGTCAGAATCACTCCTACCTGCGGTTCTGGGGTCACAACTGCAGGTAGGAGGGGTTCTGACCCCATCTTTGTACTGCTTCTTTCACAGCTGGTGTGACCATTCATGGTGGTGATGTTTACCAGATTCAACCCCCAATCCTTTTCACACATAGGCGTGACCTCCTCCCTCACTCCTTCCACTGGTAGCATCTTTTGTTGTCCTGGTGACCCCTGTAAAGCAGTCATTAGCACACGGTCCAAACAGTTCTCTGATAACAGTTTCTACTTAGTGTATAAAATGACCAAACTGAATTTATAAAATTGAGAACATGCGATTATTTTCCATTAGTCACACCACACTGACTCACAGGTCCGTTCTTGTTTTTATTATAGCCAACCTGAGTCTTGTTGGATCACGTTCTGAGTTAAAAATGATTATCCATGCTTTTATTTCCTCTCATTTAGATTACTGTCAGTCTCTTTTTACCTGTTTAACAAAAAACTATTGTGAAAGTCTCCGGGTGGTCCTGAACGCTGCTGCTGAGCTTTTCTTAAAACGTCCTGACCTGCTCATCCTTTATAACCTGGATCTGATCATCACTTGGTCACTTTGCTCTTGTCTATTATTTTTTATATCATTGCACTACGGTTACAATTTTGTTCTGATCACTCTTTGTTTTGCTAGAATTAGTTTTGTTAATTTTTGTTGTTGTTTTTTTTTTTTACCATAGTTTTCATCTCCTGTTTTTATTATTATATTTATTATTTGCACATTAAATGGACTCTGGGCTTTTCCACCTGCGTCGGTACCAAAAACTCACATTCACCCACACATTCATACCTGATGGGGATGCTGTCATGCAAGGTGCAAACCACCATCAGGAGCAATTGGGGGTTCGGTGTCTTGCTCAAGGACACCTCGGCATGAACTCATGGCGGGATCGAACCGGCAACCCTCCGGTTACAGGGCAGTCACCCTACTCACTGAGCCATCCTTCCCCCCATTAGTACCTCAGCTAGTTCCTTGTCTCTAAATCTTGTTCACTGACCATGGCAATAAAAGTACTTCTGATTCTGTTTGTTTCAAAAAGAATATTTTTTAAAACAAAAGGTGACAGAGCTTCTGCAGCAGTGGCTCCATCGCTCTGGAACTTTCTCTCTCTCAGCCTTAAAACCAGTGACTCTGTGGTTTCTTTAAAACGAAATCACAAAACACCTTAAAAATACAGTAAATAAAATGTAATCCCTGAAGTTTGGAAAAGATAAACTTATAAATATAGATAAACATTTAAGACGTTTTTCATATAATTATTGCTATTAAAGATGTGGTCAATTCAAAGGCATCTGTGGCTTCTAACTAACTATTAATGTCATTTCTTTTCATGTAAATAATAACAATCCTTTCTCGTGTTTATTCCCTTTTGCGTAGGCTGTAAAAATCGTTTCTACTTTTTCTAACATAGAAACTTGAAACTTCATTCCGAACTATTCATTGAAAACTTTTTTCTTCAAGGATGTTTCATTAAAATGTGGGGATTTCACTCCTGTTAAAAAACCAGCCCAGTTTAATCTTACATTTGTAGTAAGATTAAACATGAATACACCAGTTTTAAGGCTGCTGCTGTTGTTCTGGGGCCCGTTTCAAGAAGGAAGTTCAACAAACTTTGAGTTTAAATCTAAACCTTGAGTTGGTCAACTCTGAGATTGAAAACTCTGAGTTTTCGATTTCAGATCAGCTGAAAATAGTTGGATTAATCAACTTCAAGTTGATTGACTCAGAGTTTAGAAAATGCACCTTGAGAATAAAAAGCCCTGATCAATGGAGTGCAGACATTAGGAGTCACCATGGAAACAGGAGCAAACCAAAGAGGTCTTCATATTTCTAACAGACAGAACTGGATGTCCTACTGCAGACATTCAGCCAGTATGAGCACATTTTTATTAAAAAATGTCTGGAGGCATCTTCCTCCAAAGAGAGAGAAAAAACCTGGGTGTAAAGAGCTCCTAGAAGAAAAACACACGTTTACATTTAATCATAGTGTTTGGTGTAACTAATTACTGAATAATGGTAGCACTGGGGTCAGGCAGTAGCTCAGCGGTAGAACGTTCGCCCGTGGACTGGAAGTTCGAGGGATCGAATCCCACTGAGCTCAGGCAGCACCCAAATTTTACCGTTAAGGGATGAATAAAGTGCGTGGATATATATATATATATATATATATATATATATATATATATGACCAAATGATATATATATATACATTTTATCGTAGTGATATTCCAGTAAAATAGGAAATCATTCTTAACTTTTCAATCATTTAAGAAATTACTTCAGTAATTAAATAAATTTCGATATTTGTATGAATTAAAAGTTCTTTTTAAACTTCTCATTGTGGATGAAGTGGGATTTTTACTGTAACAATAATCCTATAATGAAATACATTTTATGGAGAGCAATAAATACATAAATCTAACTGTGTTTTTAAACTTTACCAACACTGATGTAGTTCTATAAATAATCCTGTCGGCATTAAAAGAACATGAAAAATAAAACCATAATTCAAACAGGTAAGACATGATGATGTCATAGATCACAGGTAGACCTGACTTTATTAAATAATTAAGTCTATCAGTTCAGCAGCTGAACACTGTTGCCGCTCAGCATCTCCAACTTTATAAAGAAGAAAAAAAACGTAACGCAACACGCGATACAAGAGTGTGTGATGTGTCTGATGTATGGATGGATAAGATTATTAATGTATGTTATAGAGCAGCGGTCGGCAACCCGCGGCTCCGGAGCCTCATGCGGCTCTTTCATCCTTATAATGCGGCTCTGATTGGCTTGGGAAAATAAATTACTAAAAAAAATTTTTTTGTATTTAATTGAAGTGTGTTTTATTTGTGTTAGTTTTTATATTATTTTAGTTCTAAATTTGAAGATTATTGTGATCTTGAAATATCACAAAGTATGCTCCGCTGCATACTTTGAAAGCCCAAGGCGATATAAGGATGACGGCTCACGGATTTTTCCCTTTTGTTTGCTGCATGCACAATTTAAATTCAGCTTTTTAATTTATTCAAAAGAGACATTCAGACATTATTATTTTTTCAAGAATTCAAAATGTGTTCATTACATCGGTAAAATTTAATTTTCTCCGTAGCACTTCATAAGACATAACCACACTATAGTTGTTTATACAAAGTGTAAAGGTAAGAAAAAGTAATATATACAGTGTTATCTTCATTTTAGATAAATGGATATAAGGATGACGCCTCATGGCATTTTTCTGCTTTCGTTTGCTACATGGACAATTTAAATTCAGCTTTTTAATTTATTTGAAAGAGACATTCATTGTTATTATTTTTCAAGAATTCAAAATATTCAAAATGTGTTCATTAAATGAATAAAATGTAATTTTCTCTGTAGCACGTGGATTTCATAAGAAACATGCTGCGGTAAAGTAGTAGAAGTTTTTTTTTTTTCATTTTAGATGTGCGGCTCCCAGTGTTTTCTTTTCCGTGGAAACCGGGTTCAAATGGCTCTTTCGGTGTCAAAGGTTGCCGACCGCTGTTATAGAGTCTCAAGACAAACGATACTGTCCAAATAAACATGAATGAAGAGATGATAGAAAATTAACTCGTGGTCTCAAAATTATTTTGTGGCATAAATTCATTTCCCTGTGAATGAATCCAGCGTCCTCATCTACGTACATTATGATCAAGAAACGGACATGTCATTTTGGTCTCTGCGTGAAGGAAACAGGTGTTTTTATTTTTACATACTTTATTTTTCCCTCATCGGAGAAATTTTTGCAATTTATCCATCAATGTAGAAACAGATTGAACGAGGAAGGTTTATTTAAACCCTGTTCACTTTAAAAAGGAGACCGAGAGAAACTCTGGGTTTCCTCAAGTAAACCTGCTACCGACCAGGTTTGGTTTGCTGAGTCAGTTGCCCTAGTAACCGACTCTGAGTTTTGATTAACTCTCTTCATGAAACCGGCTTAAGTAACCCAGAGTTTACTGGTTTAAGTTACCTCCCTTTCTGAAACCGAAAAGTCCGAGTTTTCCACATTCTGGGGTTAACAAACTTTGAGTTTCCACAAATCCTCCTTCTTGAAACGGACCCCTGGAAAACAAACTCGCTTTCATTATTATTATTATTATTATTATTATTATGAGATGTGACGCTTTATCAGTTGTGTTTCTTGTGGAGTGAAGCATTTTATAGACGATCTCTGGACAGTCTCCGGTTACAAAATTTAAGCGCCAACATTTCCAGCGGAGTGAGATAGCATTTTTGTAGACGATCTCTGAACACTACCTCGGACGTGACGTAGTGACGTATTCGGCGCAGCAAAATGGCGAACATCCGGTGCGTCAAGGTGAGGAGTCCTGTAAACATTCTGAAAAGAGTCTGACTCTTCATGTTTAAAACAGACTGACTGAATCAGGTCCCTTGTTTAGACCCTGAAATGAATTTCTACCAGAACTACCAGATCAAAACTTTCTGTTGCTGAAGTTTAGAAACTTTCTTCTCTGCTGCAAAGTAATCTGATTACTGATGCAGAGTAACTTCATTACTGTAGCTACAGGAGGCTGAATTGATGGAGTGAAAAATATTTAAGACGTTTTTTTTTTTTTTGTCCGTGTGTGTATTTTATTGTGGTAGTGTGTAAAAGTTGAAGCGTATTTTTGCATATCACTAAGGTGTGTGTATATACTGTACGTGTGTGTGTGTGTGTGTGTGTGTGTGTGTGTGTGTGTGTGTGTGTGTGTGTGTGTGTGTGTGTGTGTGTGTGTGTGTGAGATCAGGGTATGGTGGGCCTGGTGACGGGTGGTGCTTCAGGTTTGGGTCGTGCCACGGTAGAACGTCTGGTTCAGAACGGAGCTTCAGCTGTTCTCCTGGATCTACCTTCATCTGATGGACAAGCGGTGGCCAGGAGTCTGGGAGAGAGATGTGTGTTTGCACCTGCAGATGTAAGTCTGAAACACACACACACACACACACACACACACACACACACACTCTGCTAACAGTCTGAAACACACTCTGCTAACAGTCTGAAACACACACACACTCTGCTAACAGTCTGAAACACACACACACTCTGCTAACAGTCTGAAACACACACACACACACACACACACACACTCTGCTAACAGTCTGAAACACACACACACACTCTGCTAACAGTCTGAAACACACACACACACACTCTGCTAACAGTCTGAAACACACACACACACACTCTGCTAACAGTCTGAAACACACACACACACACTCTGCTAACAGTCTAAAACACACACACACACTCTGCTAACAGTCTGTGAGTTAGTACTCACTACTGTATGTTTCCTAGGTTTGTGTCAGAGACAGATGTTCAGAGTGACTGCTGTGTATGTTTCCTAGGTGACGTCAGAGACAGATGTTCAGAGTGACTGCTGTGTATGTTTCCTAGGTGACGTCAGAGACAGATGTTCAGAGTGACTGCTGTGTATGTTTCCTAGGTGACGTCAGAGACAGATGTTCAGAGTGACTGCTGTGTATGTTTCCTAGGTGACATCAGAGACAGATGTTCAGAGTGACTGCTGTGTATGTTTTCTAGGTGACATCAGAGACAGATGTTCAGAGTGACTGCTGCGTATGTTTCCTAGGTGACGTCAGAGACAGATGTTCAGAGTGACTGCTGCGTATGTTTCCTAGGTGACGTCAGAGACAGATGTTCAGGCTGCTGTATCGCTGGCCAAACAGAAGTTTGGCAAACTGGACCTGGCTGTGAACTGTGCCGGCATAGCGGTGGCCGTGAAGACGTACAACTTTAAAAAAGACACTCCTCACAGTCTGGAGGACTTTCAGCGTGTCATTGAAGTAAGAACTCATTTATCACTAGACCTGGAAGTTCTGACCTGAAGATTCAGACCTGGAAGTTTGGACCATGAGGCTCTGACCTGGACACTCTGACCTGGAGGCTCTTTACAGGTGAACATTGCAGGAACTTTTAACGTCATCCGTCTCTCTGTGGGTGCGATGGGAAAGAACGAACCAGATGCAGACGGACACAGAGGATGCATCATCAATACGGCGAGCGTGGCAGCCTTCGATGGTCAGGTGGGTTCTAACACTGGATCTCTGAGATGGCTAGTAGTCCCACTATGGGACTACTGGGTTCTATGATATGTCTTGGTTGCGTGTGATTGGTGTTCGAAATGAAGCAGCAAATGTTTTGATGTTCATCTCTTAGGTTGGACAGGCAGCTTATTCTGCTTCTAAAGGTGGCATTGTTGGCATGACTCTACCCATCGCTCGGGATCTTGCACCCATGGGCATCAGAGTTATCACCATAGCACCCGGTTGGTAGAATCAGCATGTTGCCATAACACCCAGTTTTCAGTGGTTTGTATAGTCTTGGACAAGAAAAAAAAAATCTAGTGAGCACCGTGGACATTTTGTACATACAGTACGTACATAAGTGTCACGACCCACAATTTAACATGAGATATTTACAAAAAAAGATAGTACACAGAAGGAATTCTCAAAGTTTTAATAACATACTTTAACTTTTCTTTTTAAACAGTTCCTGTAATGCTGCAACAACACAACTCACTTTCCAAACGTACCATTAGTAACACTAAGTTTATGTACAACAGCTTTGTTTCCTTTTATATCAACCAGTTCCATTACTTTTTTAGGTCTTGTGTTTTGTTGTTTTCTATATTGGACTATATATTGTCGGAGAGGAGGCTTGGACTCAGTGGAATTCGAACACGGCATCTCCCGGTCGAAAGATGGATATTCTTTCTCTTTTTAAAAAAACGCGTTAATCTAAGAGCTTTTTCTAAGTGTTATAGGAGATTTTTGGAGTCTGTGACATGAAATCACGTCACCGAGCCTGTAATCAATAAGCAGCTCGTGGTGCTTCGGTGGCCCCTTCTCTTTGCAAAGCGCTGCATGTGCGCAGAAAATGTCTGTTTGTGTGTGTTAGAGAGTTAAACAGAGAGCAAGCGAGAGAGGAATTTTTCTGCGTATTTGAGAGAGAGAAATTTGTGTGTGTTTGAGAGCGAGGAACTTATCTGTGTGTGTGTTAGAAATAGAAAAAGAGAGCTAGCTAGGATTTTGTCGGTGTGTGTGTTTGTTTGAGAGAAAGGGGAACATTTGTGTGTGTGTTTGAAAGAGGGTGAGTTTGTGATGGGACGTTTATTGGTTGGGTAACAACAAAACGTGTTGTGAGGGTGGTTTTACTTCAGGCTGGAAACGATTTGTTTGGGTTTGCGATTTTAACGCAGGACTGGTAGATCTCAGAAGGATTGCTACTTGAAAAGTAGCTCAGGTCAAAAAAGATTGGGCACCCCTGTTTTAAACAGTTACGTTAGCCAAACATTGTAAGTTCACAAGCATGAGAGCTACTCAGCAAAAGCTGTTGTTTCTACCCAAAAAAAATGCTGTGGTAAATTTTCTAGTTTTACTGTTTAGTTATTAAATCATGATGTTTGTTTTATATTCATCAGCCCACTCAGTAGAATAGTTGTTGTTCCTTCGTCGCGCTCTCTGTTGCTGAAAACCTTACAAAAAGAATAGATTAAGTTGCTTAGGAGAACACTTGTTTATCACTGTGTGAAATGCAATAAATCTGTTTAATATTCAACTGAGGTGATGATCATCAAAAAGCCTCTAGAATAAACAAAGCTGTCCTGGAAGAGTCGTACATAATCAGAATAACAAAACATAAAACTCTACTTTTGTTCTGTTTTAGGTCTCTTCTCCACTCCACTGCTTGCCAGTCTACCAGAGAAGGTGCGCGCTTTTCTCGCCCGCCAGGTACCCTTCCCATCCCGTCTGGGAGACCCTGCAGAGTTTGCTCACATGGTGGTCGCGCTGGCAGAAAACCCAATGGTTAATGGCGAGGTCATCCGACTGGATGGGGCCATTCGCATGCAACCCTGATCAGTTTTCACCAGACCAACATGTTTAAACTCTATTAGTATTAAATATTTACCACCTGATATCCTGTGTGGCTCTTGATTTTTCTGGACGTTCTTTTTTGAGGATCTGGAAAGCACTCCCAGTCTGAGAAGCTCAGACCCTGGAAAGCCCTTTTGGTCAGAGAACCCAGAGAGCCTTTCCGGTTTGCTAGAACTTCGAGAGTCCTCCGGTAAGCAAGAAATTGGAAAGCCCGCCTGACAGTCCTCCCAGGTCCGATGGGCAGAGCTGCTTTTGTAACCCTGGTATTCAAAGAGGAAGGAAGTGTCACATTGGTACAATTTGGATTTCAGAATGAACCAGTACAAAACACCACTACCATGCTGCTGCTACCATGCCACACCACTACCATGCTGCTGCTACCATGCCACACCACTACCATGCTGCTGCTACCATGCCACACCACTACCATGCTGCTGCTACCATGTCACACCACTACCATGCTGCTGCTACCATGTCACACCACTACCATGCTGCTGCTACCATGCCACACCACTACCATGCTGCTGCTACCATACCACACCACTACCATGCTGCTGCTACCATGTCACACCACTACCATGCTGCTGCTACCATGCCACACCATTACCATGTCACACCATTACCATGCTGCTGCTACCATGTCACACCACTACCATGCTGCTGCTACCATGCCACACTACTACCATGCTGCTGCTACCATGTCACACCACTACCATGCTGCTGCTACCATGCCACACTACTACCATGCTGCTGCTACCATGTCACACCATTACCATGCTGCTGCTACCATACCACACCACTACCATGCTGCTGCTACCATGTCACACCACTACCATGTCACACCATTACCATGCTGCTGCTACCATGCCACACCATTACCATGCTGCTGCTACCATGTCACACCACTACCATGCTGCTGCTACCATGTCACACCACTACCATGCTGCTGCTACCATGTCACACCACTACCATGTCACACCACTACCATGCTGCTGCTACCATGTCACACCACTACCATGCTGCTGCTACCATGTCACACCACTACCATGTCACACCATTACCATGCTGCTGCTACCATGTCACACCACTACCATGCTGCTGCTACCATGTCACACCACTACCATGTCACACCATTACCATGCTGCTGCTACCATACCACACCACTACCATGCTGCTGCTACCATACCACAACACTACCATGCTGCTGCTACCATGTCACACCATTACCATGCTGCTGCTACCATGTCACACCACTACCATGCTGCTGCTACCATGTCACACCATTACCATGCTGCTGCTACCATGCCACACCACTACCATGCTGCTGCTACCATGTCACACCACTACCATGCTGCTGCTACCATGCCACACCACTACCATGCTGCTGCTACCATGTCACACCACTACCATGCTGCTGCTACCATGTCACACCATTACCATGCTGCTGCTACCATGCCACACCACTACCATGCTGCTGCTACCATGTCACACCACTACCATGCTGCTGCTACCATGCCACACCACTACCATGCTGCTGCTACCATGTCACACCATTACCATGCTGCTGCTACCATGTCACACCACTACCATGCTGCTGCTACCATGTCACACCACTACCATGCTGCTGCTACCATGTCACACCATTACCATGCTGCTGCTACCATGTCACACCACTACCATGCTGCTGCTACCATGCCACACCATTACCATGCTGCTGCTACCATGTCACACCACTACCATGCTGCTGCTACCATGCCACACCACTACCATGCTGCTGCTACCATACCACACCACTACCATGCTGCTGCTACCATGTCACACCACTACCATGCTGCTGCTACCATGCCACACCATTACCATGTCACACCATTACCATGCTGCTGCTACCATGTCACACCACTACCATGCTGCTGCTACCATGCCACACTACTACCATGCTGCTGCTACCATGTCACACCACTACCATGCTGCTGCTACCATGTCACACCACTACCATGTCACACCATTACCATGCTGCTGCTACCATGTCAAACCACTACCATGCTGCTGCTACCATGTCACACCACTACCATGCTGCTGCTACCATGTCACACCACTACCATGCTGCTGCTACCATGCCACACTACTACCATGCTGCTGCTACCATGTCACACCATTACCATGCTGCTGCTACCATGTCACACCATTACCATGCTGCTGCTACCATACCACACCACTACCATGCTGCTGCTACCATGTCACACCACTACCATGTCACACCATTACCATGCTGCTGCTACCATGCCACACCATTACCATGCTGCTGCTACCATGTCACACCACTACCATGCTGCTGCTACCATGTCACACCACTACCATGCTGCTGCTACCATGTCACACCACTACCATGTCACACCATTACCATGCTGCTGCTACCATGTCACACCACTACCATGCTGCTGCTACCATGTCACACCATTACCATGCTGCTGCTACCATGCCACACCATTACCATGCTGCTGCTACCATGTCACACCATTACCATGCTGCTGCTACCATGTCACACCACTACCATGCTGCTGCTACCATGCCACACCATTACCATGCTGCTGCTACCATGTCACACCACTACCATGCTGCTGCTACCATGTCACACCACTACCATGCTGCTGCTACCATGTCACACCACTACCATGCTGCTGCTACCGTACCACACCATTACCATGCTGCTGCTACCATACCACACCATTACCATGCTGCTGCTACCATGTCACACCACTACCATGCTGCTGCTACCATGTCACACTATTACCATGCTGCTGCTACCATGTCACACCACTACCATGCTGCTGCTACCATGTCACACCACTACCATGCTGCTGCTACCATGCCACACCACTACCATGCTGCTGCTACCATGTCACACTATTACCATGCTGCTGCTACCATGTCACACCACTACCATGCTGCTGCTACCATGTCACACCACTACCATGCTGCTGCTACCATGTCACACCATTACCATGCTGCTGCTACCATACCACACCATTACCATGCTGCTGCTACCATGCCACACTATTACCATGCTGCTGCTACCATACCACACCATTACCATGCTGCTGCTACCATGTCACACCACTACCATGCTGCTGCTACCATACCACACCATTACCATGCTGCTGCTACAATGTCACACCATTACCATGCTGCTGCTACCATGCCACACCATTACCATGCTGCTACAACCATTACCACCATCACTGCCGCTGCACACACGTCATACAGCGCGCTAAATGTTCAATCTAACGCGGTAGATGACGTGTAGTGACCCTATTGGCCGCATTAACATCACCTCCATCTTTCTTGCCAAACCAATCCTCTATCTTGTGGGCATGGTCCCTCCCTCTTCTCTAGAAAAGCCAATAAAAATCAAATATCTCCGGAGAAACAGAGCAGTAATTCATCTCTGGTCCACTTTCGTGTGTATTTTAATTGCAATTTGGGAGTTTTTATCATCAATGTGCTGCAATAATAATATTTAGATATGATCCTCAATTTAAGACTTAAAAATACAAAATAAAAACGGAATCTGTCTTTTTACATTAAAAAAGATTTTTCATCAATCATCTCATGTTTTGTCTAAAACCCACAATGAGCGCCACCTTGTGTCCAACGACTAAAGCGAACGGATTCATATTTTAATTAATCATATTTTTATTAATCGAGTTGAGATGGTTTAATATGTCCTCATAGAGAGCGTAAAAGGCACGTTGTCTTTTGTTATGAAATTGAATATTTATGAATATATAGATATTGCATGAAAAGATTAAAAATGGGTTCATCTGGTAAATAGTTTTTATTTAAAGTCATACATTTTCAAAACTTTTTAAAGCTACTTTTTGTCGAATTGATGAACTGATTTTTTTTCCAAATGTAAACTAGACAATAATTCTTATTAAAGTTTTTTCTTTAGACATAAACTCTAGTTAAGATGTTTTTTTTACAGGCCGGTTGTAAAGTTTGACGCAGGTCTGAAGAATCCAAACTCCAACACGATAGGGTGAGGATACCAGGAGGGTGAGTATACCAGGAGGGTGAGGATACCAGGTCAGGACCATCTACAGAGGAATGTAGAAAATACAAAAAAGTTTTTAGTATGAAAAATAAATTTATAAAGATAAAAAAAACCTGATAAATCTTTTATACTTCTATTAAACACATTTTTAAATCAACAATGTTACATGTATAATTAAGAGTTTAATAATGCAAATCATTTCAACAAATTTTTACTTGAAAATGTATTTTATAATAAAATAGAGATGACACTCTTCTGGCCAATAAGTATTACGAAATAAAAATTCAAATAAGTTCGCTATATATGGGAGCAGACGGCAGCTCAGTGGTTAGAGCGGTCGCGCGCGCGGACCAGAAGGTCGCGGGTTCGCGTCCCACAGAGAGCACGTCTAGGGTCCTTGGAGAAGACACCTAACCCCCGCTTCTCCCACCATTGGTGCCGTCGAAGGGCAGCCTGCTGCGGTGTAAGGAGTGCAGCACGGTGAGGGATGAATAGAGTAATTAATTTATGATTTATTTATTTACAGTTATTGGACATAAGGTGGCGCTCATGGTGGGTTTTTGACAAAACGTGATGAGATATTGAAAATCCTTTTGTATTGTAAAAGGTCAGGTTTAGTTGTTATTTTGAAGTTTTTAAGTCTTAAATCTTGGGGCACATGTAAAGGTTATTGTTGCAGCCCATTGATGATTAAAAACTCCCACTTTTCGAATAAAATTTAAAGTTATGCTCAATAAATACATAAAATTAAATAAAAAAAAATCAACTAAGAGTGGATCAGGGATGGATTACTGCTGTCTGCTGTAGTGATTAAACCAGACTACTTGACTTTGTCTTTGCTAGAGAAGAGGGAGGGGATATTTCTAGCGCGCTTAACTACGTGCGTGTTGCGGCCCGGATGGCTTTCCATACAGGTTGCTGGACCACGTCAAACCAGTACCATGCTACACTGCTACAATGTTACGATATGTGAGAACGGAATCCTCATTCACAACTGGGTGTTCTCACCCAAAGATTCTCTGGGATCTGTTAGAACTTCCTCTGGAGCAAATTTCACGGGATGATTTATTTAGGTTTCCCAGCTGGCAGTGCAGCTGATTAAAAGTTGGATAATTGCTAAAATAAAGGTGTGTGTGTGGGACGGGGGATGATTCAGATGGTGTGCATGGGGTGAGCGGGCGTGCTGTCTGAAGGAGAGGTAGAAAGGGATGGGGGAGGTAGATTAGATGGGGGAGAGAAAGAGATGCTGACATCATCCCTGTGAAGGAGCCAATCAGAGAAGAGGAAAGAAGGAGGAGAGAAGGGTGTGTTTCCTCCCTCCCTCCTCCATCTCTTCAGGACAAAAAAACGGATGGAGGCAGACAAGACGGGAAGACAGGATGGGCAGAATCTGAAGTAAGAAGAAAGAGAAAAAAAACAAAGGTAAAAAGCATGAGCTGCTGAGGACAGATGTGTGTGTGTCTTTATGTAAATATATGACTGTGTGGTGGTCTGCAGCTGAATGTGTGTGTGAGGGGCTAATAAGCTTTGAAGGGTGTGTCACTACAATGGGACTGAGAGGAAACATGGAATCCATGTTTCCTAGGAGACGGAAGGATGGAAACAAGAGGCCAGGAAAAAAAAACAACAGGGAAGGAAATTAGGAGCCGATGAAGGAAACTAAGAACCAATGAAGTGAAATTATGACCCAGGGAAGGAAACTAGGAACCAGGGAAGGAAACAGGGACCAGGGACGGAAACTAGGGACCAGTGAAGGAAACTAGGAACCAGGGAAGGGACCAGGGAAGGAAACTAGGAACCAGGGAGGGAAACTAGGAACCAGGGAAGGGAACAGGAACCAGGGAAGGAAACAGGGACCAGGGAAGGAAACTAGGAACCAGGGAAGGAAACTAGGAACCAGGGAAGGAAACAGGGACCAGGGAAGGAAACTAGGAACCAGGGAAGGAAACTAGGAACCAGGGAATGAAACTAGGAACCAGAGAAGGAAACTAGGAACTAGGGAAGGAAACAGGGATCAGGGAACGAAACAGGGACCAGGGAAGGAAACAGGGACCAGGGAAGGAAACTAGGAACCAGGGAAGGAAACAGGGACCAGGGAAGGAAACTAGGAACCAGGGAAGGAAACTAGGAACCAGGGAAGGAAACTAGGAACCAGGGAAGGAAACTAGGAACCAGGGAAGGAAACTAGGAACCAGGGAAGGAAACTAGGAACCAGGGAAGGAAACTAGGAACCAGGGAAGGAAACAGGGACCAGGGAAGGAAACTAGGAACCAGGGAAGGAAACTAGGAACCAGGGAAGGAAACTAGGAACCAGGGAAGGAAACAGGGTCCAGGGAAGGAAACAGGGACCAGGGAAGGAAACAGGGACCAGGGAAGGAAACTAGGAACCAGGGAAGGAAACAGGGACCAGGGAAGGAAACAGGGACCAGGGAAGGAAACAGGGACCAGGGAAGGAAACTAGGAACCAGGGAAGGAAACTAGGAACCAGGGAAGGAAACTAGGAACCAGGAAAGGAAACAGGGACCAGGGAAGGAAACTAGGGACCAGGGAAGGAAACTAGGGACCAGGGAAGGAAACAGGGACCAGGGAAGGAAACAGGGACCAGGGAAGGAAACAGGGACCAGGGAAGGAAACTAGGAACCAGGGAAGGAAACAGGGACCAGGGAAGGAAACAGGGACCAGGGAAGGAAACTAGGGACCAGGGAAGGAAACAGGGACCAGGGAAGGAAACAGGGACCAGGGAAGGAAACTAGGGACCAGAGAAGGAAACAGGGATCAGGGAAGGAAACTAGGGACCAGAGAAGGAAACAGGGACCAGGGAACGAAACAGGGACCAGGGAAGGAAACTAGGGACCAGGGAAGGAAACAGGGACCAGGGAAGGAAACAGGGACCAGGGAAGGAAACTAGGGACCAGAGAAGGAAACTAGGGACCAGGGAACGAAACAGGGACCAGGGAAGGAAACAGGGACCAGGGAAGGAAACAGGGACCGGGGAAGGAAACTAGGGACCGGGGAAGGAAACTAGGAACCAGGGAAGGAAACTAGGGACCAGGGAAGGAAACAGGGACCAGGGAACGAAACTAGGAACCAGGGAAGGAAACTAGGAACTACGGAAGGAAACTAGGAACTAGGCAAGGAAACTAGGAACCAGAGAAGGAACTTTCATTAAGTAGAGGTAGGGAGGTATGATCAAGATGAATAAAAGTCAAGTTTAAAAAGAGGGTAAAGGTAGAAACGGACAGGTCAGTCTGGTAGCCACCTTCTGCTGGTTTGAGTCCTAGACAGGCTTTTGTATAAAGCAGGTTTGAGTCTTGGACAGGCTCGGGTTCTGGGCAGATGTGGAAGGACCATAAAAGAGGGGCTATGGGAAGACGGAACAGACATGTGAGACCAGTGAACAATCTGACAAGGGAGTAAAAGGCACCAGAGCTTTTATATAGTATATAAAAAAGGGGACATTAAGATCCAGGTACAAACATTCGGAAGAAGCAATGGGATTCTGCTGCTAGCGTTTATGATGGAATGGGCCTCATTTATGAATCTTTCACAATCCCAGATCTGAGTGTATGTCAGCTACTAGGGACACTGAGGGATCTACAGTATAAAGGTTGTAGAGTGTGTGTGTGGACTTTAGTGTCACTCGAAGCAAAGGCAGAAGATGCCAAATAGTAAGAAGGGGACGGGGGAGGTGGGGAACGGGAGGAGACTTGTGGACAGAAGCTGAAGTTAACTGAGGACAGTGAAATGAAGCATTTGAAGCAGTGAAGAAACAAATAGAAAACACACATAAAAGTCAGTGTAGGACTGATAAGAAAATATGAGCACATCATAAAAAAGATTATTAACTAATACGTATGTCATTTACACGATCCATATTTGGACTTCTAGAAGTGTGGTTTGGGCTGCATACAAACAAGAGTTAGCAAACACCTGCTGTTTACGAAGCATGCGTAAAGAGAGTTATAGATTTTTATAAAACCCAAGTTTACGTGGTTTAACTAAACAAAAAGTCTTTATCAGACAAAGATCTATGTAAATGTGGGAATTTATGAATGTCTTTTGCAAACGTAGTAGGTTTAACTTAAGCGCATAGGTTTGTGTTTTAGGTTGTTTTTCCTGCCAGGGGACTGCAGGCCTCGGGGCAAAGGGTGTAACATGAGGGAAGGAAAAAGAGCCAGAAGGGGGCGGGATTGGGATAAAAACTAAAATCCATAAATTTTATTTATACAGCTCAATTTCACAACACAATGTCTAAACGAACGTCACTCGGTAAATTCAACATAAAATACACAAACAATAGTTTTAAAAAGAGTCGTTGTTAATTACAGTACAGCTCATTCAGAAACCTGATTCACATAAAAAAAACACCCCCTACCCCCAGGATGGGCAGGCAACGTAGTCAATCAAAAATGAGATAATCTAGTTCTACAGCAGGTG
Source organism: Neostethus bicornis (assembly GCA_902685375.1). Lineage (NCBI taxonomy): Eukaryota > Metazoa > Chordata > Actinopteri > Atheriniformes > Phallostethidae > Neostethus > Neostethus bicornis. Next base: position 453,173 of record CACRXE010000055.1, on the reverse strand, counting down.
TGCTTCACCCGGATGGAAATAAGGGGCATATGGGGACACAGCGATGAGGGACACAGCACAGGAAAGCAGGGAATTAGCCAAGGGGGATGTGGATATATCAAGTATCAAGGCCTTCTCAGTCAGACAATAGAATTAGAGGACAGACCCCCAATGTACCAGACTTTACCCAGCTTCTAGTATCTAGCAGCCAACTAGTAACTACATCAGCTACATGTCTCTGTTTTTATCTGGTCTGGTGATTAGCTTGTTCAAACAGGAATGCTTTAATCCTAATCTTAAAAGTAAGAACGGAGTCTGCCTCTCTAACAAGAGGCTTACTCCATAAAACTGGAGCTTGGTGACTAAAGGCTCTACCTCCAACTGTAGAGGTTCCAATCTTCAACTCAGATTGAAAATAATTTCCGATTGGAAGTCGAAACGTCTTGATTATCAAATACTTTGTTCAGAAGACACTTTGAAGCCTTTTTTTTTTTTATGATGGATCATTCCTGGATGACTGAGGGAACACACACACCAACTTGATTTAATCATCCAAAACATGTTTATCTTAACATTTGATTTTATTATTTCTTGTTTGTTTTTTCAGCAGGAGAGCGGATGCAGCAGGACAGAAGGCGCAGCGGAAAGAGGGTGCAGCAGACATAGTATGCAGGAGGGCAGAGGATGCAGCAGGACAGAAGGCGCAGCGGAAAGAGGGTGCAGCAGACATAGTATGCAGGAGGGCAGAGGATGCAGCAGGACAGAAGGCACAGCGGAAAGAGGGTGCAGCAGACATAGTATGCAGGAGGGCAGAGGATGCAGCAGGACAAAGGGTGCAGCACGACAAAGGGTGCAGCAGGACAAAGGGGGCAACAGACAGAGGGTGCAGCAGACAGAGGGCACAAGTAGGGTGCAGCAAGACAGAGGGTGCAGCAGGATGCAAGAGGGTGCAAGACAAGAGAGGGCGCAGCAGCAGGGTAGTGTACTGTGGGATGGCAGGATGATGATGAGTGTATCTAGATCTAAGAGCTGTAGGTGGTGCATCTCCCTCGTCATGCTCCAGACCCTGCTAATGTCCGTGGCTCATGCAGCCATCGACCTTCCTGACCTTTGTGAGTCTTTACACAGACACACACGCACACACAAGATGTGTAACCATGGTGATTACACATGGTTACTTTTGTGTAATCAAGTTGTTTTAGAAAAATGAAACTATTTTTCTGTTTTCATGCTTCACTGTGGATGGACAGATAAAAGAGAGAACAGTAAGTAGCTGTCTCATTGAGGGGTACGGGGGGACAGCATGCTCTGAGTACATGGGGAGCAGGTGGGACGCTGTAAGTGAAAAGAGGCACAGAAAACTCATGTCCATATTTTCAGTCCTACAGCCCCCCATCCTCACCAAGACGGCATCGTCCTTCACAGCATTCTCACGAGATGACATCTCACTCCCCTGTGAGGCCTCTGGAAACCCCCCTCCTACGTATGCATCTTCCACACACCTCTGGAAGATTGGTCCATAAAACAGGGGTTTGACTTCCAACTGGACTTTTAGAAATTCTAGGAATCATAAACAGTGAAGTGATTGGTAGCTACAGCTCTATAAGATTAATTATAATCTTGGAAGTTTGTAGAAAGATTTTAAACTTCATTCTAAATCCAACATGGATCCAGTTCCATGAATCTAACACAGGACTAATGTGTTCTTTTTTTTTTCCTGGTAACAATCTTACTGCTGAAAACTATTTGCAGATCTTTTAGAACAGTAGTCCAAAAATCCCATGCAGGAGTTTTTACTTTTAAATCTAATATTTCTGATTGATGATACTGTTTTATATCTGGATGTTCTGTTCCTCTGGATTGTCTGACTGTGTCTGTTTTCTCTTAACCTTCAAATCTCCTGATTGGACAGTAGTAGTTGACAAAGTAGACAAGCTCGCAAACAGTTTGAGTGGTGGCTCCATGAATGGAAATATTGTTCTGTGCTGTGAAACTTTTTCAGAGGAAAGCTGACATATTTGTTGGCTGATTTACTTTCAAGGTCACTTTCTAGGAGGACTTTTCAAAATATGTTGAACAAAGTAAATGGGAGATGGTGGCTCAGTGGTAGAGCGTTTGCCCACAGCCCGTCAGTTAACTGGAAGTTTGCAGGTTGGATTCCCACTGAGTGCACGTCTAGGGTCCTTGGTGAAGACCCTTGACCCTCCCTTTGTTTCTCCTGCCTTTGGTGCCGTCGTGGCAGCCTGCTGTGATATAGTAGTGCAGCACACAAATTTCCCCGTTGAGGGATCAAGAGAGTATTTAAAAAAATAATAATAATAATTTTAAGCAGTATGGGGCAGGTGTCCATGTGTGTAGAAAACGTCAGCAGAAATATGACTTTTAGCATCGCTGAGGAGAGAGAAAGAGGCTTTTCACCTACAAATAATACATGTTTTAAAAGAGTAAGATAGTTTTTAATTTATGAGGTCTTTATGGGGGAGGGGCTTGGACTTTTTAACCACTGGATTGTTTTTGTGAAGTTTTTTTTTATGTCTGGGATGTTTTTCCAGTATAAATTCAATTTATTTTCAAATGATTTTATAATCATGCAGACGAATCACTACCGAAGGTCTACAAGTCATGGTCAAACACCAGGGTTCTCTGGATGTTCTAACTGTGTGTGTGTACAGGTTTTGCTGGGTGAAAGATGGTGAGCAGTTCAGATCCTCTGTGTTTGTGTGTAGGTTCCGCTGGCTGAAAGATGGCGAGCAGTTCGGACCCTCTCTCAGTGGGTCTGGTCTCCTACGAGCTGCTGAATCAACATCTCCACAGCTCTACAGCGGAAGCTTCCAGTGCTTGGCCTCCAACACGCTGGGAACTGCTGTTAGCCAGAGGGTGCAGGTCATCGTGGAGTGTGGGTAGCACCCACACACAGTCACATACACACTCACACAGCTACAGTCACAATCACTGCATCTCTGTAATTGGGTTTGTTTTTCTTGTTGCAGCTCAGCCAGTTTTTCGAACGCAGATCCAACGTAAAAATGTTTCTGAGGGGAACAGCTTGATCCTGGCCTGTGACCCTCCCCACAGCTCCACGCGTCGACGCATCCACTGGATGAACAAAGGTCTGACCCCATCCTCCTTCACACACACATAAAATCAATCAGAACAGAGGACCATCTTCACAATGATAACAGGAGATCAGGGGGGAATACTGGTCCCTGTAAAGTCTGTGTTTTTTTTTTCAGATATGGTGCATATTAAAGAGGATGAGAGAGTGATGACAGGTCTAAACGGAAACCTCTACTTTTCCAACCTCATGATGAATGACAAAGACAATGACTACAACTGTCATGCTCAGTATGTCGGAGCCAGCACAACTCTCTACGTGACAGAGATCAGACTCAGTGTTTCACCAAGTAAGTGTTCAGATGATCACCAGAAAAAAAAACACAATATTGTTCAGGTCATAATGTTTACCACTCTAATATTACTTGCTGGGGATTGTTAAACCTTAGCTGGCGTCAGAATGAAGAGACTATACACAGAAAAAGATTTGAAATTTGTCTAGGGATCTACGTCTCTAGAAATTCACCCCTAAAACATTCAGCAGATGAGAGACTTCGTGACCTGCGAGACTTGCTTTTCAGATTGTTCAACACACTGAATATCTGGAAAATAACGCAAGAAAAAAAGATCACTTGTCTGAAAACTAAAAGAACTATGTTCCCAAAATGAGTGCAACCACGGGTTAAGTTCTGCAGCTCGAGCTCCTGATGACTGTCTGTCTGATTGTAGATGCTCCTGATGACTGCTTTTTTGTAGGTGCACCTGATTGCACCTTATTGTAGGTGCTCCTAATTGTCTGTCTTATTGTAGGAGCTCCTAATTGTCTGTTTTACTGTATTGTCTGTCTTAATGTGGGTGCTCCTGATGGTCTCTTATTTGCTAGGAATGGGAACAAATGGTTAGCTCCAGTGTTAATGGTCAATAAAGCATGAATACAGCCCACCGGCACACACAAGTGTAAGCCGTGTAACTGGTACCTGGTTTGGTGGGTGTGGCTGGGTTCTGTATGTGAGACATTCACAGGCATGACACAATGAAAGGTTCAAACATACAAAGCTAACATACACCAGTCTGCTGTGCATATCTTACAAAACCCACACACACCCTGAAGTATCATCCACTTGTATGGTAACCATCATTTTGTTCTAATCAATACAAAGCTGGCCTTCTTGAAGACTTAGTTTGTGATATGACAATAATCAGATTTCCACCCAAACCACAGTATCATTACCAAATTCTCCTAAGTCTTGTTGGATTGAAAATGTCATGTATCTCCTCTCCAGGTAATGTTGTTCATGATAGACGACCCCAACTCCTCCATCCTACCGGCCCCCACACCTTCATCAAGGCCCTTAGGGGCCACAGCGTCACCCTTGAATGCATTCCTAAGGGCCTGTAAGAACCTCACTGTGGTTTAAAGTTGTGTGCATGTATGTTGTGGTGTTCATTCACGCATGTCTTCACATTGTGTTTTCTAGACTGATTTGAAGGAAAATACTTATACTAAAATATTTTACAATAAAAGCAATTTAATAATACTTTGCTGCAGGAAATGTAAGAACGGACAATAGAAGTAGCAAACAGAGATTTTCTCCCTATCTATTCCTCTGATCATGGGGTACCCTCAGTGCCACCCCCTCTCTGGTGCTTTATGTCCCTGATGGTGATCATGTTACAAAGTCCATCAAATCGTCCACACTATCTCTATCTGTCTATTCATCCATCCTTCTCATCCACCCATATCCCCACCCACACTTATCTATCTGTCCATCCACCTTACAGCCCCACTCCCACAGTGAGCTGGATAAAGAAGCATGGCAGTCTGGATGAAGCAAGAAGCAAATTTGAAAAATACAACCGCTGGCTGACCTTTCCAAACATAAGCGAGTCTGATGATGGAGAGTACCAGTGTCAGGCTTCCAACAAACTTGGCTTGATCACGCATTCCTTCACCGTCACTGTCGAATGTAAGGCAGTCCGCACAGACACGGGGACACATTTTAAACAAATTTTAAACATTTTTAAACAAATAGCATTCTAACATAGCAGATGTTAAAAATGTATCAAGATAAATAACAGCTTTATTTCCTTCCTTTATATTTTCCTTCCGTTCTCCTCAGCTGCTCCTTACTGGTTAAAGGAACCCCAGAACTTGATGTATGCCCAGGGAGAAACGGTACGCCTAGACTGTGTGGCCAACGGCAACCCTTCACCCACACTCACCTGGAGCATCAATGGGCAGAAGCTGGCAGGTAGGTGGCATTAGAAGCAACAGTACCTTCTTGTAAAAGTGTGTCCATCAGTAAATTCATAAAGAAGGAAAACGAGAGAGAGAAATAAAAAGCAAACAAAAAAATATACTTTCAAGCTGTTTAAGTAAAAAAGTTGATAAAGACTAAATAATGTTGCAACAAAAGCAAACAAAATGAAGACAATAGGGCTGAAACAGTTGATCAATTTAATCGATTATAATCGATTATCAAAATAGTTGTCGACTAATTTGGTCATCGATTAATCGTCTAAAAAGTTTTTGCTGTCAACTGCACTTAAATTGGTCTCCATGTGGGGCAGTAGAGAGCAAATTGACGATGCGAGCTACCAAAATAGGAGGAGAAGAAGATAGCAGCCAATCATTGGCCTTCATTTCACCCCGCCTCACGTGATCAGGCAGATCCAACAAGATGGTGGAAAGAAAAACATACAAAATCATCCGAAGTTTGGAGTTCATTTTCCGCTAAATTTGAAAAAGACTCGCGTTAATATGCAAAGTTTGTGAAACGGACACGTTTTAGCACGGAAGCATAACGACGCTGCACGAACATCTGAAAAAAAAACATGTCGGACTCGAAGCGGGAGACGGCAAACCGGAGCGATACACGATGTTATTTCTAATGAAAACAATTTTACAGGTCGCTAAATACACTTTTTACAATCTGCAAAAAAACAAAAACAACCCAACATGGACTACTTTCTGTGGAAAACGGTTGCACTCCGCAGCAGAGCGCTTCTCTCAGGGACTCTTATTTTGGAAATGATCGTGTCCGATATGAGGCCGCTGTCAGTAGGAAGACGAGGGGTTTAAAAAAAAAAAGATCGCTAAATTCAATCCAGGATATAAGACCCCCTCCTCTACATCGCAAAGCACGCGTTTATTCCCACAAAAAGATGAGCGCTGTTAGTTGGGCACCCCTTTACCGATTAGTAGATCTGTGTTTGTAATATTATAAGTGGTAAAGATGGTCATTTTATTTATTAAAGTTACTATTTTTTCAGTAGAGATGGTGTTTTTGTTGTTGTTGTTGTTGTTGTTGTTTTTTGTTTGTTTTTTTTTGCACTAATACTTCACAACTTAAATGTTTTTGTATATTTTTTACTCAAGTTAATCAGGGGTCTTTTTTTTGTACAATACTTCTGAACAAGGTTAAATTTGCGAATCCAGAAGTGTTAAAGGTTTCTTGTTTTTAAATGTGATCCAACAGTTTACATTTGATGTTTTATTAGCCAGTACTACTAAAGCACATGTTATGGGTTCTTATGATTTACTTTTACTGTATACAGTAAGTAGATTTATTATTTTCTAGAAATGATAATATTCTACCTTTTTATTTAACAGAAAGATTAACATTTGCTCTTACTGTAATAAACCCAACGTGTTGTTTATGTGGTTATGAGTTGTGTTTTACACAATTACATTCTATAATATGCCGAAAAAGTAATATTTATTAAATTGTCCTTTTTATCTGATTAATCGAATAATCAATCCAATAATCGACAGATAAATCGATTACCAAAATAATCGTTAGTTGCAGCCCTATAAGAGAATTTTTATTTTAGATTTGTCAGACTTTATTAAAGTTTAAAATGTTCTCTAGAAATCAAACTAAACTTTGTTTTTCCTTCATCCTGCAAAGACGTGGACCCCGACCCTCGACGTTTTTTAACCGGCAGTGGTTTGATTTTGAGAGATGTGGAGTATGAGGACACAGCCGTGTACCAGTGTGAAGCCACCAACATACATGGATCCATCCTCCTTAACACTTACCTGTTTGTTGTTGGTAAGCACACACAGTTTATTCGTCATACTTGCAGTCTCTCTGCATCATTGCCGTTTTTTGCAGAGCTCCCTCCTCAGATCTTGTCTTCTGACGGCGTGCTGTACAGAGTCATACAGGGAAGAAATGTGAAGCTGCACTGTGAATCCTTCGGCTCACCGCGACCACAGATCATATGGTACATCACCTTCATTTCATCTGAACTTTCTAAAGAAACTACTTTAGTGCTTTTACAGGTTTGTTAAATGTTAAATAATAAGTAGAAAAACAAAGGATTCCAATCTATGTTAAAGCATTTTATACTTTTTAACATTATTTCAAAGCTTCAAAGACTTTGGTTGTCTTTTTACTTACTGTATTTTCTGCACTATAAGGCGCACCTTCAATAAATGACATTTTTAAAAACTTTTTCCATATATAAGGCGCACTGCATTATAAGACGCTACCTTTAAAGGCTGGGGTTATGTTATGCATTCACTAAATGGTGCTGCACTAAAGGGAATGTAAAAAAAAAAAAACAGTCAGATAGGTCAGTCAAATTTTATTAACAATTACAAAAAAGCTTTCTGTCTTTACTCCCAAAATGAATAAACAGCTGTTTTATTATTTTCTCAGAGATAAAGTATTTGTATTTTCGTGACACAGTTTATCTTCCATTGGAGATAAACTCTGTTTAGTCTTACTTACTTGGCACAGCGCGTCTTCTTGCTTCCTCCACTTCCTCACCATTGATTCATTGATGTTAAACTCTCTCGCTGCGGCTCTACGTGTTCTACTGCGTGACCGATCGCCTTGAGTTTAAACTCTGTGGTGTAACAGTGTCGCTTGGTAGGAGCCATTTCTGGGTCTTTACACAAACACACAAATGGGAATGAGACGCCAGCATGCACCGCGCACTACTTCTTCTACGGAGGAAAATGGAACCGGCCGCTGCTTATCGCAGTTGCGACACTTGTTGTAACTCAATATTAATCCATACATAAGGCGCATCGTGGACTTTAGAGAAAATTTAAGGTTTTTAGGTGCGCTTTATTGTGCGGAAAATACGGTTCATTTTTTTCCTGTTAATAGTCTTGCTGCTGCATTTTGAACCAGCTGAAGACTTTTTAGGGGAGATTTAGGGCATGCTGCGAGTAAAGCGTTACAATAATCCAATCTTGATGTAATAAATGCATGAGGGAGTTTTTCAGCATCATTTTACATCAAATATTTTGGAATCTAGCAAAATATAGTTTTGCAATTTTGCGCTAAGTGAGCTTTAAATGATAAATCCTGGTCAAATAATACTCCTAGGTTTCTAGCTGTGAGGTCACAGTTTTTTTGTCCAGGCTTGGTCGGTAAAAACATCTCTCAGATTTTTAGGACCTACTGTAATGACCTCAGTCTTATCTGGGTTTATGGAGGCGATGATTTAATGTCATCAAGGTCCAGCAAGCTAAATATTGTCTTCTGTGGACCAGTTAGTCCTGAATGTAAACAGAAATGCTAGGATAGATTTTTGTGTCCTGAACAACCAGCTACTCTAAACATTTCTTTGAAATGACTGTTAGTGCTTCTGCTCAGCAGTAAGACAAGTTGGACTTACTGTTCGGGCGTTGGGGCCTCGTGTTTTGCAGGTCTGTTGTCAACGAGGGCTTCCTCAGACTTTGTACATTTCCAGTGTTGTTGAAGTGACCAGATATTTTTACCAGTAATGTTTTGCTTCCCTGATTTCACGGGACAGGAAGGTTCTAGCCCTGCTGCTTTACCAGTGCTGTAGAACACGTACTGAACCCTCTGGGACTGGTGAACCATTCCTGTCAGTGACGGTTTCTGGTTGGTGTGGTGATGGATTTTCTTTGGGTTACATTATCAATGCACTTACAATGTAGGCAGTATCAATTCAATGTGTTCTTGATTGCTATTGGCAGTTTGTTGTATGGAAGCAGACTTCAGACAACTTTTTACTGCTCGAATGAGTTTCACCTTTGATTTGTACTCACTTCTCAGCATCATCGACCGCGGCGGGAACCTTGTATGTTCCTTTGGGTGGCGTGTAAACAAGATCCAAGATGTTTTTTCATCTTGTTGGAAAGTTTGTGGTGGTCCATCTCAGAATGAGGAGGAGCAGTGTAGAAAGACCTTTTTGTCAAATTCCCAGCAGTGATGACAAATCCGTCCTCATTTTGCCAGTAGATCAGTACTTTTGAGCAATCTCAGAAAAAAAATGTTTAACACTTCATCCCATCACAAACTCCGATGTGATTTTCATTCTTAAAAATATCTTAAGTTTGCTACGATTATGTGCATAGTTAAATTTGTGTTTTATCTATATGTGTTTAGGAATGACAAAAGCAGTTCTCCACTGCTGCTGGATCCCCGTGCCTCATTGTGGACCAATGGAACAATAGAACTGTCCAACGTCACCCATCAGGACAGCGGAGAGTATACCTGCAGTGTCAAAGACTCTAACATCTCCATCACTGCTCACCTGGCAGTTTTCAGTAAGTCAAATAGGGAGGTCTCCAACCACAGAGGGATCACACTCCCCAACCTCCCCGGGAAGGTCTATTCAGAGGTTCTGGAAAGGAGAGTCCATCTCAGATTGAGGTGGAGCAGTGGGGTTTTCATCCCAGACATGGAACCGCGGGACCAGCTCTTTGCAGAATCTTGGAAGAATCCGTGGACAGTCAACGTGGCTGGTTTCTTTTCTTTTTAGGAATTAATTCCTAGGTACAGTTGAGGCGGGGTGAAAGGATCTGGTTTGTGGGTCTCAGAATTGTGTTCTGTTTTAAGCAGATACGTGGTCCTGTTGGCTTTGTCAATTTGTGATTTCTAACTCTCACTGGACTGATTTGCAGTGTGAATCAGCACCTACAAATAGGAGACCAAAAATTGGTGGAGTGAGTGGGGAGAAGGTTCTGCCCCAAGTGGTGGAGTTTAAATAGGGTTTAAGTTCGGCAGACGGATTGATGTGACGTTTGCAATAATTAGGGCGCTGCATCAGAAAGCAAAACTCTCAATTTACCAGTCAATAAACGTTCCCACCCTCGCCTATGGTCACCAGGATCTTCGTTCCTACCATGACCGAATGTGCAGGAAGACTAGTTCAAAATCTAATTTATCAAAGTAAAAGGTTTATCAGTTTGAGTAGAGAGAGCCAGTGGAATAGGTTTTGGAGGCCTTTACTGAAGCTCTGCTGATTTTAGTTTACCCGGCAACATATCCGAGGTGAAATGTGATTGGTCAAATGCTTAAATGAGAAAACCCATCTTTGGAAGCACCGTGTTTACCGGAAAAGCCATAAAAGGAAATGGACAAATGGGGTTATTTATTATTTTGAAAATTAAATATTATTGGCTAGAATATAATTGACATCAGTTTATGATTCAAATATTTTTTAGGCCAGAAGAGAAGGCTTTGAGGTTTTTAGGCTTTGCCACTGCTTCCTAACCTTCACCCATGGAAATGAAGTGTGGATAGTAAGCAACATACTGTAACAAGATAGTAAATATGTTGCAAGTTTAATTACTGTATTTTCACGACCATGGGGCGCATGTACAAGTCTTAGATGTTCTTCAAAATGAGCGGCGTGCCCTATAGTGCATTGCGCCTTATAAGTGTTGTGAAAAAAAAACAAGTAAAGCAGATGAACACTACGCTTGCTGTGATTCTATGAGGTCTGACAAAGTAACTCCAACCGCTGGACATCATCGTGAATTGTTTATTCACAGCAAGGCTACGAGTGGCGTGGGAGCAATGGATGACAAGAGGAGACCAAAGATTCGCGAAGGGTGGACGGCAACGCCAGGCGAGTTACGCCACAGTTTGCCGTTGGATTGTACATTACATGCTTGGCACTGTTGTCTGAGCTTTCCCAAAAGCAGGCATCATTTCCGAGGAGCCACATGGTACAGAAAGTGACTCTGACAGCGAGGAAAGTGTATCAGCTATGTTGGTTTTAGTGCAGCTGTTAGATTCTGAAGCAGAGGATGAGGACTTGGATCCTTGGATCCTCTCTACCCATCCTGGACAAACAGCGGAGCTCCTTCTCCAAGAGGCTCAGACAGTTTTGCTCGAGAACATCTCGTTACCGGACGTCTTTCTTCCCGTACGTGATCGGGCTCTGCAACGAGTCACTGAGCAGATAGAAAGTTGTTGCTGTGACACACAATTTCCCCATGTGTAGGATGATTAAAGTATATTCTGATTCTGGATGGATTTGATAAATGACTTTATGATGACATTGAATAAGATTTAAATAAAGTCAAACAAACTCAGTTTTACTTCCAATCTATTTTTAAACACGCACACTTGTCTGCTTATGTGTGTGTTGTTGTAAGGCGGACGTACGTTGTAGAGGATATGTATATAAAACCCCCGCCCTATCATCAGGGGCACCATATGTGTGTGTTAAATACAGAGCACACCAAACTGGGACTGCGCCTTTTAATACTGTGCGCCTTTTGGTCGTGAAAATACGGTAGATAATGTTGTTTAGTACATCATAATGTACATCCAATAATCTCAATGACTTTTTTTCAGATGAGACCGTCATACTTAATGAACCAGAAGATGTTCGCATAGTCAGAGGAAGCAACGCTTTTCTGAACTGTAAATTCTACAGTGATCCTCAGCTCCATTTGCACGGTGTGGTCTGGGAAAAAGACAGTTACAATCTGAAGGAGTCATCTGATGTCAGGTTGGCACATTCATGATGCATCAGCCACAAATAAAAATATTGCAAAGAAACACATTGCCACTTTCTGATAACATTTGATAGGCATCTTCTAATGTAAGACAACTATCTGCACAACATTCTCTCTGCAGTTTCATTTCTCTAACACTGTCAGTCTTGTACTTCTTATCCTTTCAGTTTCTTTTTCATTTTCCCTACTGCTACAGAAAAAGTTCCCTACATTTGTTATTTCTACCTGCGACTAACGGGAATGATGCTTTATACTTGTAACAAAACAATACAATTAGGGCTGCAACAGTTAATCGATTTAATCGATTATAATCGATTATCAAAATACTTGTCAACTAATTTGGTCATCGATTAATCGTCTAAAAAGTTTTTGCTGTCAACTGCACTTAAATTGGTCTCCAAGTGGGGCAGTAGAGAGCAAATTGACGATGCGAGCTACCAAAATAGGAGGAGAAGAAGATAGCAGCCAATCATTGGCCTTCATTTCACCTCGCCTCATGTGATCAGGCAGATTAAAAGTTGTGAATGTGCTGCGGTTGCTTTCAGGAAGCTCTTGGGGGGCGTCAAGGGAGACTCAGCTTATGATATTTAGAGCGATGATTAGATCTAGGTTAGATTATGGGAGTATATGTTTTGGTAATGCAGCTGCCACTCACCTTAAGCGCTTGGATGTTTTGCAAGCCAAAGCACTTAGAATTTGTTGTGGGGCTTTGCGCACCTCCCCAATTCCAGCGTTATTGGTGGAAATGGGGGAGACTCCTCTTGCATTCCGACGGTCTAAATTAGCTATGCAGTACGTGAGCAAATTGGTGGCATACATTGGGAAGCATCCTACGAAAGAAGTGTTGGTAAATGTTTGGGAGTGGGGAGGAAAAGGGAAGTGTGAACATTTCCTCTTTAAGATCAGCAATGAGCTAAATAGACTGGGGTTCAAGGAGACAGGGGTAGCCCCATATGTGGTTTGGACTGATGTACCTCCATAGGTCCTGGCAGAAGAAACTGGCAGGGATTTGTTAGAGTGTATACAAATGGGTCAAAGGACCCCAGGGATGGGAAAACTGGAATGGCCTTTTATGCACCTGACTTTGACCTAGTGCGGAGTAAGCGTCTTAATAAGGTGTCTGTGTTTACAGCCGAGATGATGGCAATTATAAGTGCGTTGTATTTGATTGAGGAATCAGGGCATGAGTTGGTTGTAGTGTGCTCCGACTCTGCGTCAGTATTGGAGGCGTTGGACAGTGGAGAAGCTAAAGCGAGACCGGATTTATTTGCGGAGCTACTTTCAGTTTTTTCTAGGATTGAAAGGGCAGGGGGAATAGTTGGGTTCCTGTGGGTACCGGCTCATGTAGGCGTCCTTGGGAACGAAAGGGCTGATGTGGCCGCAAAATTGGCTTTAAGTAGAGGAATTGAGATGCATGTACAACCGGGAGTGTTTGAATGGAGATCAAGGATTAAAAGTAATATTATGGAAGCTTGGCAGAAGGTGTGGGAAGCAGAAAATAGAGGCAGACATTATTTTTCTATAAACCCAACTGTTTCCCCTGTGTCTGTATATGCTGGTAAGGAGAGGAAATTTGCAGTTATCCTGACCAGACTAAGGTTAGGCCATTGTGGGCTTGCGTGGGATTTGGCCAGGATAGGGAAACATCCAGATGGATCGTGCCAACACTGCAACCAGAGTCAGACCGTTAAGCACGTTTTTATAGAGTGTCCTCTTTATGCAAGGCAGCGTGCTGTTTTGTTTAAATCTGTGTCTGGAAAAAGTGAGTTGTGTCTTAAGGAGCTGTTGAACCCTCCTGCAGGAGCTGACCATTGTATGCGCGCTATTGGGAACTTTCTAGAATCTAGTGGAGTGTGCCTATGGTCGTAGTGGAGTGTGCCTATGGTCATAGTAGAAAATCCTAAGTGCAGTTCCTGAACAATCCAGAAAGGCAGCAATGTGCCGGGTGGCATGTAGTCTGCCGGAAAGAAGAAGAAGAAGATCAGGCAGATTCAACAAGATGGCGGAAAGAAAAACACATACAAAATCATCCAAAGTTTGGATCATTTTCCGCTAAATTTGAAAAAGACTCGCGTTAATATGCAAAGTTTGCGAAACGGACACGTTTTTGCACGGAAGCATAAAGTTGCTGTACGAACATCTGAAAAAAACAAAACAAAACATGTTGGACTCTAAGCGGGGGACGGCAAACCGGAGCGATACACGATGTTATTTCTAATAAAAACAATTTCACTGGTCGCTAAATACACTTTTTATGCTTATGAGTTACTTTTACTGTATACAGTAAGTAGATTTATTATTTCCTAGAAATGATAATATTCTACCTCTACGCTCCTTTCTACCTGTAACTAGTGGGAACGCTCCTTTCTACCTGTAACTAGTGAGAATGCTCCTTCATACCTGTAGCTAGCGGGAAGGTCCTTTCTAATCGTGATGTCACCACAAATTCAATATCAGCCATGTGTCAAAGAGTCACTTTCTGGTGTTGTTAGGTATCATTTCTACCGCAACGGTACCTTAAAAGTGATGAATGTTCAACAAGAGGACACGGGCCTTTACACTTGTAAGGTAAACACTGACCTGGACCAAGCACTCGCCACCGGCTCCATAACAGTGGTTGGTAAGTGTCCCGTTGGGTTCCAGATGTTTCCGTGTTACTCCTCTGAACCAACAGTTCTCTTTTTGTCCTACAGCCCCACCGGACCCCCCAACGTCACTCATTCTGTCCCTAATAGAGTCACACCACTACAGGCTAAGCTGGAACCTCGGGTCCTCTCACAACAGTCCCATCACAGGTAATGTTCTCATTGCATCCCCACTCATTCAGACCCCCACACAGGTGCAGACCCCCCAACTGCTGCAGACCCCCCGTCACTGTTGCAGATCCTCCACACCGCTGCAGATCCCTCCCCACTGCTGCAGATACCTGTTACTACTGCAGATACCTGTTACTACTGCAGAGCCTCCCACTGCTGCAGATACCCGTTACTACTGCAGAGCCTTCCACTGCTGCAAACCTCCAAGCAGCTTTTTCCTCTGCACTGTTGTGCTCGTACCACGCAAACTTAAACTTTATCAAAACCACCGTAACTGTCTTTTCTTAATGTAAACTTCATAAGGATGGCTCAGTGGGCAGGGCGACTGTCCCGTAACCGGAAGATCGCTGGTTCGATCCCCCGCCCAGAGTGCACACCAACGTGTCCTTGAGCAAGACACTGAACCCCCAGTTGCTCCTGATGATAGTGGTATGCGCCTTGCATGCCAGCTCCCATCACCAGGAGTGTGTGTGTGAACGTGTGTGTCTGGTATGGAGTGAATGAATAATGCACATGTAAATCGTCTTTGAGTATCCGGGAAAGCGTTATATAAGTTTAATGCATTATTATTACCGTATTTTCCGCACTATAAGGCGCACCTAAAAACCTTAAATTTTCTCTAAAGTCCAGGGTGCGCCTTATAACCCGGAGCGCCTTATATATGGATTAATATTGAGCTACAACAGGTGTCGCAACTGCGGTAAGCAGCCGCCGACTCCATTTCCTCCATAGAAGAAGTAGTGCGCGGTGCATGCCCGGATATATGAAAGGGCGTCTCATTTCCATTTGTGTGTTTGTGTAAAGACCCGGAAATGGTTTCTACCAAGAGACACTGTTACACCGCAGAGTTTAAACTCAAGGCGATCGGTCACGCAGTAGAACACGGGAATAGAGCTGCAGCCAGAGTTGAGATCGGACTTAAAAAATCCAGCCCGACCCGAGCCCGCGGTATATTTTATAAATATATCATTTATAAAAAATTTATAAATTGGAACATTTTCAAGAACACGCTTTTTTAATTAAAAAAAAAAAAAAAAATCACACTATCGGACCCCTAACACACCTCTTCTGTTTAGCGCGAAGAGGAGGGACGGTCTTTGAAACAAATGATAAAATAGCGATCATCACTTTTACCAGTCCAGCTGTTTAAATGCCCGCTCAGCGTCGAGGTGCCAGTCTTTTGGTGTCGTATGAAAGCAATTTAGTTTATCCTTAACTTCTTACTCCTTCATATCGAGGTTACCAGTTCAAAATAAATAGAATAAAGACGTGCGCAGGAGAGGATTACCAAAGTAAGAGGAGGTGTTCATGTGCGCAGAGGATGAGCTGGCTCTGTGGATCCTGTTTAGTAGTAAAACATTACTTCTCTGTTTTATCCAAATTATTAATTTTATAACAAGTATTCCTTAGTTTAGTACCCACACCTCGTTTTAGTTTACATTTTATAAACATATATTTATTTAAAAAAAAAAAAAGAAAAAAAGTCAGCAAGAGAGAAGCCCGACCCGACGTAATGATAGACATTTTTAGGCCGGACCCGACCCGAATTTTGGGTCGGGCTTAAGATCTTACCTCTGGCCGCAGCGAGAGAGTTTAACATCAATGAATCAATGGTGAGGAAGTGGAAGAAGCAAGAGGATGCGCTGCGCCAAGTAAACAAGACAAAACAGAGTTTCCGCGGAGCAAAGCGAGATGGCCACAGTTAAAGGACAAAGTTGAACAACCTTTACGGTAGCGCCTTATAATGCGGTGCGCCTCATATATGGAAAACGTTTTCAAAAATGTCATTTATTGAAGGTGCGCCTTATAATGCAGTGCGCCTTATTGGGCGGAAAATACGGTATTATAAATCACATCTGCATCAAATCTCAGGTGTAAACAGCCAATTTGATCTCCACCCAGCAACCATGCCTCTCGAGCTCCATGTATCATGCAAATGAAGTGGTGCATCCACAATGGCCCCCACATGAGCTGCTGACACATGAAAATATTCATTAGCAATCATTGAAAAGACTTCAAAGTATCTTCTGGACTGTTTATTTGACGATCAAGATGATTCAACTTCCATCTGGAAATCATTTTCAATTTTTTATGGATTGAAGTGAAAACATCTCAAATGTCTAGAAGACACTTTGAATCCTTTTCTAAAAGGGATCACTCCTGAACAAATTAAGGATTACACAGATTTGTTACTCATGACCAATGGGGAAGTATCACCACACCATTGTGCAGCCGTGGCGACATTGTCCACAAACAAGATTTTGGGAGGCCGTCATCACGGCAACTGTGTGACTGACACATTGAATATGACGATATTAATCATATTAAGAATTACCGAGTGCTGTCGCGCACCAGCTGCATGACAGCACACAATTTCAAAATGAGTTCAAACATGTTCAAACATGTTGAATAAGAAAGTGCATATGTCTTAATTAACAATCTTTTCCATGATGTGCTCCAATTTTCTTACACATAGTCCGAGACTGACAGGCATTTATGTGTGCTTTCTAATTATTTCTTCACTGCTTCAAATGCTTCATTTCACTGTCTTCTGTTCACTTTAGCTTCTGTCCACAAGTCTTCTCTTTTCCCCTCGTCTTGCCATTTTGCAGCTTCTGACTTTGCTTAAAGTAGTGCTTCTCAAATAGTGGGTTTTTTATAGTAGGCTTTTTATTCCAAGCGTTTTTCAGGAAAGCTCTAATTCCTGCCATGTTGTCTGGTGTACAGTTTAAAGCTGTTCTTTTTTGTACGTTGCTTTTTCTTTATTTCTTTTTATTTATTTCGGTCACATTGTAAAATCACATTAAAGAAAGTGACTTTTTTTTTTAGTTGTATTTTACCAAGGGGCCTAAAAGGTATCGGCTGAAGCACACGCTTATTACTTATTATGTTTTCTTTAATTTTAATGAGGATACAATGTTATGCAGAAGTGTACTTAGAACAATTTCATAGACAAATGATAATAATTATAGTCACGGTGGAGAAGGGGTGGGGGGCGCAAAATATTTTCTTCTTCCTAGCGGGGGCGCAAGAGAAAATAATTGAGTAACACTGGCTTAAAGTAACACAAATCTCCACACTTTGCGCCTTTTTCATAAATGCTCAATCTTGACATTGGTTCGCATGGATTTGGGCATATGGACTTTCAACAAATGAGGGCCTAGATCTTCAGGGAGGTTTTTCTGCATCCCTTTGTTTTTATGGACATTTTCACATTGCATGTTTTTGCAGAATTTATCATAGAAGCTCAAGAGGAGCTCCCAGATGAGGAGGCCCCCGGCTGGATAGAGTGGAGGAGAGTTGGGGGAGATCTTCATCATGTCCGACTGAACCTCCGACCCTTCATCACCTACCGCTTCAGACTGGTTGCTGTTAATGCCATCGGCAAGAGCGTGGCCAGCCAACCTTCTGAGGACCACAGCACTCCACCTGAAGGTCAGTTTGTAACAAGAGCTGCAATGAGAACCACCACTAACCGTCCCTCTTTGAACCTGCCCTGCTAGATTTTAGTATTTTTGATAATATTTATAGATCACATTGATATAAATTGATGTTCTACAAGTTTCTGGTGTCCTCCTGCAGCTCCGGACCAAAACCCCCTTGCTGTTCGCAGCAACTCAAGCCAACCAGGGACACTGGTCATCACATGGGAGGTAAGAATCCCCCTGCAGGCATCAGACCATAAGTTGTTAACACCAGGTTCAGCAACCACTCATGACATGCAGTAAAATCAGTTATATGAAGGAGGTTGGGACAGAGTGGGTTGGTGGTAGCTCGGTCAGAAAACACCAAAAAGGACAAACTGGTCAAATTTGAGCAGATTTAGCTGCCAGGGCAAGGTCACCAGACAGGTAGAGAGGAAGAGAAAGCTGGAAGGACAAGAAAGCATTAACAACTGATGAGGGTGAAAAAAAAAAAACACCAACCAGGAAACTCAGACTGGGATGTGTTTGCAGGAAATGGAAAAGCGTCTCCACAACGGACCAGACTTTGGCTACTGTGTCTTCTGGCGGCAGCTAACTAGAAGCAACACACCGTGGGGGAATGCGTGTGTAAAGGTTCCACCGCTGGTTGTGAACAACACTGGTACTTACACACCGTTTCAGATCAAAGTTCAGGCTGTAAACACCGTTGGAAAAGGACCAGAGCCCAGTGCCACCACTGGGCATTCCGGAGAGGACAGTAAGTGGCCATGTGCTGAGGAAGCAACGACTGATGAGCAAACAATCTTATGTTATTCATTTTATTGTTTTATAATGTATTTAATGAATGTGGTTTTTATGCATCTGTCTGTGGTTATCCCGACAAGTTCCTAACAGATAAATAAAGTTATTGTTGATTGATTAATTGATTGAAGATATCACCTTACACTTCTTTACTCTTAATTGGATTTTCATCTCAAAGTTATGAGGCAGATGCTCGAGCTCAGCAGGAATTTCTGACTCTAAAGGAATACATTTTAAAGAAGAAAGCAGTAAAAAGAAGGATTGGACAAGTATTGCATAAAAATAAATAATTAATGATTCGAGAGTCTGTTGTTCTGTCTAGTGTACAGTATGTCACAAAAGTGAGTATACCCCTCACATCTCTGCAAATATTTATTCATATCATTTCATAGAACAACACTTTATAAATGACAGATGCAATAAAAACTAGTCAGTGTGAACTTAGTAAGAATAGTGTAAATTTATTGTCCCCTCAAAATAACTGAAAATACAGCCAAGAACATACGAGGCCAATACAGGCTGCCCCGGGCGGCTGCCTGCTGTGGTGTCTCCTGGGTTTTTTTTTTTTTTTGCATCTGGTCGTCTATTTTTGCATTTTTTCCACTCGGTTTGTGTTCGTCTTTTGCCTGTGTTTGGTCCCGGTCTGGTGATGTGACTTTGTGCGCTCTTTGGATGTCGTTTTTGACTGCACTGTTTTAGGGTTTCAACGGCTAGTTCTCCATTTTGCTAGTCATGGAGTTGTTTCGCTTTCTTAGCGTTAACTCAACCAGTAGCTAGCTGGAACCAGATCCACCATGGCTGGAGGAGTCTATGCAGTCCAGACAGAACTGAGAAGGAGACGATCAGAAAGGAGGCGCTTTGAGCCCAGTGTCCCTGCGGTTGTCATGGGTAACATCCGGACGCTCACTGGCAAGATGGAGGAACTGAGGACGCTTGTTCTGACCCAGCAGGAATGTGGAGGGGCCAGTTACGTCTGCTTCATTGAAGCCTGACTTTGTGGACTCATTATGGACTGTTTTTAAACCGTTCAGTCGCCAGCTTTTACACCGTGTGAGCGGACCGGGAAGGCATCGAGGTGTTAGCACCGCAGCATCAAATTTCCCTTCAGGGATTAATAAAGTATTTTCAATTCAATTCCTTTGTCCATGGAGTTCACCAGAGCTTCACAGGTCGCCATGGAAACCTCTTTCACTTCTCCATCACAACATCACCTACGTGGTGGACTTTTGGTCCTCCACTTTGTGGTGTTCGATGGAGTTTAGGTCTGGAAATATACTTGGACAGTCTGTCACCTCTACCCTCAACCCCTTTAGCAAACCAGTGATAATTTTGGCGTGTGTTTGGGGTCGTCATCATGCTGGAACACTGCTCCGAAGCCTGGTTTCTGGAGGGAGGGAATCTTGCTCTGTCTCAATGTGTCAATTTATATGTTAGAATGGATATACTGTATCCCTTAATGAACTGTACACCCCAATGCCAGCAGCCCCACACCATTACACTCCCACCACCATGTCTGACGGTAGGCAAGAGTTTGTATTTTTTGCATTCCTCTTGTGGTTGATACCACACATTTACCAACATCTGAACCAATAGGTTCATTGGTTCTTATCAGACCACATGACATGGTTCAAGGAATCCTGTTCCTTTATTTGCATTTCTACAGCCAACTGTTTGCAAGCTTTCTTGTGCATCATCTTCAGAAGAGGCTTTATTCTAAAACGACTACCATATAGAGCAGTTTGATGTAGTGTGTGGCATACATATATAGTGTGTGCAGGTTGACAGGCTAATTTCCCGTTCCTTCAATCTCTGCAATGCTGGATGCACTCATTCATCTGTTTTCCAAAGCCAATCTTTTGATGTGGTGTTGAGAACGTGCACTTAGCTTCTTCGGAAGACCAGGCGAGGCCTCTTCAGAGAAGAACCTGGACTCTGGATGATCTTGGACGCTGTGCTACAGCACAGTTTCAGAGTGTTGGCTATCAGGGTCATCTTTAAATAAAGCAGTAATTGATCTTTTTCAGGTCTTCTGAAAGTTGTTTGCCATGTTGAACTTTCAGTGGCCAGGTTAAGAGTGAAAGAGCTTCCAAACAAATTTGACAAACCTGCTATCTGATGACACCTTAGACAGTGGACCACTAACAACAACGAGGAAGGAAAAGGACTAATTGTGCTCAGTTTCCATATGTTCACCTAAGGGTGTTCTCAGTTTTATTGCCAGTGGTTGTAGTTTTAGTCATTTTTAAGAGGACAATAAATTTTCATTGGAATACAAACTTCACACTGACTACTTCTCTTCACATCAACGAATAATTTACTTGTCCTATGAAAAACTTCTTCTTCTCCTTCCATCATTTCCCTTCAGGGGGCGCCACAGCAAGTCAGTTTCTTCCATCTAACCCTATCTGTTGAATCCTCTTTGGTCACACCAACTATCTTCATGTCTTCCTTCACTGTATCCATGAACCTCCTCTTTGGTCTTCCTCTAGTCCTCTTTCCTGGTGGTTCCAAACCCAGCATCCTTCTTCTGATGTACTCTCTTTCTCTCCTCTGCACATGTTCAAACCATCTCAGTCTGACCTCTCTGACTTTAAAACCTCTAACATGTGCTGTTCCTCTGATCCTGTCCATCCTGGTCACTCCCAGAGAGATCCTCAGCATCTTCATCTCTGCTACCTCCATCTCTGTTTCCTGTCTTTTCCTCAGTGCCACTGTCTCTAGACCAATCAGGATGGCCTAACTCGCCACGGTTTTGTACACTTTTCCTTTCATTTTAGCTGAAACTCTTCTGTCACACATCACACCTGATACTGTCCTATGAAAAACTATAACAAAATATTTGCAGAGATGTGAACGGTGTTCTCTCTTTTGTGATGTGCCTTATATTCGGGGGGAGAAGGTAAACTAGTGTCAAGAAGTCTCATGGCATATGAGAATCAGTTGTTTGTAAATTTGGTTGTTCTACACCGCATGCCACAGAATCTCCTGCAAAAGTACAGTAGTGAGTAGAGTCTGTGGTGTGGGGTTGGGGCTTTAGTTGAGCCCAGATCAGACAATGTTTCTTCACAATGTCCTGGAGAGTAGGAAGTGGAGTATCAGTGATTTTCTCTTTTGTCCCCTCTAGCTTCTGTAAAGATTTTCAGTCTGGGGCACCAACCTTAAAGGGGCTGGTCAGGATGCCCTCTATAGAAGCTGGTGTGGAACTGGTTAGCATAGCCTGTATAAAAATAGGTGAGGATGTACACTCCTCTACTTGCAAAGAAAGTGCACGTGCTGCTGGGCGCTCTCTACCAGTGTGCCAGTTTTATTAGACCAGCTTACTAATAGACCTAGCATCATGTAGAGCTCGCATCATGCCCGGGACTTACCACATGGTCATTCTTTGCTGACGTACTTGCGACTGTGTCTCTCTGTTTCAGAGCCAGAAGAGGCTCCAAATGGAGTTTCCACTAAAGTGGAAAACAATACTGTTACAGTGAGGTGGAAACCAGCCCAGAATGTTCGTGGTAGGCTGCTGGGATACAAGGTAATCTCCTTTATAATGTACCTCAATGCACCTCTGTTCTCCAAAAAACACCTATACACACACACACACACACACACACAACTCCAACAAACATCGCACTCACCTAATCAACAGCCTCCCTCCTTTGTCACAACCCGGCACAAAGGCCATGACAAAAAACACCTAGCCAGTGTTGCATGAACGACACGAAGGACATTCATTAAAATAAAATAAACAAAATGCCCCAAACAAATCACAAATCAAATGAACCAGTTGATCAACAAGGACAAAAAAAAAGGTGGGCTGCTGAGTTCCTTTCCGTTTTTAAGACTTCCCAGAGTCACTGGACAGGTGTCTAGGGACCTTTACCATCTTCCCTTTAACCCACATCCCACCTCTACAACCCTCCCTTTAACACACATGCCACCTTTATCATTCTCCCCACCCCCATTTCAAACAAAATCTTCCCTTCCCATGGACGCAATTCCACCTGAACATAAACACACACACAGATATCATTGGTAAAAATTTCTTTTTTTTCTATTAGATCTATTTCAGCTGGCGGGGTCGTTGTGATGGAACAGTAGGTTCCTCTCATTGTACAAAACACCACAAGGACCAGCACCACAAGGACCAGCAGCACAAGGACCAACATCACAAAGACCAGCACCACAAGGACCAGCACCACAATGACCAACACCAAAAGGACCAGCACCACAAGGACCAGTACCACAAGGACTCCAGAAACAATTACAACTGGGTGGTTGAGGTTAAGGGCTCAGTTACCTCTCAGGAAGTGGGGGGTCTCCAGTTCTTCTCCCAGTATGATCTGTGGCTCACCGTGTTCAATAGTAAAGGGGAGAGCCCCCCTTCTCTGATGCACCCGTTCTACACTCCACAGGGAGGTGAGTGTAAAACTAGATCCAATAGACCATTCACCGACAGCACCGTAGTTCCACGTAACCACGTTTTGTTCTGCTATGGTTCCACAAAACGATGGTGCCACAGCAACACAGTTCCATGAAACGTTCTGCAAAGCTCTGGCTCCACAGCAGCGTAGCTACACAGAACCCCATTTTGTACTACCACAGTTTCATAGAACCCCATTCTTCCCTGTCATAGTTCTACAGAACCACCTTCTGCACTGCCAGAGTTCCAGAGCACCAGCGGTCCACAGGACCACAGAGTTTTGTCAAATCTTAGTTTTGTTAAGATTTGACAAAACTAAATCTTAAAAATGCTGTTGACTGATCTTTTCAAATTGATTGGGGAACCTACGTGCATTTAAAACCAGGGATTTTACTTTCTAACCTGATCCACGCAGCTCCTGGTCCTCCAGCATCGCTTCGCCTGGAAAGCCCCACAGAGACATCCTTGGTTCTCCACTGGAACCCTCCCGAAGAGACAAATGGCCTCCTGCTGGGCTACATGGTGCAGTATCAGCAAGGTGGGATCAGTAACCCATTTATAATGTCTAGGATCTGTCCGTGTGTCTGTGACCTGTCCTTTTGTGTCTGTGATCTGCCCATGTGTGTCTGACCTGTCCAGCTGTGTGTATCAGACGGTGAGGCGTCCAGGTGGTGGGTTCGTTATATATTTGTCTTCTTTGCAGTGGCATCAAACAGTCCGCTGAAGATGCAGATGATCGCTGATCCAAATGTCAATCACATGTTGCTGGAGGATCTGGACCCAAAAAGGTTCTACATGTTTAAAGTAATAGCACGTACCTCCGCTGGGGACGGACCACCCATCGAAATACAGGGAGCTACTTTGTTGGATGGAGGTGAGGCGGTTTACATAATAGGTGTAGTTTCTTGGAACCATTATCTGTAGATGAGGAAGGGTCTCCGAGGGGGTGAGAAACTTTGTGAGAGAGGTTGGGTCTGTGTGGATGAAGTTGATGAGTGGTGGATAGATAATTAGGGGGATCATACTTGGAGGATGATTCTGATTTATACACTGATACGTTTCCTTCAGCACCTCCGACAAACATCACCATAGTTCCCAGCAGCACGTCCGTCAACCTCAGCTGGGTCCCTGGAGAACGTCATAGAAACCATGGCTTCCACATCTACAGCAGGAAGACAGGTATAAGCCGGACTGTAGGAGCCATAAGGGGAAACAGGCAGTACAGTACGGTACAAGGCCATCAATTACCAGGTCAAAGTTATTATTTGAGTAAACAAATGAGGGCTTTTCAGGTTGTTGGAGGTACCACATACCGTAGGTCCGGTAATGACCAAGCTAATGATTAACTGATCAGCATTGTTGACCAAGTTAGTTTGAACCAGAATCAGAGTTATTAAAAAAGTTAAATAATGACCAGGTAATTTAACCTGTGCCAACTTTAGCTTCAAGAACTAATAATAGAAATTATAATTAGCATAAAGACACTGTAAAAACAAATGTGAAGTCAATGTTTCTGTGTGGAGTAACTGAAATGAATGGAGTTCAAACAAAATAAAAATCAGCAGATGTAAATCAAATTGATATGGCAATAATTAAAGAAGTCACAGATCAAATTGCTCAGGATTTGACACATTGTCTCATGGAGTTCTACCCGACGACATAAAAATGGCAAAGTTTACACACATATTTAAAAACAGTACCGAACATTTCATAGAAAATTATAGAGCGATCTCACTTCTATCACAAATTTCGAAAGGCTTTTGGTCAAATAATTAGATCGTTTTCTTGAAAAAATAAATGAATGTCTCCACAAGTTTGGATTTAAAAAACATCTAATTACTATAGTATACTGTATGCAGTGACGGTTCTGATCGAGGAGGGCAGTTCCTCTTTGGAAAGCGATGAAGATGCAGTTGGGATTTTTATAGATTTGAAGCGAGCATTTAATAGACAGCTGAGGATCTCTCTGGGAGTGACCAGGATGGACAGGATCAGAGGGATGGTTTGGACATGTGCAGAGGAGAGAGAGAGAGTACATCAGAAGAAGGATGCTGGGTTTGGAACCACCAGGAAAAAGGACTAGAGGAAGACCAAAGAGGAGGTTCATGGATACAGTGAAGGAAGACATGAAGATAGTTGGTGTGACTGAAGAGGATGCAGGAGATAGGGTTAGATGGAAGAAACTGACTTGCTGTGGCGCCCCCTGATGGGAAATGATTGAAGGAGAAGAAGAAGCGAGCGTTTGATACCATCGATCATAAATAATTACTAAAAAATTAGAAAAATATGGTATGAGAGGAACGGTGCATTCCTGGATAAAAAGTTACTTAAATAACTTAACTTAAATTTAAATAATACTTAAAATACGGGTGGAGACGGTGGCTGTGTGGTTAGAGCGCTCGCCCGCGGACCGAAAGGTCGCAGGTTCGTGTCCCACAGAGAGCATGTCTAGGGTCCTTGGAGAAGACACCTAACCCCCGCTTCTCCCACCATTGGTGCCGTTGAAGGGCAGCCTGTTGCGGTGTAAGGAGTGCAGCAAACAAATTTCCCCGGTGAGGGATGAATAGAGTAATTCATTATTTATTTAAATAGAAAAGAGTTTGTACAAATAAACAATGTAAGATCAGATTTTAGATCAGTGACGTGTGGAGTACCACAAGGATCTGGGATTGCTCCAAAACTTCTTAATGTTTTCATTAATGATATATGTAAATGTTCAAATTTATTTAAATGAATTATTTTTGCAGATGATACAACAAGAACAACATTGAAAGTAAATTCCAAAAACTTAAAGTTTGGTTTGATTTAAACAAGTTATCACATGCAGCAAAAACAAAAAGCATTTTTAAAACTTAAAATAGATGATGTTGAAATTAAAAGAGTTTATAATACAAAGTTTTCAGGAATTATTAATGATGCTAAATAAAGATAGAAACATCTAAAATACGTAAAGACAAAAATTTCAGAAACTTTAGGAATACTGTATAAAACTAAAGGCTGTGATTTACTTCACTTTAATACTTCCTTATATGACATACCGGGTTGAACCGTGGGCTGGAACACATAAAACTTTAATTAACGAGATCTTTTTATTGCAGAAACGTGCCATAAATGAATAAAGTTGGATATTTTGAACACACACACCCTTTATTTATTAAATCAAGACTGATAAAATTCAAAGATTTACAACATTTTAAAGTTCTAATGTTTAAAGATAAGTTCATTATTTTTCCAGCAAACATATAAAAATATTTTAAACTTGAATTAACAATCTATCATTTTAGAGATGACTGTAAATTTATTTTATCAAAACAGGAAAAAGGCTCAGACAAAAGTGTCTGTGTTTTGTTGGAATTCATTTATGGAATAATATTATAAATAAAGAAATAAAAGAATGTTTTACTCTGAAAATATTTCAAAAGAAAGTGTCACCATTTGTTTTGATAATTATTCAATTTTGTGTTTTGTGAACGTTTTTTTTTCTCTTTCTGTAAATTTATTTCAAGGTAACTTGAAGTTGTAAAAGTTAAGTTTTATTGGGCACACAAGCATTTTTTTTTTGGTTCAGCCTGTTTTTGGTCACCTGGTGTGAGGTTTGTTAGTGTATACAGTGACGTAACAAGAGACTGATTACAAAATCACTTCTATTCTTCAGGTCAGTGGTGTTTGATTGTCATTAGTACTGCTTGTCCTGTGTCGTAGACAGAATCGGCTCATGACGTGTCTTCATGTGTTTACCTTTTAGCTGCCGAGGGGAGCTGGGCAGAGTCAGAGGTCATTAACTCCACACAAGGTTTCTATTGGCTGACCGGCCTCCTGCCCGGGACAGAGTACGACCTAAAGATTCTCCATGGAAACATCACGCAATGGGAGAACTCTGTCTCGACCATGAGATCACGTAATCCCTTCTGAATCAAAGTTCTTCCATCAGTCATTCATCAACAGATCAACGCAGACTAGATTAGATCAGAGTTATTCTAACTAGATTAAATCAGAGTTATTCTAACTAGATTAGATCAGAGTTATTCTAACTAGATTAAATCAGAGTTATTCTAACTAGATTAAATCAGAGTTATTCTAACTAGATTAAATCAGAGTTATTCTAACTAGATTAAATCAGAGTTATTCTAACTAGATTAGATCAGAGTTATTCTAACTAGATTAAATCAGAGTTATTCTAACTAGATTAAATCAGAGTTATTCTAACTAGATTAAATCAGAGTTATTCTAACTAGATTAAATCAGAGTTATTCTAACTAGATTAAATCAGAGTTATTCTAACTATTGTACATTACTACAGTGGACCAGATATGAGCAGAACACTCCTCTTGTTAAAAACACTTCCTTCTTTCGTTACAATGTTGTTTTAGTGTGCAACAAAATCCGTGGCCAAGAACAACTTGACTTTCTAATAGTTTACACATATTAGATTGGAAAGTTTGGAATTCCTCAAACATAAACAAAATCAAATACCATTTCAGAAAAGTTTGTGACGTAGATATAAATATTCAAACCTCCAAAAAGATGATTATGAATAAAACCGCTTCCTTTAAGAAACACCACACCTCTTCATCCACAAGCAGGGGTTTTCATTAAATTTCCAGTTAGCTTGGCCACGTGGCAGAGGTAGGGTCAAGTATTTCTTTTTCAAATTTATTCAGAATCATCACAATCATGACAAAATGGCCTCCCTGGTGTTTTATGTTCACTGTGATTCTTGGTGTTGATGAAGATCTTCTTGGTGATCTTCATCAACCAGTCAGTTTCTTTTACCTGGACGTCACATTGGACCCAGGACTGAACAAGGATGACTGTTCAGGCTTTTGTATTTATTAGTTTGTATTTGTTCTGTGTGGTGGTTGTTTGTATTTTTTAGTGAAGGACACCTGTACATCTACATCTGTCTGTTGATGGAGCTTTAAAAAGATTGGACTGCAGGTAGAGAAGCTCCTGGCTAATGAGGATCATTAATTAACAAAAACAACTTTTTAAATAATTATTCTCACCTTTGGCTTCTATAAGGCAGAAAAAAATCTGTCTCTGAAAACCAAAAGTAAAAAATAAGTTGGGACTGTCTGAAATTATTTGGGTTCTGCTTCAGTGATGATGTCCTTGTTCCTCCCAGTGCCATCCGAGATGTCTGGGAGTTTCAGCACCCTAGCCTGGCTGTTTGGACTTATCAGTGCTGTTGTACTGCTGGTTCTGGTCCTGCTCATTCTGTGCTTCATCAAACACAGTAAGGGCGGAAAATATGCAGGTATAGTTTTCTATCTTCCTTCATGGTTGCTACACTCATGTGAATGGGACATTACAAGGTGTTTTCTCTCCAGTTAAAGACAGAGAAGAGAAACAGGTGGACTCAGAGTGTCGGCCGATGAAAGACGAGACGTTTGGAGAATACAGGTACATCTTGGTGACGGCTGTTACCAACAAAAAACATCAGGTTCAATCCACTTTTATAGGTCTGATTTCACCAGGGATTCATTCATTTACTACCAGTTCTGTTCACTCACCACTAGGTTTCCTTTATTAACCAACAGGTTCCATCCAGTGACTACCAAGTTTCATCCAACCATGTTCCATTTAAATTCAACCTGGTTCTGAACTATTAACAAGATCCAATCACGTTTTAGAATTTCTTCTCAGATTCAAGGTCAAGGATTTCCTTTTACTATGAGATTCAAATCAATAGGTTCCATGCATTTACTACCAGGTTCCATCCAGGTTCCATCCAGCTAACCATCAAAAATATTTTGAAGTGACGACTAAGTTTGTTTCTCTCTCTCTCTGTCTCTCCTCACTACCTCGCTCAACCTGCAGGTCCCTGGAGAGGTGAGGATCTCATTAAACTTTATTATACTGATTATTTTATTTTAACTGTTTATTTACTTAAACGTGTGGTCAGGTCTTTAGAAATATTTTTTTGTTGTATGCGTACACATCAGTTGACATCAAACTACACACCCCGGACAGGTCATTGGTTTGTTGCGGGACGACATACACAAGCAACCATTCACACACATTCCAAAGGGCAATTTAGCAGTGGCCAGTCAAGTTAACATGCATGGTTTTGGAGGGTGGGAGGAAACCGGACTACCCAGAGAACACTCACGTAAACAGGGGGAGAGCATGCAAACTCCACACAGAAAGGCCAGTGTTCCAAGCCTCACCTTCACTCCGGGACTCAAGCCCCCAACCTTCTTGCTGTGAGGCCGTTGTCTTAACCACTGTGCCACCGTGCCACCCTTTAAAAAGAACTCATTAAAGAAAGAAAGATACATTTAAAAAAACATGTGTTAATAGAGGCGACATCAGACCACAGACTGTCTGACCCTTTAAAGTTCAGGCTGTAAATCTGTGGATTAATCTTCTTTAGACGGTGTATGTTTGTGTTTTTAATAAGTTTAAGATCATAAATGTGTGTTTTTCCAGTGACGTGGAGGAGAAGCCGTCGGACAGCCAGTTCTCTCTCTGTGAGGACAGTAAGATGGGAAGTGGGGACTCTCTGGCTGAGTACGGGGACAGCGTGGACATCCAGTTCAATGAGGACGGATCGTTTATTGGCCAGTACAGCGGCCGAGGACCTGTTACCAATGGCAACGGAGGTTCTGATCCTGGGTCCCCGGTTCCTCCTCCCCCAATCGCTCCATCTATGTCCAGCATATTGAATCGAGTCAGCTAGACCCTGGTCATTGATGACAGACACACTCATGCACGCACGCACATGCACGCACACATACACACACACACACACAAACCTCAAACACATACACACACACGTACACACATAACCATCACACACATGCTTGACACACACATACACAAACCTGACCAACACACACACCTGTCACACACATAAACACCTGACATACACACACTTATCCCAGATACACACACCTCTCACACTCATACCTTTCACACACACACTCACACACACAAACCTGTCACACACTCCTCTCACACAAACACCTGTAACACACACATTCCTGTCATACACGCACACACTTCTCACACACAGACACACACATGCACACACACATAACATACACACACTTATCCCAAACACACACACACACACACCTGCCTCACACACACACCTCTCATTTACATACCTGTCACACATGCACACACAACTGTCTCACACACACACGATTGTCTGACTGAGTGTTTCATGAGTGTAACTGTATTTTTTTTCCTCCTTTTTTTAAGAAGACAGTTTCTGCAGATTATTATGGGATGGACTCTGTTCTCCAGATAATTATGGGATGGACTCTGTTCTCCAGATAATTATGGGATGGACTCTGTTCTCCAGATTATTATGGGATGGACTCCTGCCTTATTGTTAGCTAGCTCGTAGATGTAGCCAATTAAACAGTTTGTGGTTCTGAGCTCACAGATCCATTTATTTATCAGATGTTCTACAGGTTCTGTTTGTGCTTTTTCTTACTAACAAGGAAGATTTGAGATATGCTAATGTGTGCTGTAGCTGATAAACTAATAAACTCTGCATAGACAACACACACCTCTTGTGATGCGTGTATTTATCCTGAATGCACTCCACCACCTAGATACTGGCCTTAGTGTGAGATGTTAAAACTTTGTCGGGTTATTCATGTGAAACTTCTGGCAAACCAATTTGAAGTATCTCTGCAAAGATTCAAAACAAATCTGGTTGTCATGGTTCCAACCTTCTTGTTTATTAAAGTAATTTTTTTTTTTTTTTAATTTTGAATTACTCTATTCATCCCTCACCGGGGAAATTTGTTTGCTGCACTCCTTACACCGCAGCAGGCTGCCCTTCAACGGCGCCAATGGTGGGAGAAGTGGGGGCCAGGTGTCTTCTCCAAGGACCCTAGACGTGCTCTCCGTGGGACGCGAACGCGCTAACCACGCGCTAACCACGCGGCCACCGTCTCCACCCAAAATAAAAGCTGTGCCTTCAAAATAAAATCCATCACAAGTGCAAGTCAGCAGAAAAAAAAAAAAACCAAAAACTAAGGAAGCAGGAAACATGCAAAAAAAAAAAACTGCTTTGAATGAACGGATGCGTTTAGCACAAAAAAAATCAGCATGAATAAACCCTTTTTTCTTACCATGGCGGTCAAGAGAAGCCAAACGGGGTGGTTCGGGATTTCCTCTGAGAATTTACATCAACAGACAGTTATCATCCAGCTCGAAGACCAGGCCCTGAAAGATCTCAAGGACTTTAACTTATGGATTTCTGGAGGGAAGGATGGGTAGGGCAGTGACATGTGGTCAGAGGCAGAGGTGAGATCGGGCCTAAAAATCCAGCCCGACTCGACCCGAGCCCGTGGATATTAAAACCCGACCTGACCCGAGCCCGACCAATCAACTTAATTTGCGGGCCCGAAACAAGCCTGAAATGTCATCTTTCCTCACCGGGGAAATTTGTGTGCTGCACTCCTTACACCGCAGCAGGCTGCCCTTCGACGGCGCCAATGGTGGGAGAAGCGGGGGGTAGGTGTCTTCTCCAAGGACCCTAGACGTGGTCTCTGTGGGATGCAAACCCACAGAAAGCGATTATAAATGTTACAGAAATATTTATGAAACACCACAACTTTCTGCATCTATACATGTGTGTTAGAAAACTACTGCTGCTGATCACACAAAAAAAGCAGATAAAAAAATCGGCAGGGAAGGCAACTATGTATTCTGCTTCCACTCAAAGGGGCGCTCGCAAACTGGCAGGTTCTTTCTGTCTTTTAGCGAAACAGAACCTGTCAGTTCTTCTGTTTCCAAAATCTCCATTAAAACAGAGAAACTCTTAAACTAAGAAAAAATAAAGACAACTTCTACAACTTAGTCATAAAACTTTTCAACGGATGGACTTTATTTATAAGTATAAGTAAAAACACAACTGGTTCTGTTTGTTAAAAAAAAAAAGAAAGAAATCGGTCCGTCGTGGTAAAGAGAGAGCTGAGCCGAAAAGCAAAGCTCTCGATTTACAAGTCGATCTCCGTTCCTACCATCACCGTGGTAACCAAGATCTACATTCCTACCCTCACCATGGTAACCAGGATCTACGTTCCTACCCTCACCGTGGTAACCAGGATCTACGTTCCTACCCTCACCATGGTAACCAGGATCTACGTTCCTACCCTCACCATGGTAACCAGGATCTATGTTCCTACCTTCACCATGGTAACCAGGATCTACATTCCTACCTTCACCATGGTAACCAGGACCTACATTCCTACCCTCACCATGGTAACCAGGATCTACGTTCCTACCCTCACCATGGTAACCAGGATGGACGTTCCTACCCTCGCCATGGTAACCAGGATCTACGTTCCTACCCTCACCATGGTAACCGGGATCTACGTTCCTACCCTCACCATGGTAACCAGGATTTACGTTCCTACCCTCACCATGGTAACCAGGATCTACGTTCCTACCCTCACCATGGTAACCGGGATCTACGTTCCTACCCTCACCATGGTAACCAGGATTTACGTTCCTACCTTCACCATGGTAACCAGGATTTACGTTCCTACCCTCACCATGGTAACCAGGATGGACGTTCCTACCCTCACCGTGGTAACCAGGATCTATGTTCCTACCCTCACCGTGGTAACCAGCTGTGGGTGGTGACTGAAAGAATGAGATCGCGGGTACAAGCGGCTGAAATGAGCTTCCTCTGCAGGGTGGCTGGGCTCTCACTTAGAGATCGGGTGAGGAGCTCTGCCATCCGGGAGGAGCTCGGTGTCGAGCCGCTCCTCCTCCAGGTCGAGAGGAGCCAGATGGGGTGGTTCGGGCATCTGGTCATTATGGCCCCTGAGTGCCTCACAGGCGAGGTGTTTCGGGCACGTCCCACCGGGAGGAGACCAAGGGGCAGACCCCGGACCCGCTGGAGAGACTGTGTTTTATTTTACTTTTTTTTTTTTTTTTTTTTTTTTTAAGGGTTTTTTTTTTTCCTTTTTTACATTTTAAAAAACATTAACATTTTATTTAATAAATAAATGTTTTTGATTTTTTTTTTATGATAAATGCATGCTGTATTAATGTGATACTGTATTAGTGTGATACTGTATTAATGTGATACTGTATTAATGTGATACTGTATTAATGTGATACTGTATTAGTGTGATACTGTATTAATGTGATACTGTATTAGTGTGATACTGTATTAGTGTGATACTGTATTAATGTGATACTGTATTAGTGTGATACTGTATTAATGTGATACTGTATTAATGTGATACTGTATTAGTGTGATACTGTATTAATGTGATACTGTATTAGTGTGATACTGTATTAGTGTGATACTGTATTAGTGTGATACTGTATTAATGTGATACTGTATTAGTGTGATACTGTATTAGTGTGATACTGTATTAATGTGATACTGTATTAATGTGATACTGTATTAATGTGATACTGTATTAGTGTGATACTGTATTAATGTGATACTGTATTAGTGTGATACTGTATTAATGTGATACTGTATTAATGTGATACTGTATTAGTGTGATACTGTATTAATGTGATACTGTATTAGTGTGATACTGTATTAATGTGATACTGTATTAATGTGATACTGTATTAGTGTGATACTGTATTAGTGTGATACTGTATTAATGTGATACTGTATTAATGTGATACTGTATTAGTGTGATACTGTATTAATGTGATACTGTATTAATGTGATACTGTATTAGTGTGATACTGTATTAATGTGATACTGTATTAATGTGATACTGTATTAGTGTGATACTGTATTAATGTGATACTGTATTAATGTGATACTGTATTAGTGTGATACTGTATTAATGTGATACTGTATTAGTGTGATACTGTATTAGTGTGATACTGTATTAATGTGATACTGTATTAGTGTGATACTGTATTAATGTGATACTGTATTAATGTGATACTGTATTAATGTGATACTGTATTAATGTGATACTGTATTAGTGTGATACTGTATTAGTGTGATACTGTATTAATGTGATACTGTATTAGTGTGATACTGTATTAGTGTGATACTGTATTAATGTGATACTGTATTAGTGTGATACTGTATTAGTGTGATACTGTATTAGTGTGATACTGTATTAATGTGATACTGTATTAATGTGATACTGTATTAGTGTGATACTGTATTAGTGTGATACTGTATTAATGTGATACTGTATTAGTGTGATACTGTATTAATGTGATACTGTATTAGTGTGATACTGTATTAGTGTGATACTGTATTAATGTGATACTGTATTAATGTGATACTGTATTAGTGTGATACTGTATTAATGTGATACTGTATTAATGTGATACTGTATTAATGTGATACTGTATTAGTGTGATACTGTATTAGTGTGATACTGTATTAATGTGATACTGTATTAGTGTGATACTGTATTAATGTGATACTGTATTAATGTGATACTGTATTAGTGTGATACTGTATTAATGTGATACTGTATTAGTGTGATACTGTATTAATGTGATACTGTATTAATGTGATACTGTATTAGTGTGATACTGTATTAATGTGATACTGTATTAGTGTGATACTGTATTAATGTGATACTGTATTAGTGTGATACTGTATTAGTGTGATACTGTATTAATGTGATACTGTATTAATGTGATACTGTATTAGTGTGATACTGTATTAATGTGATACTGTATTAGTGTGATACTGTATTAATGTGATACTGTATTAGTGTGATACTGTATTAATGTGATACTGTATTAGTGTGATACTGTATTAGTGTGATACTGTATTAGTGTGATACTGTATTAATGTGATACTGTATTAGTGTGATACTGTATTAATGTGATACTGTATTAGTGTGATACTGTATTAATGTGATACTGTATTAATGTGATACTGTATTAGTGTGATACTGTATTAGTGTGATACTGTATTAATGTGATACTGTATTAATGTGATACTGTATTAGTGTGATACTGTATTAGTGTGATACTGTATTAATGTGATACTGTATTAGTGTGATACTATATTAGGAGGAAGCGAGAGGATGGGGGAGGCGGCGGGATGCCAGGCCCAGGTTCACCGTCATATCATTAAAGCTGGAAAACAAAAATGAGTTTACGTTCCTTTTTCACTATTTTTGTTTTTTTAGTCGGTACCTCAGTGGGCAGCACGGTGGCCTCACAGCAACAAGGTGTGTGTTTTGGCCCCGATGGCTTTCCATATCTGTACACACTGTTTATTTTGACAGTGTGTGCATCACGGAGACACACATTTTAATGGGAGCAGTGTTGTTGTACTTGTGGCGTCATTTAGTGACAAAGATAAAAAATATATTAAAAAATCAAGAAGAATCAAACTAACATGGTCACTTCCTTCTTGTCACTTCACGATCTTTATTATTTTCTATTATTTTCTATGACATTGCACTAATTTTCTTTTTCTTCTGAGCACTCTTAGTTTTGTTAAAAGTATTATTATTTATTTTATTTTTTATTATTTTTATTTTATTTTTTATTTTATATTTTTGCACACCTGTATCAAAACAAGTTCCTAGTCTCTGATATTTTTCACTGACATGGCAATAAAAGCATTCTGATTCTGATTTATGGGCATGGGGGTTCTAGTTCAGCGGGCCGGATTAAACCGTTTAACGGGCCGCATGTGGCCCGCGGGCCGTAGTTTGCCCATGCCTGCTCTAAGTCTTTTTTTTCATCCATGTGTGTATTGTTATTAAATGAACTTGTTCACTAGCATGTTGAATGTGTGTGAAGATGTTTACTAAATACACTCCATTTATTTAATTTATTTAATCATCAGACCAACGTTTCAAACACAAATACATGCAGTCACAAACACGTCATAGGGTAGAACATGTAGATTCATTCTTTATTAACAAAGAATAAATTGTTAACCAGTGAGTAAATGTTGTTAGAGGGGGATTGTGACGATAGGGTAACAGTTCTCATAAGATGACACTCATAATGTAGATCAGGGGTGGGCAATTAATTTTTATCAGGGGCCGCATGAGAAGCCTGAATTGTGTCAGAGGGCCACCAACTTTCTTTGATTGTAAAATACATAGCTGGTACTGATCATCAGAAGAATAAAGCACTCTGTAAATATGTATATTAGGTTATGTGAAACTGGTTAAATAAGAAAAACAATTATTGAACCAGTGCAATTTATTTATTAATCTCCACAAACAATAACTTGTAATGCTTTCCACCTCATGTTACCTCTTCAGTGAGAATAATCCAGTCTGTTCTGGGCTTCAAAATAAAAGTTTAAAAAAAAAGTTTAATTTATGGTGTTTATGATTGGCCTCACGCGG
Source organism: Neostethus bicornis (assembly GCA_902685375.1). Lineage (NCBI taxonomy): Eukaryota > Metazoa > Chordata > Actinopteri > Atheriniformes > Phallostethidae > Neostethus > Neostethus bicornis. The sequence goes on along the minus strand of CACRXE010000055.1, from coordinate 416,652 downwards.
GCCGGGCAGGGACGTACAAAGGGCCGGATGTGGCCCGCGGGCCTTAATTTGCCTGGGTCTGATGTAGATGATGTTGGAAACATCCCGTTGTGTATAAATGCAGTGATAGGATCTTCTGAATAGTGATTATAATAATAATCTTATCTTAAATGTTGTTTCTTGATAAATGAGTTTTTTATAGCATACTCAGTTCACTTCACACAGTACTGATATTTTAATGTAAATAAAATATGATGAGCGATAAGTTTATAAACATAGAATGAAACCAAACAACCTCGGCAGCACGGTGGCGCAGTGGGTAGCACGGTGGCCTCACAGCAAGAAGGTCGTGGGTTTGAGTCCTGGGTGGGGACGAGGCGTGGAACACTGTCCTTTCTGTGTGGAGTTTGCATGTTCTCCCCGTGTTTGCGTGGGTTTCCTCCGGGTACTCCGGTTTCCTCCCACCCTCCAAAGACATGCATGCTAGGTTGATTGGCCGGTGCCAAATATCCCCTAGGAATGAGAGTGTGTGTGGATGGTTGTATGTATGTGACCCCGCGACAGACTGGCGACCTGTTCGGGGTGTACTCTGCCCTTCGCCTTAAAGCAGCCGGGATGGGCTCCTGCACCCCCCACAACCCCGGACGGATAAGAAGATGACTGATGACTGAAAACCAAACAAACACGAAACTCATTCATCTTGTAATTACTTCTCGTCGACGCATTTCTGCGAGGACATGATGGTCAGGACGCTCACATAAATGGAGAATTTATCAGGTAAAAAATGTAAACAACCGACACATATTTACTTGCACTTTGACATTTGAAAGGAGTTTCCTCCTCCTACCCTCAGTCCACTCCCTGTTTCACGTCACATCGTAATGATTTATGAGTAATTCTTGGCTTTCCTTATCTGCCCACTTTCAGTGAAAGTGGGCACTCACTGAAAGAGCTCATTTACGGTCCAAAATGGCCGCCGAGAGCCCATGATACCTTAAGCACTTTCAAATGGGACACCACTGAACTCTCAGCTGCTCGCGGTAACGCGCCTGTAAGGGAACAAGTGCTGAAGTGGTCGATTTGGGATTGAGCCCAGAGAAACTCTTACACTAAGAGATAAAGACGACTTCTTTAACTCAGTCATAGAACTTTTTGTAGAGAAGGACTGGCAGATGGACTTCATTTAAAAATAAGGACACAACTGTTTTTAAGTGTTCGTTTGAAAAAAACATATATATATATAATAAATATTTAATAATACTTAAAAAACGTTTGTCCAGAATGATTTTTCTTTTTTCTGATCATTTAAAAGGCAAACGTTATTAAAATTTATTAAACACCAGAATTTAAAGTTTTAAAAATAACAGAAGTTTTTAAAGGAAATGTCTGTACTTTAATTTGTTTGCAGAAAATTAAAGTAGTGTATTAAAGCTTAATACAAGCTTTAAAAATAGCTTGTATTCTTTACGTTTCTGTTGTCACAACCCTTGTTTGTCAGAGTCAGTTATCCTGTTGGCCAGAGTCAGTTATCCTGTTGGCCAGAGTCAGTTATCCTGTTGGCCATTGTCAGTCATCCTGTTGACCAGTGTCAGTTATCCTGTTGGCCAGTGTCAGTTATCCTGTTGACCAGTGTCAGATATCCTGTTGGTTAGTGTCAGTCATCCTGTTGACCAGTGTCAGTTATCCTGTTGACCAGTGTCAGATATCCTGTTGGTTAGTGTCAGTCATCCTGTTGACCAGTGTCAGTTATCCTGTTGACCAGTGTCAGATATCCTGTTGGTTAGTGTCAGTCATCCTGTTGGCCAGTGTCAGATATCCTGTTGGTTAGTGTCAGTCATCCTGTTGACCAGTGTCAGTTATCCTGTTGACCAGTGTCAGATATCCTGTTGGCCAGTGTCAGATATCCTGTTGGTTAGTGTCAGTCATCCTGTTGACCAGTGTCAGATATCCTGTTGGTTAGTGTCAGTCATCCTGTTGACCAGTGTCAGATATCCTGTTGGCCAGTGTCAGATATCCTGTTGGCCAGTGTCAGATATCCTGTTGGCCAGTGTCAGATATCCTGTTGGCCAGTGTCAGATATCCTGTTGTGGTTAGTGTCAGGTAGGTTTTCGTTTTCATTCTGTTCTCATCTCCGTGAAGAGTAGCACGGTAGTCGTTTTAGCGTGGTAAAGACTTGGGGTATCTTTGACTGTAAGTAAATAACTGATAGAAGTTGTAACATAATTTCTAGTTACAGATTTGGCTTCTGTTTAAGTGATTTGTTTTAAATACGCTACAATTTACATAAGGCGACGCTAACTCAGCTAATGCTAACTGTGGCTAAGCTAATGTTCGTTAGTTAAAATGCATTATTTGAATTTCGTTATGTTTTGGTTTGAATAACATGAGAGAAGTTCATGTTTTTATTTGAATGCCTTTTGTTCAGTTGTACAGATATTTTATACATATTTTCTGTGCGTTTTCTGTTTCAGTTTCACCGTCTACACAAACCCCATCTCATCACACAAAACGCAGATTAAAGAGTGACGCCAAGGAAGACAAACTCTACGGTCTGCAGTCTTTTTGGGATTTTCACGAGTTCACTATCTGTCTAGCAGAGACAATTACACGCCTGTGTGAGGACAGAATAATAAGTTTCTTGAAATTCTATCCATAGCTATTGTGGTATTCTGTATTAAGCAGCAGCCGTTACGGCCCGCCACAGATAAGGTGGTGCTGTGGTTTTGTATATCTGTACCGGTGCTGCGGCCTCATGTCAGTTGTTTTATCATTATTAAAAGTTACAGTTCGTTAGACGGTAACCTACGTAAGTTATACAACACAGCATAAAGCTACAAGATGGTGTCAGAAGTCCGTGCTGTCGTTTGAACAAACTGACAGACAAAACAGACAGAGCGAACGGATTGCAACGGGAAGCGGCAAGCTAGCTGAAGATTAGCTTTGAGCATGGAGCAGTTCAAGCCGCCGTTGCCGCTTCTACTCACCGGTACACACCAGCAATCTGTCTGAGCCTTGGCGCAGATGAGAGCAGAGGTTTCAGCTGTACATGACCGCATCAGGTGCGTTGGAGAAAGATGAAATGGTTAAAATAGTCATTCTTCACATTGTCGGAGAGGAAGCTCTACAAGTGTATATTACTCTTACCATTAGCCCAGCCGGAGATGCACTGACGATGTAAGCATTCAGAGACCACTGCACACCACAAAAACGGCATTTTCGAGCGCCATGAGTGTTCCGGTCATATCCAATGTCAACAGGAATAACAGTGGACAGAAAATGTTACAGAACTGTGATAAAAAAGCAAAAACTGCTAACCACTTTGTCACCGTGCTGTTACTTTTGGTAACCTTCCCTGTGTCTTCAATATTGCAGATGACATGATTAAAAAGGCAACGTCAGAATGGGAACATGATGAGATCCTACAAAAAGTCATGGAAAGAGCAAAAGCAGCAAATGTAAATTTTAACAAGGACAAGATTCAATTCAAAGTGGACACTGTGAAGTACACGGGCCATGTCATCACTGCAGCAGGACACAAAGCAGATAATACAAAAATCAAAGCTATTGCAGACACGCCCACTCCTGAGGACAAGCAAGCCTTTAATGCTTGCTGGGAATGACAAAGTTCCTCGCACAGTATATTCCAAATGAAGTGTCGCTGAGTGCATTTTTAAGGCAGTTACTCAAAAAGGACACAGCGTGGCAGTGGCAGTCATACCACGCCACAGTGTTACAAACACTCAAGACAATGCTTACACTGGCACCAGTTCTGAGATTTTATAATCACAAGAAACCCTTAACTCTACAAGCTGACTCTTCTAAAGATGGACTGGGTGCGTGCCTGCTACAGTAAGGACAACCTGTATGCTATGCGTCACAAGCATTTACAGACACGGAAAAAAAGTATGCGCAAACAGAAAAAGAATTGCTGGTCATTGTGTTTGCCACCAAAAGATTCCACCAGTATGTTTATGGAAGACCAGTGACAGTGCAGTCTGATCACAAGCCTCTTGAAGTGATCAAAAGCCGCTTTGTAAAGCACCAGCAAGGCTATAAGGAATGCTGTTATAACTGCAGAGGCACGATCTCACGTAGCTGATGCACTCTCACGCGCTACCATAACCAACGACAATGCTGCTGCAGATGAGAACTCTTGTAATGAGAGAGTTGTGTATGCTTTAGAGGCCACAGATGCTCTGAGTGAAGAAACTCTCTACAAACTGAAAACTCCAGTTGCAGCAGATAGTGTGCTACAAGCGTGTGAAAAGCATATGAATGGTTGGCCTGCTAGAAGGAGAGTTTAGACAAGGCACACCAGAGCTTTTGGCCCGCCCGACACAATATCAGCATCAATAAAGACATTGTCATGGCAGGAGACAAGATCATCATACCACAAAACTTCAAACGAGTAATCCTGGAAAAGCTGCATCTCGCTCACCAAGGCGTACAACGCAAAAAGCCAAAGCAAGAAAGGTGCTGTACTGGCCCGGCATGTCCCGTGATATAGAGATAATGATTGAGAAGTGTGAGCAATGCCAGCGGATGAAACCAAAGAACAAGGTTGAACCACTGGTTCCACATCCGATCCCGGAGCTACCTTGGATGAAAATAGGAGCAGACATTTTCGAGTCAGTCATACCTGTTTCTTTGATTACTTGACAAAATACCCTGAAGTTCTTAATTTCCTTGACAAAACTGCTTATTCAGTCATTGAGAGAATAAAATCAGTCTTTGCAAGACATGGGATTCCCAAAGAGATTGTGAATGATCACGTTCCATTTGAAAGCTACGAGATGAAATCTTTTGCAAACTCGTGGAAGATAAAGCTCACTTCCAGCCCTGGTTTTCCCTCTTCAAATGGCATGGCAGAGCGAACCTTACAGGCTGTTAAACAGGCACTAAGAAAAGCTGTTCAATCCGGCACCGACCCACATCTGGTGCTGTTGTCACTGAGAAACACTCCAGTTACAGGACTGAACCTGTCACCAGCACAAATGTTAACGGGGAGAGTCCTTTGCAGCACACTGACATGTACTAGTGCTGTTTTGAGACCGTCAACTCCACCAAAGATCCATAATAAAGTAAAAAAAAAAAACATGCAGTCCAAGCAAAAACAACACTTTGACCAGCGTGCAAGACAACTACAAGTGTTAACTTCAGGTGACACGATGCACATGCAAACACGCCACACTTGGGAGCCTTGGGAGCCAGCGGTTGTCATCCAACAGAGAGAGGAACCACACAAGCCTATTCAGGGATTCAACCCTAGACTCTGACTCAGATGAACTGTCTTCTCACATCCCAGAGTCCGTTGAGCCACCAGCATGTGACCCCCAGCCACAATCTTTTGACAATACTCCAACATGCTACACGCATAGTGGACAAGCAGTCAGACATCCCGCCAGATACAGAGACTGGTTACTTTGATCGCTTTCGTACGGTCTCTGATCTGCTTTCATGTGATTTTCATATATGTCATAAGTGTTTCTAAGTAGTTATGTAAAATGTGTTCTTTTAGAAAAAAGGGATGTGGTTTATTGTATTAAGCAGCAGCTGTTACGATCCGCCACCAATATGTGGGGCTGTATATATGTGTGTGAAGCCAAGTAAGAGAAGAAGTACCTGCCCTGCAGCCTCATGTCAGTTGTTTTATCATTATTATAAGATATGAGTTCATTGGACAGTAACCCGCGTAAGTTATACAATGCAGCATAAAGCTACAACAACTATAAACGAGACCAATCAGTTTTTGTGTATGTTTCTGAGTGTAATTGAAAGAGGAAGGCTGATTGGATATGAAAGCAGTCTGATGCTGTTGAATGAATGCTGAAATAAGATGCATTTTTCAGCTTTACAATTATAAATTGTTCCTCCCCAGCCATGAAACTCACCGCACGTCACTATCCTGCAGTCATTTGTGTCCAGAGTGAAGAGAAGTGGAGATATATGTAACTGAACACTCTGTGTGTGTGTGTGTGTGTGTGTGTGTGTGTGTGTGTGTGTGTGTGTGTGTGTGTGTGTGTGTGTTTGTGTTTGTGTCTGTTTAATTTCAATTCAATTTTATTTGTATAGCCCAAAATCACAGAATCTATGTCTCAAAGAGCTTCACTTTGCAGATTCAGAAGGAGGAAAAACAAGAAAAAAGAGGAATGTATGAACACAAATATACAGCAAGAAAACTAACAAACATATGCTAACTAAACAATTACTAAATTACTAAACAATAACTAAACAAGGGCACATTCATGCCCTTAGACTCTCCTTCACGGTGAGAAAAAACTCCTAAAAAAAACATCAGTGGGGAAAAAATGAGAACCCTTGTGGGGATCCAACCACCATGACAATCTCCCTCAAGATCAATAAAGTATTTATCTATCTATCGATCGAGAGATCCCTACCCCGGAACGAGCATCCAATGTGTCTAAGTCTATTATTTAAATATGATCTTATTCTACTCTACAGCTAAAAATCTAAAGAAGTCAATAGATGTTCTTCATCCTGTCCTTCAGCCCGGAGATGTCCAGGACGGGGATGAGTAGATGTTCTTCATACTGATGGAGACACGGGGGACTCCTCAGCCCGGAGATGTCCAGAACGGGGATGAGTAGATGTTCTTCATCCCGATGGAAACACGGGAGACTCCTCAGCCCGGAGATGTCCAGAACGGGGATGAGTAGATGTTCTTCATCCTGATGGAAACACGGGGGACTCCTCAGCCTGGAGATGTCCAGAACGGGGATGAGTAGATGTTCTTCATACTGATGGAGACACGGGGGACTCCTCAGCCCGGAGATGTCCAGAACGGGGATGAGTAGATGTTCTTCATCCCGATGGAAACACGGGAGACTCCTCAGCCCGGAGATGTCCAGAACGGGGATGAGTAGATGTTCTTCATCCTGATGGAAACACGGGGGACTCCTCAGCCCGGAGATGTCCAGGACGGGGATGAGTAGATGGATTTCATCCTGATGGAGCGGGAATGATGAAGCGCGGAGGTCTCCTCGGTCTGGCCATGCCCAGGACAGGAGAGTTTCATCAGGAATCTGAATCCTGCACACACACACACACACACACACACACACAACACACAACACACACACACACACACACACAGATGTCTGTGTTTATTTTTGTGTGTGTGAGTGTTTATGTCTGTGTGTGTCTGTGTGTGTATTTGTGTGAGTATATTTGTGTCTGTATGTTTGTGTGTGTATGTTTGTGTGTGTGTCCATCTGTGTGGTTGTGTTTGACTATGTGTGTATGTGTGTGTGTTTGTCTGTTTGTCTGTGTTTGAGTGTGTGTGTTTGAGTGTTTGTGTGTGTATGTGTGTGTGTGTGTGTGTGAGTGTATGTGTATGTGTGTGTGTGAGAGTTCCAAAACTCACTTCTTTTTAACGTCCTTAACTTTTCTGAATGAAGGTTTTTTTTTTTAAAACGTTTTTTTTTTGCTTTTTTTTTTTTTAAGCAGTACCAAATGATTGCTTGTAAAGCAAAAAATGATTTCTGAATCTTCAAAAAAATAAAATCCATTATTATGAAAGGTTAATAAATGTGTGAGTTTGTATTTTATTGTTAAAACAATTGTTGTGATTGATGACGTCAGGGGTGTCTACGCGGGAAGGAGTGCGTGTTGCGCGTGCGTGAGGAATGCCGTAATCACGCCCATCCTCCTTGTGGACCAATCAGGAAACAGGGACGGTTTCCAGGCGCCCTGCGCAGGAAAACAACTGCTGCAAAAAAACAGAAAATGAAGATTTTTTTTGAAAACTTTGTGTTAAAAATCTTTTTTTCTGCAAAATGAAACATTCCTGATGATTGGACGGAATTCCTGCTGCTGCGTCACAGCTGTGTGACCTGGTTGTTTATCTGTTTTTAAAGGTAGGGGGGCTTAAAACCGCCCGTTCTGCTCCTGCTCCATTTCCAAGCTTGTTTTGCTCCTGATGCTGACTGGCGTTCCACCGTGTTCCAACCTGAAGTTCCACCGTGTTCTAGCCTGACGTTCCACCGTGTTCCAGCCTGACGTTCCACCGTGTTCTAGCCTGACGTTCCACCGTGTTCCAGCCTGAAGTTCCACCGTGTTCCAGCCTGACGTTCCACCGTGTTCCAGCCTGACGTTCCACCGTGTTCCAGCTTTAAGTTCCACCGTGTTCCAGCTTGAAGTTCCACCGTGTTCCAACCTGACGTTCCACCGTGTTCCAGCCTGACGTTCCACCGTGTTCCAGCCTGAAGTTCCACCGTGTTTCAGCTTGAAGTTCCACCGTGTTCCAGCCTGACGTTCCACCGTGTTCGTGCCTGACGTTCCACCGTGTTCCAGCCTGACGTTCCACCGTGTTCCAGCTTTAAGTTCCACCGTGTTCCAGCCTGACGTTCCACCGTGTTCGTGCCTGACGTTCCACCGTGTTCCAGCCTGACGTTCCACCGTGTTCCAGCTTGAAGTTCCACCGTGTTCCAGCCTGACGTTCCACCGTGTTCCAGCTTGAAGTTCCACCGTGTTCCAGCCTGACGTTCCACCGTGTTCCAGCCTGAAGTTCCACCGTGTTCCAACTTGAAGTTCCACCGTGTTCGAACCTGAAGTTCCACCGTGTTCCAGCCTGACGTTCCACCGTGTTCCAGCCTGACGTTCCACCGTGTTCCAGCCTGACGTTCCACCGTGTTCCAGCCTGACGTTCCACCGTGTTCCAGCCTGACGTTCCACCGTGTTCCAGCCTGACGTTCCACCGTGTTCTAGCCTGACGTTCCACCGTGTTCCAGCCTGACGTTCCACCGTGTTCCAGCCTGACGTTCCACCGTGTTCCAGCTTTAAGTTCCACCGTGTTCCAGCTTGAAGTTCCACCGTGTTCCAACCTGACGTTCCACCGTGTTCCAGCCTGAAGTTCCACCGTGTTCCAGCTTGAAGTTCCACCGTGTTCCAACCTGACGTTCCACCGTGTTCCAACCTGACGTTCCACCGTGTTCCAGCCTGACGTTCCACCGTGTTCCAGCCTGAAGTTCCACCGTGTTTCAGCTTGAAGTTCCACCGTGTTCCAGCCTGACGTTCCACCGTGTTCGTGCCTGACGTTCCACCGTGTTCCAGCCTGACGTTCCACCGTGTTCCAGCTTTAAGTTCCACCGTGTTCCAGCCTGACGTTCCACCGTGTTCCAGCTTTAAGTTCCACCGTGTTCCAGCCTGAAGTTCCACCGTGTTTCAGCTTGAAGTTCCACCGTGTTCCAACCTGACGTTCCACCGTGTTCCAGCCTGACGTTCCACCGTGTTCCAGCCTGAAGTTCCACCGTGTTTCAGCTTGAAGTTCCACCGTGTTCCAGCCTGACGTTCCACCGTGTTCGTGCCTGACGTTCCACCGTGTTCCAGCCTGAAGTTCCACCGTGTTCCAGCTTGAAGTTCCACCGTGTTCCAGCCTGACGTTCCACCGTGTTCCAGCTTGAAGTTCCACCGTGTTCCAGCCTGACGTTCCACCGTGTTCCAGCCTGAAGTTCCACCGTGTTCCAACTTGAAGTTCCACCGTGTTCGAACCTGAAGTTCCACCGTGTTCCAGCCTGACGTTCCACCGTGTTCCAGCCTGACGTTCCACCGTGTTCCAGCCTGACGTTCCACCGTGTTCCAGCCTGAAGTTCCACCGTGTTCCAGCCTGACGTTCCACCGTGTTCCAGCTTGAAGTTCCACCGTGTTCCAGCCTGACGTTCCACCGTGTTCCAGCTTGAAGTTCCACCGTGTTCCAGCCTGCTGTTCCACCGTCTTCCAGCCTGACGTTCCACCGTGTTCCAGCTTGAAGTTCCACCGTGTTCCAGCTTGACGTTCCACCGTGTTCCAGCCTGCTGTTCCACCGTGTTCCAGCCTGACGTTCCACTGTGTTCCAGCTCCTCTAGCCAGGCGTAGGACAGGCTTCAGGTTTCTGAGTCACTCCTGATTCTCAAATGGAAAGTGCTACTGAAAGAGGACCCACCCATCTCTAGAGCCAGGTATGCTGCTGCTTGGGATGGGGGGCACCTTTCTGCGTACCTGGACCTGCTTCTCTTGATCCACATCATGCTGGTTTTCTAGTTGTGTGTGTGTTTGTTTGTTTGTGTGGTTGTGTTTGACTGTGTTAAACATGCTGGTCCAGGGTTGAATGCCAGCGTAAACATGTTTTTGTTTCTGACCAGGTTAAGCAGCTCTGGACCAGCATTCTCTTCAGAACCAAATGATGGCACCAAACCGTTTTCCACGGACAATGACATGTCGTCCAGGTCATCATCATGGTCTAAGGGAGAGGGGGGGCTGGATCTTCTCCTGGTTCTGATTCTGTCTGTCTTCACAGTCTCTGAAACCAGTCGCCTGCCTGAGGTGACAGTCCTGGATCATACAGGACAAGATCTGTGTGGTCATAGACCTGGATGAGACCCTTTTCCACGTTGGTAAGCGTGTAGATGTCTGCAATCATTAAAGTGTGTAGCTTTCTGGTGCGGTGTCCTGTCAAGATGCGCGACCATCGAGCTCCTGACTTAGCTCCACTGCCCATTCCCGCTCCCTTCCAGCAGCTCTGACCATTGACATGAGAGAGTTGGCATGGAGCAATCAAACTCTGCCCCCATGACACAATCCCTGTCAGACTGCGCAACTGCCCCTTGGCTTCTGCGCATGCCCAGATCTCAGTTGAGGCTTGAAACCTATGATATTAAAATAGCATTCAATCATTCTATCCCAGAAGGACCATGTCTGATAAACACGTTCTTCTGTGAAGCTAGGCTACCCACGCTACTGTCGGGATCAGTAACAAGTTTAAACAATGTTCGTTCTGCCCATAAGGATCAATATGTTTAGAAGTCGACAGAACACCGGTAAACATGCAGCTTTCCGCAGCCGGTAAGCGTGTAGCTTTCCGCAGCCGGTAAGCGTGTAGCTTTCCGCTTCTAGTCGCCATGTGGCTAACAATTCTTCTCTATTCTCCACCAGGTCAATTGACCATGCAGACTTCGTCTCGGAGATAGAGGGGGCAACGCACCAGGTACTCTGCTCTAATTTGAACCCCTTTTTTATATCATTATTATAATGTACACTTTCCTGATGGATTATTAGGAACACTAATACGGTAGGAACGTAGATCGACTTGTAAATCCAGAGCTTTGCTTTTCGGCTCAGCTCTTTCTTTACCATGATGGATCGATGCAGCGTCCTAGTTATTGCTGTCGCCGCACCGATCCGTCAATTGATCTCCCGCTCCACCCTTCCCCCACTGTGAACAAACCCCGAGAAATTTAAACTCCTCCACTCGGGCAGGACTCCACCCTTTTCCGGGCGAGGATCATGGTCTCTGATTTGGAGGCGCTGATTCCCCCCATGGCTCACATCTTTTTTTTTAACCATTCTGACATTCAGTTTGGTTTTACAGGAGGTTGTCTTTACCGGAACCACACCCCCAAATGCATGTGATTGGTTGATTAGATAATTGCTTTGCTTTATTGGATATATCTGCATTGCTTTATTGTTCCTAATACTGCTTTTGGTGAGTCTAAATTGTTTAAAAGACATTGAACTCCTGCTGGGAAGCAGAAGAAATCCTATTTCTCTCCCAGATTGTTTGGAAATGTGCTTTAGAATGTGGAACGCCTTTCAGGAGCGTTACAGGAGGGGTATGGAAGACCTCTGAGATGGATTGTTAAAGTTAAAAAACAACAACTTTAACTGAATGCGATTGAAATAGTATGTGAATTATCATTTGAAATGCAGTGTGTTTGTGTGTGTATGACTGTGGGGGGTGTGTGTGACTGTGTATCTCAGACACAGAACAGGACTGGCCTCCATTGACCAAATGTTCCAGTAGCTTAAAAGAACGAAGTAACAACACTGGAAGAACGAGCAGGATGTGGATCTTCTGTTGGTATAGGTCACCTGGGAACCTTGTTGGGCCTCTGCCTGGTTCAAGTAATCCAGGATAGGCTGTTTACCCGTGGCACGGCCTGCTCTTGATTACTTGTTTCATGAATGGGCCAGAAGCAGCTGACTTCCAAGTGATGATGTCATTTTCAGCTTCCAACAATCAGGTTTAGAAGCAGCCGAGTTTGGAAGGTTCTGGAAAAAGGGAAGTGGGTGGTGAACTAGCGAGTGGGCGTGGCTAGATTAATCAGGAAGTGAGGTAGGTAAACCAGGAAGTATTCTTTACATGTGATGTGTGTTTTCAGGTGTACGTGATGAAGAGGCTGCACGTGGATGCGCTCCTGCAGAGAATGGAAGAACCGTTTGAATTTTTACAGCCAGTCTGTCAAAAAGTACAATCTGTGAGTTAATGAAGTAGAGCGTTAACCCTTTACTACCTGAGACAAGTTTTTAAAACATGTCAATTGATCCATTTCAGCATCCCTAACGTGTATTTGAATGATTTTTTATTCCACTGTTAAGAGAACATTTAGCAGAATAATTTAACATGTCACTTATTGATGTATGTGTTGCTGAAAAGAAAAAACTTTGGAAGAAACACAAGAAAAAAATGCAGATTTTTTTTTTTTGGCCTTACCTAAAAAAAAAACATGTTTTCTAATAAATAACTCCGTGGAATGTTTCAAACATAAACTTCCTGAAATGGAAAAACAACATGTGAATATTATCTCTGCAAAGTTTAAAAGTGATTAGATGAAGTTTTAGAGAATTTAGAGAGGTTTTAGTTTCAGGAAGTCAGACCAGTTTACCACACATGGTGCCATTTATATTTCTGTCATGTAAAAGTTATGAAGTTGTTTATTTTCTGTTTGTTTTTAGGTTTCTTTTGCACCTGTTTTTACACACTTTTAAATGTAAAAAACACACCAAAGATCCAAACTTTCATCCTCTAGTGCATTCTGCGTTACACACAGAGGTTTTTATTTTACGCATGGACTCCACACCCTAACCGATTGGTGTATATGAAGAAGTAACCCCTCCTCTTAAATCAAAATCAATACAGCAGAATAACCCAATTAGAAGGGGGTAAACAAAGCCATGCTTTGCTTTGAGCTCTACAGGAAACAAATTTAAGAAAGACAAAGACGGAATGTTTTAAATGAGTGTGAGCTGACAGAAAATAGTTTTTGTTTACCAAAGGGTTGTGCTTTTCAAAGCAAAATAACAGAAGTCTCCAGGGTACCCTCTATAGTAAGATTAATCTGTGTGTCAGGTTTTCAGCTGGTTTGGGACCAACATGCTTCATTATGTCCGCAGACCCAGTAACGGACCTGTAGGACCAGTCCACTGTGTTCTGGGCTTGGCTCTTCAGGAGTTCCGTGTTTTCCATCGGGCCTGCTACGCCACATAGACCTTCATCCTGGACAACTCCCCTACATGGTCCACCCCAACAACGCAGTGAGTATTCCTCCCTGGTGGACCAGTGTTGTTTTAGTCCATCCTGCTCCAGGTGCTTTCTCTGCAGGTGTCGGGAGTCTCCTGATGATGTGGAAGACTGCTGAACCTGACTCTGGTGTTTGAGGAGCCGTGAACGCACGGCTGGATGAACCGTTTGGACGTTAGCTCACCTCTAAAGCACTGCCAGCACCTTTAAAGAAACAAGAACATCTTTTTTTTTTTACCACTATTTATATTTTGTTTTTAAAAGTGAAACAGGTTTTTTTTATTTGACGTAACTTGAAACCTTGACCTCTGTTATCTGTCGCTTTACTCGCCTGCGGACCAGAAACAATGTATAAAAACAGAAACATGTACTTTAGAAACAGAAACATGCTGCTTGAAAGAAACACGGGTTGTGAAGGTGAATACGTTGACAGAAGTTTTAAGACAAGGGTGTCAAACATATTTTGGTCAGGCTCCCGGATTCAGTTTAATCTGATCTCAAGCGGGCCGGGCCTGTAAACTTATTGTAAAATGACAGAACAAACATTTTTTTTGTAAAGTCACCAATACTTATAATTAAGGGCAAACAAGAATAAATCAATTATAAAATTGTCATTAAATTCATTTTTTTGCTCATTATGAAGAACCTAAGAACTTTAAAAAGTTTGTGCAGTACCATTTGTTTGTTTACGTTACGCTTAGCAAGAAAGCTGGGGTTCGAGTCCTGTAACAAGGCTAGACTCACTGGCCTTTTCTTTGTGAAGTTTGCATGTTCTTCTGTGTATGTTTCTCCGGTTTCCTCCCGCCCTCCAAAAACATACATGTCAGGTTATTTGGCCACTACAAAATTGCCCCAAGGAGAGAGTGTGTGTGCGTGTGCGTGTGTGTCAGGGCAACAGACCTTATTAATAACTGATCACAGTGATCTTAAAGTTACAGTTTTATTTTTTCAACATCTGTAAATAAATTTGAACAAAATGAATAACTTTCACGGTATTTTTTCCTTATTTAGTGAAGTAGAAAGTCATTTGCACATGCGCCGAACAGATCAGGTTTTCAGATACCAATCAGGTAAAAAGGCTGATGAACAGAATAAATGCTCCCACCTGCTGGTGGAAGTTTCACCGCGCTAAAACACTGCGGACCGTTTTATAACGTAATTAATACGTTTTTTAAAATAAGCATGTTTATCCCTCGGACCATAACAAACCCTCAGGCGGGCCAAATGCGGCCCGGGGCCGTATGTTCAACACCCCTGTTTTAAGGCGTGTTTGTGTGTGCGTTAAATCTTCATAGTGTGCGTGCGCGCGCGCTCTGCTTCTTGGCAGGTGAACTGCAGCAGGAATGTTTAATCTTCAATCAGATGAGAACGCGTCAGTCACCTTCTTAACGGAGGTGTGTGGGGTGCCGGAGGAGCCTATCCCGGCTGATTTAAAGGTGAGGGAACACCCGAACAGGGCGCCAGTCTGTCACAGGATGCAACACTTAAATCTATCAAATCTGGTCATTTTAAACTTATAATAGTTTTATTACTAATGTGAGATTTATGTGAATAATAGTGTATTTTTTAAAGCTGTCTTTTGGTGCCTGAACGGAACAATCTTGATTTCATCACCAAATGGTTGTTTTGTTTGTTGTTTATGGACAAAAAGTCAAACATGATTGTTTTAAAAAACAAAACATATTTTCATTCCAAATAAAATCTATTTGTTATTCATTTGTTATTTCGTTTTTATTTTTTATGATGTAAAATATAATATTCTGTTAAATAAATGACGTTACAAAAAGCATTAAATAAAACCAAGTTGCGTGCATTCTGCAGGTCATGTGATCTGATGCAAAACATTTACAGAAAACAACCGGAAATACGTCACAGCGCGGCGGCCATCTTAGGTTGATCAGAAAGGATTTTATATTATTTATATTTAATACAATTAAAACTTTTTTAAGGACCGTTTGGAAGAACTGGGATGTTTACTGATGAACTTTAATTTCTGGAATAAATTCTTTGCGTTTCCATGGTGACTATCCAACGTTTCCGCAGTAACTAGTGGGCGTTTCCATGGTGACGTCAGTAGCTTACGGACAGTCCAGGATTTTTTAAGGAGCGTAAAAAATAAAGCTAAAAGCTGTAAAAAGGTAAGTGTTAGCTATTGTTTAACGTTTAATGAGTGTTTTAAGAATGTTTCTGATCCTGATGGCCGTGTTTTCATCCATAAGGACCGTGTTTTTAACCTGAAAACAGCAGGAAACAGCGACTGTTAGCTTCTGGTTAGCATTCACTGTCCTGTCTGCGTTAATCACATCATTAGTCATTAATAACTCATCTAATTATACATCTAATTATAGATCTAATTATTACATCATGTAGATCTAATTATTACATCATGTAGATCTAATTATTATTCATGTAGGTCTAATTATTCCCTCATGTAGATCTAATTATTACATCATGTAGATCTAATTATTACATCATGTAGATCTAATTATAGATCTAATTATTACATCATGTAGATCTAATTATAGATCTAATTATTACATCATGTAGATCTAATTATTCCCTCATGTAGATCTAATTATTACATCATGTAGATCTAATTATAGATCTAATTATTACATCATGTAGATCTAATTATAGATCTAATTATTACATCATGTAGATCTAATTATTCCCTCATGTAGATCTAATTATTACATCATGTAGATCTAATTATTACATCATATCGATCTAATTATTACATCATGTAGATCTAATTATTCCCTCATGTAGATCTAATTATTACATCATGTAGATCTAATTATTACATCATATCGATCTAATTATTACATCATGTAGATCTAATTATTACATCATGTAGATCAAACAGGTCCTGCTGCAGGAATCGTTTCTGAGGAGAACCGGACTCTTAGAAACGATTCCGTTTCAGAGAAAAGTTACGTCGTAATATTTCATCATTTATTGATTAGTTTTCATTTACCAGCTCCATTCCACCATATCCATCCACTGGCTCCTCTCCACCGGCTCCATCCCACCAGCTTTATTCCACCAGCTCCTATCCACCTGGTTTCCATCATATCCGATCCATCTGGTTTCCACCGGCTAACATCCACCTGGTTTCTATCATATCCGATCCACCTGGTTTCTACCATATCCGATCCACCTGGTTTCTACCATATCCGATCCACCTGGTTTCTACCATATCCGATCCACCTGGTCAGGTGGCCGTCTCTTCTCTTCCCCCCGTGGCCTCGTGACCAGATGCCCAGAAGGTGTTAAAAGTGTAGAAATGATTGTAACTCTTTGCTTTCTTTTGCAGGATTGAACAGAGATTTTCATCATGAACGTCTTCGACCGCAGCATCGACACAGATGCTCTCTTCAGCTTCTCCCAGATGTATGCGTACAGTCACACCTTCCACCTGCTCACACGACCCTCTGTAATCTTCTAAATGTGTGTGTGTGTTGCAGATCTCAGTCCACCCAGGTTCACCTGAAGAACGTCTACTCCAGCCTGGCAATCTGCATGTTAGCTGCAGCTGCTGGATCCTACGTTCATGTCGTCACACGTCTCTTTCAGGTAATCACACTCTAAAGCTGGGAACGTTGGATCAGCCTGTTAAATGTTGTACAACCACCTGGACAGCTTTTTCAAATTCAGTTTTATTCTTTTAGAGAATTTGAAAGATGATTTATTTGTGCTGCTGCTGGAAGACACCGGTTCTGATCGGGATGTGTTAAGTCTGGTCCACATGCCTTCAGATTGAAATCAAAATGATCAATCGATTTAGCTTTGATCCATTGTTTTGATCTAGAAGTAAAAAAACATAATCTTCTCAGTACCCTCATGTTACAGGAACTGAAAATGTTCAAACAAAACCCTTTAGACGTGGGTTCAGGATTCAGTTCCTGCCGGTTTGTGTGCCAGGCAAACTCCTCCCAAACCAAATCAGATACCAATGAGTTCCATGTGCAGAAAATAATGGAAGCGAGACATGTGGGGCAAACAGGCTGGAAGATGAACATTCTGAGGGTGGAGGAGCATTTTGTCCCTCAAAGCTCCTCTGACTGTGTGCTCTGCATCAGGGTGGGGTTCTGTCGATGTTGGGCTCGCTGGCCATGATGTTCTGGCTTGCCATGACACCACACAACCCTGGTACAGTGAAGAAGAGACTGTGCATCCTGGCGACCTTCGCCTTCCTGACAGGTAAGCAACCATGTTGCTGACGTGTCTCTATGCCACAACCACTCAATTTTTTTTCTCTCTGCAGGTCTTGGTCTTGGCCCCACTTTGGACTTTGTCATCGCTGTCAATCCCAGGTGTGTAACCGCTGGTTTGTTATTCACACACCCACCTAAACAGGTCATGGTCCAGCCGCGGGGCAAAACAACCAATCACACACACACATTCAGAGGGGCTACCAATTTAAAATACCATCCATAAAAGTTTATTAAAGCTGGAATAGAAAGTAAATGTTTTGTTTTGGGCTCATAGTTTTTATGAGGAATCTGTTTAAATGACATGTTCACAAGAGTTTGTCTCGAGGTTGTGAAGAATGAACGAACCGTTTTTACTGTTTTTTCAGCATCATTGTCACAGCCTTCCTGGGAACGTCCATGGTCTTCATCTGCTTTACGCTCAGTGCACTCTATGCAAAACGCAGGAGCTACCTCTACCTCGGAGGTAGGAACCTCACAACACGCATGTGATTACATTGATACACTGACTGAGTTTGAATGTTTTGTGTTTTAGGTACACTGATGTCCGGCCTCTCTCTGCTCTTCTTCATGTCACTCATAAACGTCTTCATCGGTTCCATGGTGCTTTTTAAGGTACGGAGCGGTTTGTGTGAGCGTGGAAAGCAAAGCATCAGAGCTTTTCACAACCACAGAGCGCATTTACGCGTGTTTATTCTGTATTTAAAACGTACAAAATGTGCACCGTGTTTTAGGGCAAAGGCACCGGTTAATCATGCTCGTGTGTGTGTTTTTAAAAAGGCAGCAGAAACAAATCTGAGTTTGGTTGTGATTTATTAAAGTACCTAATTAAAAAGTTCAATAAATCCGTCCAAGTTCTCATCCTGTGTATGAAAGGAACAGCTGAACACACCAGGTAGTCTTTCCTCATTATGTTTGATTGCCGTGCGGCTCCTCGTGAATGATGCAGGAAGAACAAGACAAGCCAGAGCATCGACTACCCGTAACTCGCTGCCTCCCAGTCTTACTAAAATACTCTGTTTGACATCTTGCACCCAAACTTCCCCTTTTATCGTCTTTACACTGTCTTCTCATAAATCCACTTTCTCCAAGTCGCACAGCAACACATTAGTCACACCGCTTCACAGGACAGTTGGAGAATATTTAAGACCTCTAAATGCGCCCTGTGATTGTGAATACACCGTGCTTTTTATCATCTACACATCGCCAGAGGGTCGCACCATGTTGCTAAATCCTATGCTTGTGCGGCTCTTTGTAGATCTGTCTTGGATCGCACTGTAGTCTAAAGATTTTTGCATCTTAAGGATCGCGCTGCCTCAGGATCGTGCGGTCTACGCAATTCTCCATCTACGCAACGAGCATGTGGGAAGTCTGTTTCCATAAGTTGTTGCTGAGTCTTGGTGTTTCCCTAACAGGCTCATCTGTACCTTGGCCTGCTCCTCATGTGCGGCTTCGTGCTTTTCGACACCCAACTGATCATTGCCAAAGCCGAGAGCGGAGACAAGGACTTTGTGTGGTAAGCTGACGTTTTTACCAACATGATCATTCTGCCGTTCCTCCTTTTAACCGCTGTTTATTTCTGCCCATCAGGCACTGTGTGGACCTCTTCCTGGACTTTATCACCATTTTTAGGAAACTAATGATGATACTGGCTATGAACGATAAGGTAGCCTTGGTGAAGCTTGCTGTGTGTGTGGGCGTGCGACCTAATGTTGTCCTCTCTTTACAGGAGAAAAAGAGGGAGAAGAAGTAGAAGATGGTGGAAATAAAAGCAGTTTTTTTTTCTTTGCTCTTCTTTCTGCATTTATTTAACAGGCCTGCAGGTGGTGCCATAACCCTTAATTAGACTTACTGATTTAGTTTTACGTCACACGTCATAGATGGGCGGGGCTTAAGGGGTTTACTGATGATGTAAAACTTTGATACAACTGAAAATAAATTAGAAAATAAACGTTTGAGATGTTCTGATCAAAGTCTTTTCCCCTGACATCCCATAATGATCCTCCATGTCGATGAGTTTGAGATTTTTCAGAAGCAAACAAAGAAATTTTTTGGATAAATAAAATACTGTGAAAAGAAGCTGCTGGTTTCCAGTCTGAAGAGCCTGCTGGTTTCCAGTGTGGGTTTGGTTTGTAAAATGTTTTCAGAAGTTTGATGAAAAACATCAAGATTTTAAACTAATTAAAAACCAATCAATGCAGCAGCTGGTGTTTTTGAAAATATAATTAAAGGATTTATTACTTCTTTTTAATTATTTCCCGTCTTTAAAATGTAGGAGTGATTTTTTTTTTTTTTTTATAAATACATCAAACTAAGTTTCATGAAAAGGTGAAATTTTATTTTTTGTTGAAGCGGTTGAAGTCTTTCAGATTCCCGCCACTGAGATTCAGTAAAATGAAAGTTTTTTTTTTCTTTTACAGTAAAATGAAAGGTTATTTTTTCTCTTACAGTAAAAATGATAGAAATAAAGGATTGTTTTTACTCCATAAAAAATGAATCCATTTTATCTGAGCTGAAGTAACTTTTTTAAGTTTATCTTAAACCAGGTTCAACGCGCACGTCCTGAGACTTTTACATTCTAACACTTTGTTCACAACAGAGCAGGTTTTTACAGACAGAAGTTTAATTTTAGATTTATTTGATTAATAATTAATTTAGAAGCTTTTGGAAAAATGTCTAAAAACTCTAAAAAATGACAGATTTAGAATTTTTCCAGGAGCTGAACTTGAGTTTGGACACAAAACCTTTAATGAAGATTTCTGAAAAAAACTGATCATTTGTTACCATAATTTAATATTTAAACTAGTGAAAACCCACATCTTTAAAATGAAGTCACTTTATTCAGTCTAAACTTACCTGCAGGCAGGTAGGTACCCACCATCAAACACCATGAAGGGTGGCAGGTACCCACCATCCAACACCATGAAGGGTGGCAGGTACCCACCATCAAACACCGTGAAGGGTGGCAGGTACCCACCATCCAACACCGTGAAGGGTGGCAGGTACCCACCATCAAACACCGTGAAGGGTGGCAGGTACCCACCATCCAACACCGTGAAGGATGGCAGGTACCCACCATCAAACACCGTGAAGGGTGGCAGGTACCCACCATCCAACACCGTGAAGGGTGGCAGGTACCCACCATCCAACACCATGAAGGGTGGCAGGTACCCACCATAAAACACCATGAAGGGTGGTTCACACTTCATCCAGACACAGTGTGAGCCACATGTTTCACAAGCATCAAACTGAGAAGTTCTAGAGCCACTTTAAGTTTTATTAGTCTGTAGAGAGACTGGGGGCTCAGAACCCCCCAGGCCCCCTCCTTATCAAAGAGCCAGGACTCAGTTTATCTCGTGACTCTTATTTCTTCATTTGGGGTGACCCTGGGGGGTCTGGCAGTTTTAGGAAAGTATAAATTGGAAGTTTGTAAAAAATGACGGAGCCTCGCTGTGCTTCTCGGGATTATCCTTGGCTGCCACATGACGACAGGCTGTCGTAAAGAGAGTCGCTCAGAGACTCTGGGGTCTCCAGGACCTGAGGCCGGCTGGGGGACACGGCCTCCTCTGGCTGCTCCCTGAGCAGCTCCAGTCCGGTGTCACGGCTCATTTCCGGGACGCTGGGGGTGCGCGTCTTTCCCCGGCGGCTCACCGCGGTCTGAGCAGGTACAGGCAGGCTGCTGGGGTCCATCCCCCTACTGGAGCTCTGCTGAAGGAAACCAAAACAGGGTCAAACCCAGAAACTAAATGGTGCTCTACAAGAGACTGATTTGGACTCTCTGACGCGCCCGCATCGTACTCACCCCTCTGAATGGAGAGCCAAAGGTTTGCGGTACCTCTTCTTCCTCCGCCACGGCAAGGTAAACCTCCGCAGATCCTGCCGAGGTCTTCAGGTTGGAGAAAGTCCAGGTCTTGGAGCGAGGAGAGAACATGTTGGCACCTTCTTTCTCTACAGGGGGAACACGTCTGTGTGAGCTGTATGGAAGAAGCTTTGCAGGTGTGAGAGGTGAGGTTACCTTCCCGGGTGGCAGCGCTGCGCCCCTCCACCATAGAGCTGTACTGGATGGTTGGAATCAGCTGCTTGTGAGAGATGAAACCCTCTTCCTGTGAGCTCAGCTCCCGATCGAGTGTCCAGGCCCGACGGCCGGCCTTTCCCGGGGAGTCCGTCCTGGTCTTTGATTGGGCCCTCCCTGTACCCCCGCTGCTACAGTCAGGTAGCGGGAAAGTCCCGATGCCACTGTCTAGGGTGTATGTTGAGGCCCCTGCAGAAGAACAGGTGGGAGGGGTCACACAAACAATCCAGGACCCAGAATCTGTTGTGCCATATAAAATGTTAGTGTAACACAGCTGTATGGGGGCCTCTCTGCAAGAAGGTTGGGGTTCGAGTCCCAGAGTGGGGTGAGGCTTCAAACACTGGTCTTTCTGTGTGGAGTTTGCATGTTCACCCGGTGTACGCTTGGGTTTTCTCTGGGTGCTCGGGTCTCCTCCCACTCTCCAAAAACATGTTACGTTAATTGGCCACAACAAAATTGATGATTGTCATGAATGATTGTCTGTGTGTCTGGTCCCAAAAAAACTGGCGACCTGTTTGGGGTGTACCCTGCTTCTCGCCTGAAATAAACCGGGATAGGCTCCGGAACCCCTGTGACTCTATTAAACATAAACCGTTTAGAAAACAAAACCAAACATTGGAGCACACCTCAGTATTTGATTTCGCTGCCACACAAAAGCAAAAAAATATTTGTTTGTAATGTAAGAGCCATCGTTGTTGTTTTTCTTCTGTAGATGGAGACGTGCAGGGGGGTTGATCAGAGTTTCTGTGCTCCACCGGTCTGAATCCAACCAAAACCACACAACACAACCCCTAAACTTCAGAATAACCAGGAGATGTGATTTCTATGGCTTTGGTACACAACCTGTCTTTAATAGGTTTAGTTTTAAAGACTAGTCGGTGTTTTGGGGGACCTGGCTTACCTGCTAGATGCTGAGAGTGAACCGGATCCTCCAGGTTCTCATTTGAAGTGATTTTACTGGATTCCTGCATGAAGTAGGACAGAGACGTGTCAGAGGATTCCTGTCACCAGCGTAGGAAGGAAGTATGGTCGTACCTTCTCTTCTTGGCGGGAGGTGATGCTGATGATGTCGCCCTGCTGGCTGAACACCGGCTTCTTACAGTCGAAGGAAAGGCGTCTCCGCGGCACGCTGACCACATCCTTACTGTCCACTCTGGTATCATCAAACACAAACATCACGCTCTGGAAGTCAAACTGAAGCACGTATCACCGGTTACCTGTTCAGAAGTTGTTGCATGAAGCTGTCTGAGCGTGCTCCGCGGTACATGACGGCCAGTTGACCCTGTGCCTGGTCCATCACCACCTCACAGGAATGACCCCGGCCTGACCTTTCCACGTAAGCCCGCTCCTCCTCCAGGGCCCTCCGCAGACCCTCGGCCTTTTCCATCAGGGTGGAGATGTTCAGACCTTCCACGCCTTCCTTACTCTTACTCTTTACAGAGTCTCTTCCCACAGACGGGATATTGATTTTCCACTCCTTCTTCTCTTCCTTGACCTTGCCGCTCTCCGTCTTGCGGGTGAGAGCAGGAAGTTTACTCTTCTTGAGGCCGAACCAGCTGGCAATGCCATTGGAGGCTTTCTGCTTCACTTCGCCTCCCTGTCCTCCTCGGTCCTGCTCCTGCAGCTTCAGCATGTTTTCCTCTATGCCCTTCATCACTTTCTGCTCAATGGCAGAGTGCGGGGTGGGGGCGGGCACCGGGGGCCTGGGAGGAGGCGGTGGGAGGCTGTCGCCATACATTGGATTTTTCTTCCCTCTCCGGCCGACCTTGGTCCTTTCCTCTGATTTGGAGGAATAACGCGGCGCCTCCGAAGGCTTCCCCGCACGGTGGACTAACGGACCTTGGCACAGCTTGGATGGGGATTTCGGGGGGACTTTGTTGGGGCTGCTGCTGCTCTGAGGACCAAAGCCAGGTCTATAAGGGAGGTTCAGGGAGCCGGGACACTTCACATTATTGCGTGGCACCTGCGGAGCGTCGGCACTGGGGGGTGGAAGACTGATTTTACTCTTGGAAACACAAAGTTCCTGTTTAATCCCGGGTGGACCAGACGACCTCTTGTCTTCTGGTCCAGAGGATTTTAGCGCCAGCTCGCACAGCTGAGAGGAACCCGGGTACTTCAGACCGACGTTACCTCCCTTGCTGTCTCCAGAGCTTGCGCTCTTTGAATGTCTCTGCTCATCTCTACGGAACTCACTGCGTCGCTCAGCTTTGCCGTCTCCGGGGACCCCGTTGTTCAGGGGACCCTCCCGTAGATCCTCAGAACTTCGTAACTTTCCCAGAGCGGCCAGTCTGTCTTGGAAGGCGTGGTGACTGGAGTCGGCCTGGGATCTGGATGGTCCTGGTCTCTTTGGAATGGAGGAAGACTCGGTGCTGCGGTCCGGTTGGATGACACCCCTCATCTCTACATTCGGTTTCTCTCTGAACTGGGGGGTTTGATCCTGAGATTTACAGGGCAGGCTGTGCTGAGGGGTCCAGGAGGGTCCGTCAGAGTCGTCCTCCTCCTCAGATGAGGATCCTGATGTGGATGAGGAGGAGGACTGTTTCTGGTTCAAGACACTTTCTGGAAGAGACTTAACCAGCTTCCTCTCACCACCTGCCCTGGTCTGTGATGGGAGGGTGCTTCTTTTCTCCAGACACGGAGGGGGTTCCTGGCCTCCGGACGCATCAAAGATGTTTTCATAAAGAGGAATCCTGGGAGGGGCTTTGGGCGAAGCAGCTGACGGGGCGTCCGGCTTTGAGACACTGCTGAAGCTTCCGTCTTCGGGCTGCGGGGGCGACGTTGGTGCCGAATGCGTGGCGGGGCAGGACTCTGACCTGGAGGGCGGAGGAGGGGGCTGCCTGCACCGCTCTGTGGTGGTGGCTTTGCGGGTGGGTACCGGGGAGTGGTAGACTTCATAGTTGTTGGTGCGGCAGGGGATTCGGGAGCTGCGGGTGAGCTGGGGGCTGAGCCGTACAGCTGGCTGAGACTTCTCCCCCGCGGGGGAGATCTTCAGAAACTTCAAAAGCTTAGATGGAGAGCTGAGGCTGGGGGTACATACGGAGGAGGGCTCCAGGTCTGAGACGGGAGCCTCACTGAGTGAACCACTGGGGGTGTGGTGCCCTGAATCTCGTGTTGGGATTTTTACAGAATTGGGAGAAACACCCACTGGTTCCGGTTCTTCATGCTTCTCCTCCAGTCTCTGCTGGACCGAAGGGGGGGCTTCTTCAGACTCTGATGCTTCGGTCTTAGAACACTCACTCGTGGCAGCGGGCGGGCTGGCGACAAGAAGGCCGGTAGCGAGTGGGTCGGCAGCGAGCGAGCCGGTACCGGGGGAGGTTTTAGAAGGACTGCTCACGCAGCAGGTGGTCCCTCGGTCACCGTTGACTTGTTGCTGGGCTTCAGAGTGGCAGCAGTGTGAGGAGTGGGACTGAAGAGGGTCTGCTGAGGCCAGCACGGCCTCGGTGGACATCAGTACCTGACTGTAGTCACACAGAGTCAAGCTGGTGGCGGAGGGATGGAACTTCAGGGGGTCCGTCTCCTCCATCTTACGAAGGACTTCCAGGATGTGTGCTTTCTTTTTGAAGAAGGGAGACAAAGCCTCCATGCAGGAGGGGGGTCCCCGGGGCCCCTGCTGAGTCTGGTAGACATTCCCCTGGAAGAAGAGAGGCACGGACGTTTATCAGATAAGATAAACACTGTGTGTGTTTAGTGAGACTTCACCTTGGCTTGTGCTTCACTCTGTCCGGACTCAACCTGTTCAGACCCCTCATTTGACTGCTGGACGTTACAATCTGGGACCGGTCCGACTGGAGCCTGGAAGAGAAGGAGGATTCTAATTTAAAGATTTTTAAAGTGAAAACATTCCAGAAAAAAGGGCTTTCATTATTTCTGCTCATGTCTGTCATAAAAATAGGTTCTGTTTGTGTTTCATACAAACAAAGATCTGACCCTGAGCTCAGACTCAGAACACCCCACCCCCCGCCATCCCACCCTCACAGAGAACAGGCTCCATTCAATAGGATCATAGTCCTGACCTGGACTGATGTGACACTGTGTTTTAAACCTGTTCAAATACCTGGGAGTGGGAGGCGGGGTGGTTGGGCAGCTTCTGCTGAAAGAGCTCACAAAGAGCTCGGTTTTGTTTCTCCAAATCAAACACCAACATCTTGAGTTTGATGCACTCCTCTCTTAAGTCCTGCTCACACACAGACGACGAGGATCAGAGGTTTGAAATAGAAAACACAGTTAAACAGAGATACCTTCTGATTGAGCAGGGCTTGAACCACATGGTTGGCCACCTGGAAAAAAAACAAACAAGATGAGCTGATGTTTGAAGAGAAGTCTGAAAGCTGGGGTTCCACACCTCGTCCAGACAGCGCTCGTAAGCTTCTCTTTGACTCTCATTGGCCGAAATCAGAGCAGCGTTCTCTGCCTGTAAAGAAAAACAACACGATCAAAAAGACTGATGCACACTGAACACACACCTTAACACACACACAAACGATATGTTATCGTTCACTATCTTACTCAGTGATTAGTTCTAGTTTCATAACCAGGGGTCAAATATCCCACTTTAGAAGTGACATCACTACTCCACTGGTCAAGGCAGGCAGTACGATACCAGTACATCCATCTTCTTCTTCCATCAATTCCCTCCAGGGGGCGCCACAGCACAGCACATCTCCTGCATCCTCTTCGGTCACACCAACTATCTTCATGTCTTCCTTCACTGTATCCATGAACCTCCTCTTTGGTCTTCCTCTAGTCCTCTTTCCTGGTGGTTCCAAACCCAGCATCCTTCTTCTGATGTACTCTCTCTCTCTCCTCTGTACATGTCCAAACCATCTCAGTCTGACCTCTCTGACTTTAAAACCTCTAACATGTGCTGTTCCTCTGATCCTGTCCATCCTGGTCACTCCCAGAGAGATCCTCAGCATCTTCATCTCTGCTACAAACATCTCTGTTTCCTGTCTTTGAATCAGTGACACTGTCTCTAGACCAATCAGCATGGCCGCTCTCACCACACTGTCTCTAGACCAATCAGCATGGCCGCTCTCACCACACTGTCTCTAGACCAATCAGCATGGCCGCTCTCACCACACTGTCTCTAGACCAATCAGCATGGCCGCTCTCACCACACTGTCTCTAGACCAATCAGCATGGCCGCTCTCACCTCACTGTCTCTAGACCAATCAGCATGGCCGCTCTCACCACACTGTCTCTAGACCAATCAGCATGGCCGCTCTCACCACACTGTCTCTAGACCAATCAGCATGGCCGCTCTCACCACACTGTCTCTAGACCAATCAGCATGGCCGCTCTCACCACACTGTCTCTAGACCAATCAGCATGGCCGCTCTCACCACACTGTCTGTAGACCAATCAGCATGGCCGCTCTCACCACACTGTCTCTAGACCAATCACTGTCTAGAGACAGTGTGCCTCACCACACTGTCTCTAGACCAATCAGCATGGCCGCTCTCACCACACTGTTTCTAGACCAATCAGCATGGCCGCTCTCACCACACTGTCTCTAGACCAATCAGCATGGCCGCTCTCACCACACTGTCTCGAGACCAATCAGCATGGCAAGTCTGCAGGGTGTGGCAGGTCTGTGGCGTGTGGCAGGTCTGTGGCGTGTGGCAGGTCTTCAGGGTGTGGCAGACCTTACCTCCAGCTCTGTAACGCGTTCCACCAGATGGCTGCTGCTCAGCTCCGCCTCTCCTTCCTCCTCATCGGAACCAAAGTCCGCGTCAGACCTCATCGGCTCCGTCTCACCGGACATGGTCCCTATCTGCAGGAGGTCGACAGGATGGATGGAGGTCTGCAGGATGGATGGATGTCTGCAGGATGGATGGAGGGAGGTCTGCAGGTTGGATGGATGGAGGTCTGCAGGATGGATGGATGGAGGTCTGCAGGATGGATGGATGGAGGTCTGCAGGATGGATGGAGGTCTGCTGGGTGGATGGATGGAGGTCTGCAGGTTGGATGGAGGTCTGCAGGTTGGATGGATGAAGGTCTGCAGGATGGATGGATGGAGGTCTGCAGGTTGGATGGAGGTCTCAGGATGGAAGGTCTGCAGGATGGATGGAGGTCTGCAGGATGGATGGAAGTCTGCAGGTTGGATGGATGAAGGTCTGCAGGATGGATGGATGGAGGTCTGCAGGTTGGATGGAGGTCTCAGGATGGAAGGTCTGCAGGATGGATGGAGGTCTGCAGGATGGATGGATGGAAGTCTGCAGGATGGATGGAGGTCTGCAGGATGGATGGATGGAGGTCTGCAGGATGGATGGAGGTCTGCAGGATGGATGGAGGTCTGCAGGGTGGATAGGGGTCTGCAGGGTGGAGGTCTGATGGAGGTCTTTCTACCTGCAGGTTCTTGTTAGACTGAAATCTCCATCTTGTCCTTTGGGACCGAACAACAGCACCACCTGGTGGAAAAAAGAAGCATCCATAAAAACCAAATATCCTGGTCCCTGAACGCACCATGGCCTGCTGCATCAGACCCTGAACGCACCACAGATTAGGAGCTCAGCCTGTGTCTTAAGATGGGGGGGGCTGGGGGGGGTGTCTACGTGCAGCGGGGCAGACCAGGTACTCAGGTATGTGCCCCCTCCCTAGCATCGGTCTGGAAGCTCCCCAGTCCTTCTTACCTGACTCCCTCCATGTGTAGCCTTCCTGCTCAGCCGGCCATTGTTCCTCTTTCTGGTCCCACCCCCCCCTCTGCAGGATGTTAACCCTGTAGCTGCTGGATGAGGGAGCGGCAGACAAAGAGCGCCCCCCCACACACACACACAGGCGGCTTCTTAAAGGGAAATCACACATTCAGTGACATTCAGAGGGGGGGTTCACAAAAAACAGGAGGTACTCCCCTCCTGTCTGCAGGATGGTCTCCTGTGCCCCCGCCCCCTCCTGTCTGCAGGATGGTCTCCTGTGCCCCCGCCCCCTCCTGTCTGCAGGATGGTCTCCTGTGCCCCCGCCCCCTCCTGTCTGCAGGATGGTCTCCTGTGCCCCCGCCCCCTCCCTACAGGATGTCGCCCCTCTTCCTGCTCCGCCCTGCACGTCTCTAAATTATGACATCATCATTAAAAATCAGGAAACAGATTGATGAAAAATATTTTATTTCTGATTCAAACAAACAGATTCTGATTTTCTTCTTTTGGGGTTCCCCTTCCGGGGGTCAGGGGTCGTCATAGCAAGTCAGTTCCATAAAAACAGGAAGCCGGTGAGAGATGGGCTTCCTGGCCCAGTCACAGAGAGATGTACAGGATTCGGGGAGCGAGCGCCTCCGTGCACCATCGAGGGGAGCGGGGGGTCTTGTCACAAAGTCAGGGAGTGATTGACAGGTCTTGACCCTCCACTGCCTGAAAGAAAACAAGGTATGATTAGAAGGGGTCCTGCCCACCCCCCCCCACAGCAGGTCCTGCCAGATGTTTACCTGCTGGTCCATGATGGAGGCGTCCAGCGGGTCCCCCCCAGTCAGGATGTCCATTGGGGCTTCAGCTATGGCTCTGATGGTCTGGTCCTCCAGGGCCAAGGCCGTATCAAACTGCAGCGGGGACGGGGCTCCCTGCATGCCATCCCCCTCCACGTCCAGGTCCTAAACACACAGAAAGGTCAGGCCAGAAGAGATGGGGTGCTCCAGATGTGGGGGTACTACATACATCACTGAACTCTAGGGGGAGACTCTCTGTGGGCTGGAGCTCTGCTGCACTCAGGTACATGTCTCTGCTGGCTAAGGTGAAGCTCTCTTGTGGGGGGGGCTGTTGCTCCGGCTGGTACATAGGAGGGGGTAGGGTGAGATGGAGCGGGCAGCGAGGGTCCTCGGACTGGCCCTGATGCACCACCCGGTCACACGGCACGTCGGCCAGACCAGGACACATCTTAAAGAGGACCTGGTTGTTGTCCTGGTAGATGTCTGAAAACACGACTGGTTAAAGAAACGGAAACACTTATTTTATTTTAGGTACCCCCCCTCCCGCTGCGGGCACTTCTTCACCCACCACAGTGTTACGATAGGTAAGGATTGTCCGTGTGCTGAGCAGCCCCCCACCCTATTAAAAATAACAGTGTTTTTATAGCACTTTTCAGGACTCTCAAAGACCCTTCACATATTCATTCACTCATAGCAGGTACTGGTAAGCTACTGTTGGAACCACAGCAGACTGGCAGAAGAGAGGCTGGCATCGCCAACCAATCACACGCCATCCAGACCATCCGACTTATCTTTAAGTGGGGGTCTGGAACTTTAACCCACTCCTCTGTAAGAACACACCTCTTGTTTTTTATTAAATAAAGCATTTCTTGGTAAACAATTTTGGTCTTGAGAGAATTCTCAGAGTTCTTTACTTTGTTCTACAGTCAGCACAACTTTAAGATAAAGACGAATAACTTCTATCTAACAAGTGGGTAGGAGCGGGCAGAGAGAACTGAAGTGGGTAGGAGCGGGCAGAGAGAACTGAAGTGGGTAGGAGCGGGCAGAGAGAACTGAAGTGGGTAGGAGCGGGCAGAGAGAACTGAAGTGGGTAGGAGCGGGCAGAGAGAACTGAAGTGGGTAGGAGCGGGCAGAGAGAACTGAAGTGGGTAGGAGCGGGCAGAGAGAACTGAAGTGGGTAGGAGCGGGCAGAAAGTGTTCCTTCCATCTGAACTGGTTTTGTCCCAGTGTAAATGAGGGAAACCAACAGACCACAGGAAGGAGTTAATGTAGGCTCACTGAAAAACCAGGAGGTACTGGAAGCTACTGGTTCTGATCTGAGCCATGGGTGGAGGTAGAGCATGAAGGGGGGGGGGAGTGGCTGGTCCATCTGGACCAGAAGACTGCCATTTTCACCAAAGTGCCTCTTACAATCAGATGTGCCCTCTGTTTGGATCAGTATGGGTTAATGATGGCTGACGTTGTCCTGAGAAGTCACTGGTATTCCAGTCATACACCATGCGGGTATAAAGACCCCTAAATGCCTCGAGACATACTGATAAGGTGGCATTCAAACAGAGAAGCACCCAAAAAACAAGACCACCTGCACCGAGTAAAGAAGGAACAAAACCAGGTTTATGCACCTGTGCGCGCTCTATATATGAATCAAGTCCAATCATTGAAGGTGGATCTGGTGGAAAGATCGAGTGAAGAAGGATGGAGTAAAAACCGAATTCAGAGAATCCGAAAATACTATATTCATTTTTACAGATGATACACAGCTGTTTTTATCAAAGTGATCACAAAGAAAAAAACTCATCAAGGACAAAAAAAAACAGGATTAAAATCACTCCTCTTAAACTCAGATCCTTAAAATCTGTTTGAACCAAACAAGCATGTGGATTCTCATTAACGGTCTGCTCGTTCCGGGGGAGGGATCTCTCCTTCATGTGGATTCTCATTAACGGTCTGCTCGTTCCGGGGGAGGGATCTCTCCTTCATGTGGTTTCTCATTAACGGTCTGCTCGTTCCGGGGGAGGGATCTCTCCTTCATGTGGTTTCTCATTAACGGTCTGCTCGTTCCGGGGGAGGGATCTCTCCTTCATGTGGTTTCTCATTAACGGTCTGCTCGTTCCGGGGGAGGGATCTCTCCTTCATGTGGTTTCTCATTAACGGTCTGCTCGTTCCGGGGGAGGGATCTCTCCTTCATGTGGATTCTCATTAACGGTCTGCTCGTTCCGGGGGAGGGATCTCTCCTTCATGTGGATTCTCATTAACGGTCTGCTCGTTCCGGGGAGGGATCTCTCCTTCATGTGGATTCTCATTAACGGTCTGCTCGTTCCGGGGGAGGGATCTCTCCTTCATGTGGATTCTTTTCTCCCTCAGGTTTCTTCTCTTGGGGTTTATTTTTGTCCCCCCACCCCCGTTGGGTATTTCTTGCACAGAGGAAGGGGTCGGAAGGGGTGGGACCTGCTGAAACCGTTTATTTGTGTTTATATTTTTTGTTTTACTTTTTTTTAAACTACTACGTGAAGCCTGTAAAAACAAATGTTTTGTTCGACTAAACAAAAAAACCTAAATGGAATCTTGTTGCCAGGCTCTGATCAAAGGATACGTGCCTGGCAGTGCCGTGCCAGCGGTAGACAGCTGTTGTTGCATCGACTTCCCTCAATGAAGGAAACACACTGCTCACCCACCGTTCCAACCTGCATACCAGGAGAGCAAGGTCATATACACACACCTTTAAACCCCCAACCCATCTGTGACCCCTCCTGCCTACATGTGAGCACCCCTCAGTCAACGCCTGCCTCCTGTCCCGCAGCTGGCGGTGCAGCAGGGCCTCCACGCCATAGCGGCGCCGGTATCGTCGCAGGGTTTTGAGCTTCTTCAGGTTCTCCCTCTCCTTCAGGGACAGACCCTCAGGACCGGTCAACAGGCCGCTACCTGAAGGGGAGGAGGGGGACATGTGTGAGGATGGGGGATGCAGACAACACTGGAGACTCTGTATCCCTTCCTACACCTTACCCAGAGCTTCGTGCTCCAGCTTGCGGGTGTGGAGGTATCTGCGTTTCTTTTCTCTCAGAAGATGCTGCAGCCGTTTAAACTGATCGATGTAGAGCGACTGCAGGCGGATCAGTTTCTCCCTCATCGTCAGAGCCACCTCCTCCGCCGTGTACACGCCCGCATGTCTAAGAGAGACCCACACCGTCAGCAGCAGACACCTACCCACACTGTTAAGATCTTATTTTTCAGATTATAAATCTTTTTTTTTTTTTTTCACAGTTTGGTTGGGGGTGCGTCTTATACTCTAGAGCACAGGTGTCAGTGTCTGCTCTTCGAGGGCCGGAGTCCTGAAGGTTTACCATGTGGATTACATCTACACACTGATCCAGGTTATTTTACTTTATGTGCATCAGGTTTATGGAACCAGAAAAAAACCTTCAGGACGCCGGCCCTCCACGACCAGAGTTTGACACCTCCACTCTAGATTAATCCCATCGTTTCAGGTTATTTTCACACTAAACCCCGTGAGGTCCTCTGGATCTGTGATGATGAGTATGATGTGACGTAGAAGAGGTGCATCGTCTTCCTCTGGAGTTGGTTGTTGTTTAAAAGTGATGTTTTTTGTTAAACTGATGTTTTGATAAACTTGAATTTAGGGCTGAAACAGTTAATCGATTTAATCGATTATCAAAATAGTTGTCGATTAATTTGGTCATCGATTAATCGTCTAAAACGTTTTTGCTGTCAACTGCACTTAAATTGGTCTCCATGTGGGGCAGTAGAGAGCAAATTGACGACGTGCGCTACCAAAATGGGAGGAGAAGAAGATAGCAGCCAATCATTGGCTTTCATTTCACCCCGCCTCACGTGATCGGGCAGATTAAACAAGATGGCGGAAAGAAATACTCACACAAAATCATCTAAGTTTGGATCATTTACCGCTAAATTTGAAAAAGAATCGCGTTAATATGCAAAGTTTGCGAAACGGACACGTTTTGGCACGGAAGCATAACGATGCTGCACAAACATCTTAAAAAAAAACATGTCGGACTCGAAGCGGGAGACGGCAAACCGGAGCGATACACGATGTTATTTCTAATGAAAACAATTTTACAGATCGCAAAATACACTTTATTGTCTTCAAAATGTTCATTTTGGAAATGAACATGTCTGATATGAGGCCGCTGTCAGTAGGAAGACGAGGGGTTTTAAAAAAAAGATCGCTAAATTCAAACCAGGGTACAAGACCCCCTCCTCTACACCGCAAAGCACATTTTATCCACAAAAAAAATGAGTTGCCACTAACTAAAAGGCACCCCTTTACCGATTAGTAGATCTGTGTTTGTAATATTATAAGTGGTAAAGATGGTCATTTTATTTATTAAAGTTACTATTTTTACAGTAGAGATGGTGGGGTTTTTTTTGTTTGTTTGTTTTTTGCACTAATACTTCACAACTTGAATGTTTTTGTATATTTTTTTCTCATGTTGATCTGGGCCTTTTTTTTTTTTTACAATACTTCTGAACAAGGTTAAATTTGCGAATCCAGAAGTGTTAAAGGTTTCTTATTTTCAAATGTGATCCAACAGTTTATATTTGATGTTTTATTAGCCAGTACTACTAAAGCACATTTTATGGGTGCTTATGATTTACTTTTACTGTATACAGTAAGTAGATTTATTATTTTCTAGAAATGATAATATTCTACCTCTTTATTTGACAGAAAGATTAACATTTGCTCTTACTGTAATAAACCCAACGTGTTGTTTAAGTGGTTATGAGTTGTGTTTTACACAATTACATTCTATAATATGCCAAAAAAGTAATGTTTATTAAATTGTCATGTTTATCCGATTAATCGATTAATCGACCCAATAATCGACAGATTAATTGATTACCAAAATAATCGTTAGTTGCAGCCCTACTTGAATTGTGGTTTTTATTTTCTCGTTATCTGAAGAACTCTTAATATGTTACGTTATTAAACCAGACGTTATCATACCGTACACTTATTCACACTGTTGGTTTACAGTTGAGTTTTTTTTCAAGATGAAATAACGATGTTTATGATGTTGGATTTTATCAAATCATTTTCCTCCAAAAGTGTGACGTGTGTCTCTTCTTTTATTATGTATCTTTTGGCCGCTGCAACTCATAACCCCAAAAATCCAAAACACACACTCACACATTATAGAAAAGGTAAATAAAAAAGAGTGCTAACTTTAAGGGGTCCTCGTGGTCGCTGTCCAAACTGTCGGCCTCACTATCAGGGTCTCCTCTCCAGGTCTGGTCCAGAAGCAGCGGTCCCTGCTCCTCCTCACTAAAACTGTCCTCATCTGGAACCAAACCAGATGTGAAAACATGACGTTCATCATCACACTTTCCATCACAGAGGTCTTCACACCCACCTCCCGTCTTACCCAGAATGCAGTTGGTGTCAGAGCTTCCTCCATCGACGCCGTGCGCGTCAGCGTGCTTGTAGCCGCCGAGCTGGGACAGCAGGACCTCCGCAGATGGACCAGAAGAGCTTTTCCTGATTTGAGTTCGCAGGGTCATCTCATTTCTATGTGCATGTTCTGCACAAAATGTCACTCTGCAAAACACACACACACACAGACACACACCTTCAACACCTGCTCAGGAAACCTGCGGGGCAGTGTGTGTGTTGGTACAGTACCCGTCCTTCCGGTCTCCTTTGGGGGAGGCGTTGGGGCACCGTCTGCCGTTCTTGGCAGAGACGTAGCTACACTGCTTGTACGGGGCGTTCTTGTCCTCCAAAATATGTTTTTTACAGAAGTCTAGACCCTCCAGGCGAGGCTGAGAACACGCCCGCTGGGAGAACGAGCAGACCTGCAGCTCCGGAGCACGGCTTGTTTGGGTCACACGGTTCCTGCTTGATGGGAGGACGTGGATCCGGATTCTGTTCATCTCACAAGTCTGGAAAGAGAGGCTTTACAGGGTGAGAGGGTTTACAGGGTGAGAGGCTTTACAGCAGGGTGAGAGGCTTTACAGCAGGGTGAGAGGGTTTACAGCAGGGTGAGAGGGTTTTGAGAGGGTTTACAGCAGGGTGAGAGGCTTTACAGCAGGGTGAGAGGGTTTACAGCAGGGTGAGAGGGTTAACAGCAGGGTGAGAGGGTTTACAGCAGGGTGAGAGGGTTTACAGCAGAGTGAGAGGGTTTACAGCAGAGTGAGAGGGTTTACAGCAGGGTGAGAGGCTTTACAGCAGGGTGAGAGGGTTTACAGCAGGGTGAGAGGGTTTACAGCAGGGTGAGAGGGTTTTGAGAGGGTTTACAGCAGGGTGAGAGGCTTTACAGCAGGGTGAGAGGGTTTACAGCAGGGTGAGAGGGTTTACAGCAGGGTGAGAGGGTTTACAGCAGGGTGAGAGGCTTTACAGCAGGGTGAGAGGCTTTACAGCAGGGTGAGAGGGTTTACAGCAGGGTGAGAGGGTTTACAGCAGGGTGAGAGGCTTTACAGCAGGGTGAGAGGGTTTACAGGGTGAGGGGGTCTACATGGTGAGGGGGTCTACATGGTGAGGGGGTCTACATGGTGAGAGGGGGTTGTGGGGTGGGCTGTGGGTGAGGGGGGGGCTGTGGGGTGAGAGGGTCTTCAGGGTGAGAGGGTCTACAGGCTGGTGAGGGGGGGGGTTTACAGGATGAGGCGGGGTAGTGGGGTGAGGGGGTCTTCAGGGTGAGAGGGTCTTCAGGGTGAGAGGGTCTACATGGTGAGGGGGGGTTGTGGGGTGGGCTGTGGGTGAGGGGGGGGCTGTGGGGTGAGAGGGTCTTCAGGGTGAGAGGGTCTTCAGGGTGAGAGGGTCTGCAGGGTGAGGGGGGTCTTCAGGGTGAGAGGGTCTTCAGGGTGAGAGGGTCTACAGGGTGAGGGGGTCTACATGGTGAGGGGGGGTTGTGGGGTGGGCTGTGGGTGAGGGGGGGCTGTGGGGTGAGAGGGTCTTCAGGGTGAGAGGGTCTACAGGGTGGTGGTGGGGGGGGGTTTACAGGATGAGGCGGGGTAGTGGGGTGAGGGGGTTTTACATTTAAGCTGCCCCCTCCGGATCGATGAAGTTATTTATCATCAAGCAGACAGTTGGCGGCCATCTTGTTTAGGCTAACAGCTAACGGCTAACATGAACAACATGTAAGCTCATTTAAATATTTAAAACATGGCGGGGATCGTTCAGGAACCCCCCCCCCCCCCCTCAGAAACCCACCGACACCCACTCATCTTCACACACACACACCGCGCCTAAACCCCCCTCAGAAACCCACCCACTCACCTTCTCAAACACCCGCCTGGACCAGTCAGATTTTACCAGCAGCTCCCAGTGGATCCACTACGTTCTACCAGTGTTCTAACAGTGCGCGACACTTTGAGGCCGTGCGTGGAGACCGTGCGTGGAGGAGACGTATCCAAAAAAAACAGGAAGTTATCTTCTTCTACTTCCGTTTAAAGACGCGAAGCACAGAGGCATTACCGCCACCTAGTGGTACTCCAGTAACTCACATCCTCTTACCGCCACCTAGTGGTACTCCAGTAACTCACATCCTCTTACCGCCACCTAGTGGTACTCCAGTAACTCACATCCTCTTACCGCCACCTAGTGGTACTCCAGTAACTCACATCCTCTTACCGCCACCTAGTGGTACTCCAGTAACTTACATCCTCTTACCGCCACCTAGTGGTACTCCAGTAACTCACATCCTCTTACCGCCACCTAGTGGTACTCCAGTAACTCACATCCTCCTCAACAAACCCCTTCCCAGGTTTTATGGGATCGAGTGTTTGAAAACACTGGCGTTTCTGTGCGGAGTTTGCATTTTCTCCCTGTGGGTTTCTTCCGGGTACCCCGGTTTCCTGACATGTGAAATGAAGTCAACTGTGTATGTTTGAGAAAGACGGGCCCTCTCTCTCTGTGTGTGTGTGTGTGTGTGTGTGTGTGATGTAATGTCTAATGATTGTGTAACAACAACAAAAAGTTTGGGGTTGTAGTTTGGAGTATCATGGTAAATCCCTCCCACCCTCTCCATGAATCTCCTGCAACCCGCTGCTCAAAGGAACGGTACAGAAAATCATTCTATATCTTTCATCAAACTATTTAAATCTGTAATTACTTCCCATTCACACCAGTTAAAATAAAACATATTGTCTGGTATTATTGTGGCACCACAGGACTCAAATAAATAAAGAATATTAAATTCAATTATAAAACAATAAAGAAAATATTCCATCTGAATCGTTAGAGTTTCTTAGTCAGAAAATGAGAAAAACGTACATTTGTTTGCATGTTAAGGAGTTAAATTTGACATTAGTATCATTTGGTGATTTATTATTTTCTCTTTAAGACTTCATCAAATCTTCATCCAGAAACCTCATCTATTATATTTGTTTTTTTATGTAACCATTTTGAGTGTTTTATATTTTGTGTTTTTAAGCTTTATATTTATATAAAGCAACCTTCAGAGTTTTTAAAAGGCACTTGTAAATAAAACTAAAACTTCTGTGTTTAAGTCTAATAAAGTCTAAAACCATGAAAACTTAAATTATTTTGCTCAAGTTTAGATCACGTTTCCGTGAATGGATGAATTTACAGTATAAAAAAACAACCTGATATAAATAACTTTATCACAGAAATACGATGTTTTCTTCAGTGGGGGAAAGAGAGGGGGCACTTCAGAAACACCCTAAAGGCATGACATCCATGCCTTTAGGGTACACCCATCTTTCATTTCTCTCCAGAGGTCACCAGTAGAATAATACATCAACGTATGGAGCTTCTATTTAAAACATTAGTGAAGCTGCTCACTATCTCCATCATGTAGTCCATGCAAGAGGCTTTAGAATGTTCTGTTTTAAACACCTGCTTGATGTCAGCCTTCCAGCCGCAGTCATACTGAAAATAGACTAACCCCAATCATGCCAACCGCACTTTAACAGTAAACATTTGGTCTCACAGCAAACCTCAGACACTCCCCACTGGCCCCTGAACGACAGGACGAGGGTTTTTATTAGGATAAATTTTCTTAAAATATTTATTGACTTTAAGATAAAGCAAACCACATCATATCAAAAAAACAATGTTCACATGTAACTTCTGAAATAGCAAAACAAGATATTTTATTCCAAGACCTGAGTGTGTATCAAAGACCTGGACATGAAAAGGTGGGCTGTTACATGTGGCTTTGCATTGTTAAGTTGCACAGGTGTCCTACTACACGACATGATTTTCAAACTCTATTCTAGGTAAACATTTGTACAGGTAACACTGTTGCATCGGATCAGTGCCTGTTAAACTGTGCATTTACAGGAGTATGGCTGATCAGCCTCTACATTTAAACATTCATGCTTATAGTCCCGCTGCTGTTTCCATGATTTTATACAAAGCCTGGATCAGGGAGAAAAGAAATAAATATGATCCTGTTTGATCCGCTGATATGAAAGACAGACGATCTTTGATGAAAAACATGTTACAATCATTTAAAACAATGACTGCAAGCTCGATTAAAAAAAAAAAAGTTTTTTTTCCAAGTTTAATAGCAGAAAATGATTGTGTCAATGAGGCTGTGGCTTAAAAACAGTTCAATAAATAACATGTTAAAAAACATTAAAAAGAGCTCCCAGTGGCGTGCTGTTATCTACACTCATGATTATTGGATGAAAGAATCATTTAGGAAGCGGTGGGAGTGGGGGTGGAGGTTCTGAAGGCAGTGGGGGGGGTCTGGGGTTACCCCCTCTGGAGCTTGTAGCGTAGCGGTAGTCCCCAAACTGACTTCTGTACATGGAGGACTGCGCCGGCTGCACGCCCTGCGCGCTCAAGAGAGAGTTCAACATTTCAAAAGTGTCCTGGTACTCGGACTGCGCCGCACCGTGCCCATTGGTGTCCGTCTTCTCTCCTTTGCTGTGCGGATGGTGCGGGGGGTTCCTAGAGGATCTTTTGGCTGGAAGGTCCTGGGAGTGCGTCATTCTTTTGCGTGAGCTGCTTCTGGAGGAGTCACTGGAAGGTTTTTTGCTGCCTGCGGAGGCGCTGTGTTTATAGTAGTGGTTATAATGGTGGTGGTGGTTGGAGCGGTGCTTTTCTTTGCTTTTAACCTCGTCCCCTGAATTCAGCTTCTCGGGCACGCGTATTCGCACTTTAATATCCGTGTCCTGCGTGCGGCTGCCGTGCGCGCCGCTTCCCGTGGCGGTAGGAAAACGGTTCTTTCCCGAGCGCTCGTGGCGCTCCTTCTCCAAGGGGATCTTCAGGATAATGGGTGATGGGTTGGACATTTCTGCGGACTGCTGGTGGTGGTGGTAATGCTGCTTCTCTTTTCTCTGCTGCTGCCCAATCAGAGCCTGCGCAGCATTGGCATAGTCTCGCTTCACACTGGCCTCCATGTTCTCGAGCTTCCTTTTCTGGGCCGCCAGCACGTCTGCGTTCTTGGCTCGGTACTCGCTGAGGGAGACCTTGGCGGGAGCGTGGACCTCGTGGTTGGGCTCGACCTTCCCGCTCCATGTCTGGGCGCTCCCTCGCTCTTTCTCGTCCACGCTGGAGGAAGTGGAGGCGGAGAGGCTCATGAGACCAGCTACAGTGCTTTCTGAAGAAGCCATGGAGATCATGTTGATCATAGCGTCCCGTTGGTCCCCGTCCTCTTGGACCTTTGCCTTCACTTTTGGAGTCTGACCGCCGGCCTGGAAGCACAGATACAAGTGTAAGGGGGGGGCTGCCTATCAGAGTTACAACGAGGGGCGGGAACATACTTTCCAATTCCGAATTCGTTTCAGACGACTGGGAGTTTTTTCCAGGATCTGCAGGAATTCATGCGTAAGTTCTGCAACATGTTAGGAAAAAAAAAATCAAGAAACAGAAAAGACTTTGTTCAGACTGTGTGTGTGTGTGTGTGTGTGTGTGTGTGTGCGTGTGTGTGTGTGTGAGCTTAAGGGGTTACCTCCAGGTCGCCACATCTTTCTACCACTAATAGCAAGAGAACTACAGGTTTTGGAAATTAAGATAAATTTTAACAACATAAAGAATAAGAAACTCACACACGACGGCTTCACACATTCACACTGTTTGTGACGTAGGACCAACACACTCACCGTCTAAGAGCTCCAAGGTTACCGTAGAGTCCACATATTCCCACCAGTGCTTTCCATCTGTGGACACGGGAATCTTCCAGTTGGACCACTTGCAGGCGAGGTGGATGCAGACGCAGGCGACCACAGGGGGGCTGTATTGCAGGCAGAACGTTGTCAGGTGCAGACTACATGGCAGGATGCGTAGAAAGAGAAAAGACAAAGATATTCAGCAGGTGTGAATGAAGCGGTGTCTGATTTATCAGTTTACCTGTTAGTCGCCATGAAGTAGGATGTTTGAGCGAGGTCCTTGCTGGCTGGAAATACAAAAAGACCAACAACATGGGGGAGTTATTTTGCTAGTTAAAAGGGCCGCAGGGGAACGGCGTTGATCGTAGAGCTGGTGCTCACCTCTCACCAACTGTGTGCACTTCACAACGTGCGTGTGAGGATGATCGATTGTGATTTCAAAAGCTGCATTAAAAAGGCAAAAAAGAATTTATGAGGAAAAGAATGGATTTTGTCCTAAAAGTAACCTGATTCTGTTTTTATCTCCAGACACGTGTCCCTTTTTTTACAGGTCTGTGTGCACATGCAAGTACGACAGCACAGTTACTGGGACTTCAAAAAATTAAACCATAAGACTATGACATCAAGGCACCAACAGGTGAGGGAGGGTCTGTGAGTTACCCAGGGTCTGCAGAATTATGCTCTCTAGGATCACCAGGTCCTGAGCTTGTTGCAGGTAAGCCTGAGGTAGAGAGGAGAGCCACGTTACGCACACAGACACAAACACACACACCTGTTTGTGTTCCGTCTCCCAATAAAAAGAAACTTTTATGGCTCCAAAAGTTGATTCGTTAGAAAAAAAAACTCTGGAAAAAAAAAAAAAGTTTTTTTTTTCTCTCATTTGTTAAACAACAGAATCATAAAAAGTAGCTTCTATGAACTCCTTGAAAGAGTTTAAATAAATAAACACTTTATTGATCCCGAGGGGATCAAAAAACTGGACAAATTCAGACTAATCTGTCCAGCCGTACGATGCCTTGCTGCTGTCCCGGTATCTAACCGTAGTTCATTGATGGCCACGGTGATGGGCAGAAAGATGCTACACCTTCAGACCAGTGGTTTTCAACCAGCTGTCCACTGGTGAGCTGTGAGAGTCAGAAAGGTGTAGGAAATGATCCTATTGCACCTCAAACCATGATCAGGATCTGGTGTTTGTGTAAAAAATTTGGATTAAAACATATTTATGTTTATCAGTATAAAATCAGGCAGGGCTGTCCTGTAACCATAGCAACCCACTCTTCTCTTCTGTCCATCCCCCCCAAAAACTACCCCACTGAGTGGATCGCATTTTCTACAGGATTTTCTGATCATGAGAAAATCATGATGAATTACTTAAAAACAATTTACAGAAAAAATGTTTTTAAGTAATTCATAATTTGTCTTATTTAAATACTATAATTAAGATCTTTTATTTATAATGTTTTATGTACATTTTTTACTTTTAAAAAACTTTTTTGAAATGGTTGATCTTTCATTAGTAGGTGACGGTTTGAGACGGTGTGTGTGCGCCCTGTTTGAAACGAAGCGGGGATTAATGACCTCTGAATCTGTTTTATTATCTGTCTTTAAGCTTCTTTCTTTCTTGTGTATTTTTTTTATTTCTCAGTGAGAAACAATGAAATCTTTCTTCTGTCAGAATGAGCCGTGTTCTCTGTATCGTTTAACTTTAAACAGAATTAACAAAACATTGATGTTTTCTGAGAAGTTTTCTACGACCTCTTTCATTTTGAAGTTGTTTCATCTCAGGTTCAGATGGATTTTTTTTTTTTATTTGAAAAAATCCTCATAAGATGACAAGATTAGATTTCGATGTGTTGA
Organism: Neostethus bicornis; assembly: GCA_902685375.1. Lineage (NCBI taxonomy): Eukaryota > Metazoa > Chordata > Actinopteri > Atheriniformes > Phallostethidae > Neostethus > Neostethus bicornis. Next base: position 374,767 of record CACRXE010000055.1, on the reverse strand, counting down.
TTTGATTCAGGACACTTTATTTATTAATAAAGTGAGGTTCGGATTCTTTAGAGAATCAGAACATTTTTGGTTGGCGATGTGGATCAAGATTTTTTTCTATGGAAAAATATACCTTGGCATGAAAATGGTTGAAAAACACTAGGCTCGACGTTCTGCTTAGCTTTAGAAGCAGATGGATGCCACGCTGTGGCTCTCTGTGCAACTAGAACAGGGGCAAACTTTTTGTTTCGTGGGCCACATTGAGTTCTAACATTTGACCAGCAGGCCGGAACAGGATCAGATGGATGGCACACTTTGGTAACCTCTAGATTAGACCAATAGAATGACGCTAGATTTTAAACAAGCGCTAAATGTTACATCAAGAGTGTTAAATTTAAATCTAGCGGCGCTAGGTTTGAAATCTAAGTGCTTGATGTAACTTTTTTTTTCCATTTTATTTATTTCATCCCTCACCGGGAAATTTGTGTGCTGCATTACACCTCATTATGGCGCCAATAGTGGGAGAAACGGGGGTTAGGTGTCTTCTGCAAAGACCCTAGATGTGAACACAGTGGGAATCGAACCCGCAAACTCCTGGTTAACATCCGGTTCACGTGCAAACGCTCTAACCACCGAGCCACTGTCTCCCCGTCTTTGCTTGTTTTAACATCTAACACGCTTGTTTACGTGCGTGTATTGGGCCCGATGGCTTTCCATATCATACAGTGCGCCATCTAGTGAAGAAACATCAGAATTGCGGGGGAAATAAAAAACAAGGTTTATTTATTTAATTTTTTCAAGTTCGGCCGAAAATGTTTAATGGGCCACGTGTGGCCCATGGGCTGTAGTTTGCCCGTCCCTGAGCTAGCTCTGTAAGCTGACGTGGGTTGCACTGTGGCATCACAGCTTGAAGGTCGGGGTTTGAGCCCAGGTGGAAATTCTGGCCTGCATATTCTCCCCATGTATGAGTCATTTTTATCCAGGTACACTTGTTTCTTCCCACTCAGTGGCCACTGGGAAATTGCCCATAGTTCTGAGTGTGAGTGGATCTACTTGTTAATCTCATATGTTGCCCTGCAAATGACTGTCTCCCTGTTCAGGGTGTACCCTGCCTTTCGCCTGTAACCAGCCACAATAGGCTTGGGCTTCTGCACAACCCTAGTTGGGATGAGCAGTTCAAAAGATGACTTTAAGACGCTATGCTTTGTAATCTATTGAGAATACCCTTTCCTTGGAAATGCCTTCAGATGCTGCTTTACGTTTTCTATGCACTCTTATTTTTTAAAGTGTTACAGTTTCTTTAACAATTCCAGTCATTTGGGAAGTTTTTGTTGTCTTTAGGATTATTATATTTTATTATTTTTCCTTATCCTTCTTGTGTATATACTGTCTATTTCTTCCTTCAGCTGCTGTAACACACAAATTTCCCACGTGTGGGATCAATAAAGTCATTCTCATCTAAAAAGTGAACAATTGTTTGACCATAAATAACTTTAAATAATAAAAAAAAAAGTGTTTTTTCATTCATATTTTCTGAAACATAGTGAATGCTACCCTGCCAGGATGTTTACTAGCACATCTGTAACAGGTGTGCAGTTTAATGGAAGAAAAACTCATACAACTGCTTAAATGTATATAAATGGTCAAATAAGAAGGCAGCATGTGTTCAAACACAGAGAGTATTTATTAAACATCACAAGTGACCAATGAACTCATTTTATCTACTTAAAAACTCTGCAGTACCGCAGTGCTTAAATCATCATAATTAAAAAAAAAGAAAAAGTTCTGGCTATGTTTGGTCTCATTCTACAGATTTTGCTTTTCACACTCTTTGGACAGCTGTTTTTTTTTTCTAGTCTGACTCCCTGTCAGCTTCTTTTGGAGTCGTCCTGCTTTTTACATGTGCGACCAACTGCTCATTGTCCGAGACACATCCACCATAGCTGGAGGAATCAGGTCAATCCTGATGGAAACAATATAAAAGAGGCCTCATCGAGGCCTCATCTGGATCTAAACTTATCGATTGTAATCGATAAGAAGTTTGGGCATGTGCAAACTTATCGATCCTAATTGGTAAGTTTAGAGAAGAACAAACTGTGTAAACTTTATTTAAGAACTTTATTAATCTGTTTTTTATCATACTTTTCTTACTGATCCCGAAGGTAGCCTAATTTTATCAGACCTGCTCTGGTAGAAAACACCAGTTTAATATTATCATAGATTTCATTTCTCGACTGGTTCATTAATTCATCAGATGATGTCATATAATACCAAAAAACACCACCGGCGCGAGGTCGCTCGTCTTGACAGGGAGTGAAGCTGTAGAGGTAGGGGGATTCGGAGTTCTGGGTACCCACAGAAGTGCTAGAGTCATGGGGCAGAGTTTGGTTCTGAGCCTCTCAACTAGACACGGAAAGCAGATGAAAGTGGATTACGAGTTCTGGGCATGTGCAGAAGTGCCTCTCGTCTCGACACGCCTCACAACTCGACAGGATATGGCAGTGAAAATATAAACGTCCGGTAGCTCGCTAATAAGAAGGAAGAACTGGAGGTGCTTCACCTTTATGGACTCATTCCAGACTACCAACTGTTCAGTTGTTAGGTTTCACACTGCGAGCGGACTGGGCCGGAGACGCGGTCGGTAAAAAGAAAGGCAGAGGGTTTTGAAGTGTTTTCCACTGTAGCGCTCAAATTCCCCTTCGGGATGAGTAAAGTGTTTTCAGAACAAATCGTTTGTAAATATATGATTTAAAAAAAAAAGCTCGACAGCTCTGGATAAAAAAAAAAACCCTAAGTTGTCAGTTCACAAAAAACATGTATTTGGTTATATGTGTGATGTGCACAGGTTTTTTTTTTTTTTTTTACATACTTTATTCATCCCTCACCAGGGAAATTTGTGTGCTGCACGACTACACCGCAGCAGGCTGCCATGACGGCGCCAATGATGGAAGAACGGAGGGCTAGGTGTCTTCTTCAAAGACCCTAAACTCAGTGGGAATTGAACCCGCGAACTTCTGGTCCGCGGCCGGAAGCCACTGTCTCCCCCTATGGCTACATGCAGATAGCCATGGTAACCACCGTGCACGTCTTTTCTTGGTGTTAAAAAAATAATAAAACAAAGTATCGTATGTAATAAAAGAATTTATTATGTTATGTGAACATGTTTTAATGTAAACAGAACTGATATCAAACAAGAGAATTCCACATTTAGGCACAAAGTTCTTTTTTCCAGGGACTGACGAGACACTGGCGGAGCTTTCACAAGCTTATAAGGTATAACATAACGTTTTGGGGGGAAAATAGACGGACAAAGTCTGCGTTCTCAGCGTGTTGGTTCTCATGCAAACCCTTTCATTTTCACATCTGTTAATGTTCTCTGTTTGAAGACGTAAAGCTGCAGTGTGAGCCTTATTAACATCTGATTTGCATAATAAATTTGGCCGTGTTCGTTTGCAGTAAGACACGCCACCCCTCCCAGTCTGATTGAGACGTTTAGATGGAAAGTATTTATACGCACAACTAGAGACAGTAGAAACTTTCTTTCTTCGTTTGAGTGTACGTAAAGTTTTTAAATCCACTTATTCATTAAAAAACAACGTCCCTGTTCCTTCCTCACATCGGATTGGCTCGTCTCTGCGGTGAACGTCACCTGGGATTTCATTTACCAAGAATTTTGTGGATTTTAGACTGAGCAACTTTTTTCCCAAAGCACTGCAGCGCTGCTTACACCACGCAAACGATTGTAACGCTCCTTAACGCAACATAAGCTTCAGAAATCACACCTGCGACAAATCTCAGATGTAAACTCTCTTGACCTCCGTCCCACACCCACTAACTCAAAATAATGCGTCAGCATATGCATCCCATGTTCAAATAAAATGCAGTGGTGAGCTGTCACTGTTGTCCAGCTGTGATTACTATTACTATTTTATTACTATACTATTACTATTCTTTTTAATAATAACGATCTATTTGAGCAGGGTGTGAAATATTGCGTAGCAGCGGCTGCGTGATGTCACACGGTTCTATACATATTGATTAACAACGTGCATATATTTTAATTATGAATCTTTTCCAGGATGTGCTCCAATTTCTTTCTGTACAGTCCTACACTGAGACATTTGTGTGTGTTTTCTCATTGATTTCTCGCCGCTTCAAATGCTTTCAAATTTCACTGTCCTCACTTCAGCTCCTGTCCACAACCCTCCCCTCAAAAATTTCTGTCCGGAGTTCCTGAGTTGCCTAAAATGACACAATATGCCGGCAATGTCCTAAATCGCTCGATTTGTGTAGGAGTCGGGGTGCAGTCAGAGTCATAAATAAAGACCTGGAACTACACAGTCAGAGTAACACAGCTGTCGCTTCTGTGTGATAAAGAACGATGGACAAAGTGCCAGAAAAAGTTCTACAACCTTTTAGCAAGTTTGTGGTCCAGAGTGACATTGTGCAGGGTCACCTCCTGGACTACACAACACTTACGTCACTGCGGACGTCGGGGCATGGCTCCTGAGGATTCAGGCATGCATGGGACACCTTTATAACATGCTCCAACTTCCGGGGCTGCTCTTCCACCTTGGCAGCAAGGAAGAGAGCTGCAGGAGCAATGACCTGAGGAGGAGAAGGAAAATAACCTCTGAGCTCTCAGACCTCTGTGACAAAGCTCCGAAACACTCACGTTTCTGTGAAACCTCGTGAAGGACTGGACCATGTAGAACCGGTGCATGTACACGATGGCTGTGTTGATGGTCAGTTGAGATCTGAGGCCGCAGTAAAGGACAAAAACACAACACACACATCCCCACCCTCTGGTAAACACATCTGACGTAGAACCAGAATGGCAAGTGGTTTCTTCTTTTTCCCTACTGCTGGATTTTTACCTCACCGTGATGGAGGGTCTAAGGGCAGGAATGTGCTGAAATTGTTTAGCTACCTTTCAGCTGCATTTAGGTTGCAGCATAATGTAACAGCAGGTTGTTATGTTGTCTTCCACTTATCCAGGGTTATGTCACAGGGTCAGTCTCTGGCAGGTCTGCCTCTGGGTCTCCTCCTGGTAGGACGAAACGCCTCACCAGCGAGGGAGGCATCGTAACCGGATGCCTGAACCATCCTTTCTAGCATCTCTAGACCAGAAGGAGCAACAGCTCTACTCTGAGCTCCTCCCTCTATTTCTGAGAGCCCAGCTGCCCTGCAGAGGAAGCTCATTTCAGCTGCTTAGTCACCACCCACCCTGGTTACCATGGTGAGGGTAGGAATGTAGATTGACTCGTAAATCAAGCGCTTTGCTTTTCAAAGCTCAGCTTTCTTCACCACGATGGACTGATGTAGCGCCCTAATTATTGCAGACGCTGCACCGATCCATCTGTCGACCCCCATCCTTCCTCCACAGTGAACAAGACCTTCAGATACTTAAACTCTTCCATTGGGGCAGGACCCTGTCCCTGACCTGCAGGGGACCCTTTACCAGGTGAAGCCCACGGTCTCTGATTCCCATCGGTCCTGTGAGATTTATCAATTACGGTCTGACGAAGTCAACAGAACCACATCATCCTGACGAACCGGATCCTCCACCGCCTCGGCTGCGCCTACAAATTCAGAACGGGAATGACCAGAACCCGTAACGCAAGTCTAACCTGGAAGTACCAGAAAAGGACCTGGTGTACTCAGACTTCCTGTCTGGATGCTAATGCTAGCGGCCTGCAGGCCGCGGTTAGCCTGGAGAAGCTAACTGTGTGTAGCTACAGGAACAGGATGATAAACACTGAGCTCAAGAGAGAAACAGACGGAAATAGAAAACATTGTGAAATGTAAACATATCGGATCAAAGCTCTCTGTGAAAGCTGAATTAACCAACGGACTGAGTGGAAACGCAAATGTTAGCGGCTAAGCTGTCGCCATGGCACCGGGACAAAGATACACGTTAAGGCGCTGCCCCATGTCCTGCAGGAGGTTAGCGGCCTGCTGCCGGTAGGAAAGCTCTTTATCCGGGTCCAAACCTGCCCTCCTGGACGGGCTGCTGTCTATCTGCTGCCGGGTGTAATACCATTTGTTGTTGCAGCTAGCTGGTGGAGAACGGAGCGCAGCCGCCATTACTAAAGAGTTCAAATTTTACCGACGTCACCGGAACTACGTCACACACAAGAGCACTCAGCGCCGTTCCCATGGTGAACGCCAGGAGGCGCTAACCGCACACATCTGTCGTTTTTAGACAATTAATTTTAAAAAATTCAGAAACTTTATGAATTATGGATTCATGGATTGGATTTCTTTCTCGGTTTTTTTGGGTGAGATTTTTGGAGAAAATTGGTGCCAAACTTTCCCCTTTTGCGCCCTCTGTTGTTCAGAATCAGATAATGGACTTTTGCCAACTTCATAAAAGAAGTTCAACTCAAAATTAAAGTGTTTACAACTACATCTAAAATCCTCCATCTTCCTCCTCCTCCTATCAATGGAGAGGAGGTGCTGAGAGGAGAGGATGGACAGGATGATGGAGAGGATGAGGTGACAGGATGATGGAGAGGATGGACAGGATGATGGAGAGGATGAGGTGACAGGATGATGGAGATGATGGACAGGATGATGGAGAGGATGAGGTGACAGGATGATGGAGATGATGGACTGGATGATGGAGAGGATGGACAGGATGATGGAGAGGATGAGGTGACAGGATGATGGAGATGATGGACTGGATGATGGAGAGGATGAGGTGACAGGATGATGGAGATGATGGACTGGATGATGGAGAGGATGAGGTGACAGGATGATGGAGATGATGGACTGGATGATGGAGAGGATGAGGTGACAGGATGATGGAGATGATGGACTGGATGATGGAGAGGATGAGGTGACAGGATGATGGAGAGGATGGACAGGATGATGGAGAGGATGAGGTGACAGGATGATGGAGATGATGGACTGGATGATGGAGAGGATGAGGTGACAGGATGATGGAGATGATGGACTGGATGATGGAGAGGATGAACAGGATGATGGAGAGGATGAGGTGACAGGATGATGGAGAGGATGAACAGGATGATGGAGAGGATGAGGTGGGATGACCACGTCTTACCATTTGGCAGCTTCCAACTTTCTTTAGAGTTACACTTGAGTCCTACACTCTGGCCTTTTTATAGAAATCAGCGTATGGTCACCTGATAAATGAGGCCTAAGAACAGAAGAAATTTAAAAAAAGGAAAAAAAAATAGAGTGGCGTCCGCAATAATCAGGACACTGCATTGGTTCGTCGTGGTGAAGAAAAAGCTGAGCCGAAAAGCAGAGCTCTAGGTTAAAGGTCGATCTACGTTCCTACTAGGGCTGCGCCTAACTATTATTTTGATAATCGATTAATCTGTTGATTATTGGAACGATTAATTGATTAATCAGATAAAATGGGAATCTAATAAATATTAGTTTTTCAGCATTTTATTTAATGTAATTGTGCAAAAACACAACTCATAACATAATAAAAAACACGTTGGTCTCATTCTAGTAAGATCAAATGTTAATCTTTCTGTGAAATAAAGACATAGAATATTAACATTTATAAAGCGATATAAAATAATAAATCATAAGAATCTATAAAATGTGCTTTAGTAGTACTGACTAATAAAAGATCAAATGTAAACTGTTGACCATCCAGGATTATATTTAAAAAGACGACATCTTTAACACTTTAACCTTGTTCAGAGGTCTAGTATCAAACAAAAAATGGCCCCAGATTAACGTGAATAAAAATATACAAAAAACATTCAAGTTACGTAGTATTAGAAAAAAAAAAAACACCACCTCAACTGTAAAAATAGTAACTTTAATAAATAAAATGACCATCTTTAAAACTTCTAATATACTTCTAATATAAACACATCAGTGTTTACACATCTACTAATCGGTAAAGGGGTCTCCAACTAACAACACTCATTGGTTTTTGGGAAAACCTGTGCATTGCAGTGTCGAAGAGGGGGTCTTTAGATCCAGCGATCATTTTTTAAAACCCCTCCTTCCATCATCGACAGCGGCCTCACATCGGACACGATCATTTCCAAAATAAGAGTCCGTGAGTGCAGCGCTCTGCTTCACTCGTTTTTACACAGAACATAGTTCATATTGGTTTGTTGGTGGTTTTTGTGGACAATAAAAAGTGTATTTAGCGACCTGTGAAATTATTTGATTAGAAATAACATCATGTAATCTTAATTATCGCTCCGGTTTGCCGTCTCTCGCTTCGAGTCCAACATCTTCTTTTCAGATGTTCGTGCAATTTACTTCTCCTCCTATTTTTAATGTGATGAACGGCGACATTGAGTGCCTAGAAAGGCGCCGTAGAAATAAAATGTATTATTATTATTTTGGAACCTCGCATTGTTAATTGGCTCACTACTGCCACACTCGAAGACCAATTTAAGTACAGTTGACAGTAAAAACTTTTTAGACAACTAATCGATGACTAAATTAGTTGACAACTGTTTTAATAATCGAGTTTAATCGATAAGTTGTTTCAGCCCAGGTTCTTACCCTCACCATGGTAACCAGGATCTACGTTCCTACCCTCACCATAGTAACCAGGATCTACGTTCCTACCCTCACCATAGTAACCAGGATCTACGTTCCTACCCTCACCGTGGTAACCTGGATCTACGTTCCTACCCTCACCGTGGTAACCAGGATCTATGTTCCTACCCTCACTGTGGTAACCAGGATCTATGTTCCTACCCTCACCGTGGTAACCAGGATCTATGTTCCTACCCTCACTGTGGTAACCAGGATCTATGTTCCATCCTCATTATGCCAACCAGGATCTACATTCCTATCCTCACTATGGTAACCAGTGTTGGTTGTGACCGAAAGAACGAGATTACAGATACAAGCAGCTAAAATGAGCCACCTCTGCAGGGTGGCTGGACTCTCAGAGATAGAGGGAGGAGTTCTGCCACGGGAGGAGCTCGGAGCAGAGCCGTTGCTCCACCGGATCGAGAGATGGGGTGCTCCAGGCATCTGGTTAGGATGCCTCCTAAATGCCTTGCTGGTGGGGTGTTTCGGGCACATCCCATCGGGAGGAGACCCAGAGGCGGAACCCGGACCTGCTCGAGAGACTATGTGGTACACCTGGACAAGGAACACCTTGGGATCCACCCGGGTGAGATGGAGAATGCAGTTGGGGGGAGAGAGAAGCCTGGGTTTCCTGCTGAGGCAATTGTCCCTGCAAACCAGCCCCAGGACAATGGAACGAACAAAAAAAATTAAGAGACTAGTTTTAAAAAAAAAAAAAAAAAGACTTCAAAGATTTTATTTAGAAAACAACTGGGTAAACATCATGGAAACGTCTTAGAAACTAAAGATTGCCCAGCATTCTAATTGCTGCTGGTCGTCATCGAAATGTGGCGTCAGATCTTTCCGAATCTCTCGGCACGTTTCATCTTCTTCGCCTGCAGAGACAAGAACAGTACATCAGAACGCCCCGGCAACATTCAATCACACTGGTGCGCTAATAGTGAGTGTCCAGACATCTCCACCATGGGGGGGAGACGGTGGCCGCGTCGTTAGAGCGTTCGCCCGCGGACCGGAAGGTCGCGGGTTCGCGTCCCACGGAGAGCACGTCTAGGGTCCTTGGAGAAGACACCTAACCCCCGCTTCTCCCACCATTGGCGCCGTTGAAGGGCAGCCTGCTGCGGTGTAAGGAGTGCAGCAAACAAGTTTCCCCGGTGAGGGATGAATAGAGTAATTTATTTATATTTATATTATTTATTTATTTTATACCCGAAGCATCCCTCAAAAATGTCAGTGTAAGACCAAAACTATTAGACTTTCAGAAAACAGAAAGGATTTATCTGTAGAACGGTAGCAGCAAAACGTCACTCTTCCAATTCATGCACATTTGAGTCATTTGCAAATTCCTCTGTATGGTATTGGATACTATTCAAATGCCAGTTGTCCTCTGCCCCGCCCACATTCTAACATAAGCAGGAAGTGTTTTAGTGCAGGTGCTCTGCTCACGGTCTGCTCAGAAGCTGAATAGAGTTCACGGAGCTCTCCGCTCTTCTTGGACTGAGCTACTGAACACTGGATTAAAAACGTATCTCATACTGTATTTAAAATAACACCATAAAGGAACATGCACATGCTTTGCTCACCTGATGTGCTGTACACTGTATTTGTAAATAAGATTTACAGTGTCGTACAAGCACTCAGGGGGCGGGACGTAGAGAGAAGCCAGAGAAGGGGATAAAGTGAATAAGAGAGGGGATGGTAGCGGGGATTCTCCTGGTTGCTGTGTGCATGGTTGTTCCATTTCTTTTATGATTCATGTGAAACATGGTAATCATTCATATCAATTCTGACCAAGACTAATTGGTCAGTAAGGTGACAAATAAAAATATGTAATTGTTAAATGTATTTAGGGGCTTAATAAAGTATTTTGTATTTTAGCTGATATGAAATTTCTGGGCATCTTTAGATGCCAAGAGATAAAGATTATGACCCCCACGAAGGCAGGGTACACCTCTTTACCAGGCTCACATTTTTTATCTTTTTTACTCTGAACGGGCGTACACGCTTTCAAACTAACAGAATGGAAGTGAACTGGAAGTCTTGTGATGACTTGTTTTCTTATGTTGCCACGAATGCTTTCAGCCGTTTTGCCAGACAACTACGCCACTACGCCCTATAAAGGGTCATAGATCACAGAAAGAGTTAAACAGCTACGGCGTGGCCTATTGATAATGACCTGTATGGAAGTTTTTATACCACAGCCCAGAAACTGCACCAGTAGGCCTCCCTTACTGATCCAGAGATTAGAATAATGTCAGATAGGGATGTTTTTTTTACAATGGAGAAATAAAAAAGTGAGACGAACCTCCAAATTGTCTCCTCCTCCACCTGAAGACATTTGGATCCCAAACCTTTCCTTCCTTTTCTTCAGCTTCTCATCCTCTTCCATCTGCAACAGAATGTCTCATGATCAGAAAACAACCAACACGATTCCAACACAACAAATAGAAATAAACTGGACCTTCTGTGAGATGGAGGAAACGTTCATGCCGAATCGTTCTGCTCTCTTTTTCAGCTGCTCCACGTTTACCTGAGACGACACACTGTTATCAGCTGTAAAGAAACAGCAGAGAACTGCTGAACATCCTGCACACTTACTGCAGCTTTACTGTTGGCTGCCACACCTGCGGAGACAGGAGGTAGGAAGCATGAGATAAAGAAGAACCAACGCCTGCTTTGTCATGATCACCTCACCTATGACAGGAAATGAACATACCTGGAGAAGGACTGGAAGTATCACCTGGTAAACCAAACCTGCAGGATGGAAACAGTGGGATTCCGTTTTAATCATTTATTTAACACAAACATCAGTGGGTGCAACGGATTACATTTGGATTGATATGCACATAATCCGCAGCCTGACTTAGGAAGAAGAAAAGTAGTGTGCATGTTCAGTTTGTGGACAGCACGGTCACAACAAATGGAGGAACTTGAGCAGCTCACGTCGTTTAAATCACAGTCTAATTAATTGATGAAGAAAAGCAGTTAAAAAACTGAAGGTGAGCAGAAATTAGAAATGACATCACTGTGCTGTTTCAATATTGCTTCACAATAAGTGCAGTTATTTAAAGAGTGTGTTCAAAGGAGCCTAAAAGAGACTAAATTTAGTTAATAATTAGATCCTTGACTCTGAGCCGTGGAATTATAAAAACTGTGACTTTTTTTCTACAACACGGCAGCGTCATGTGGACAGCCAATCACACGCCAGCATCAGCTCACCTGGCTGCACGGATTGCTTTCTTGCTCTCAGACGTCGCTGGAACGTTGAAACGTTCAGCTCTTTTTTGAAGTCTCTGCTTGACACAAAGAAGAAACATTTAGAACCAGACCTGGATAATCCTCCCAACCGGAGACAGAACCAGACGCCTCATTTATGGGTTTACAAACAAGCAAGTAGTGTGATGGGGAGCGTGGTCTCTATGGAAACCTTAGAATGTGTCAGGTACCTATCGGTTCTATAAACTTATTTAAAGTCCTACACTGCAAGGCATTTAGTTTTGCTTTCCAATTATTTTCTTGCTGCTTCTAATGCTTCATTTCACTGTCCTCAGTTCACTTCTGTCCACGAGCATGGTCTTTTCCTCATCTTCCCATTTGGAAGCCTCTGACTTAGAGTTAGATGGTAGCGTGACTTTGAGTTCACACACCTTAAAGATCAGATCCCCTTTATTTATCCTGGAGGGGAATTCATTTTTAAAATGAAATCCAAACCTTGAATAGTTGTTTTTAAACAATCTGATCAGTGGTTTTTACATGAAGGGTGTCTCCGGGTAAACAACCAGAGACTGTTCGGCTGATGGAGGAGAGGGGACTCGGTGTGTGCAGACAAAGAAACGTAATGAGGCTCCTGACTGGAAGCAGCTCAGACGTACCTCACTGGCAGATAACGGGGGAACTATCTTCACCACCTTTTTCTCTGCAGCCCTGAGAAGACAGAAAACTTTAGCACACCTTTGTTAACATTTTATTTCACCACACAAGTGTGCACGTGATGGGAATGACCGTGCACGTGACATGTTTATAAGATTTTTCTGGTATAACTGGAACGTTCTGGTTAAAAAGTCTGACTCACGGTTCTACGTCTCCGACCTCGAGATGATTGTCGTCCTTCATGTTGTTGGAACTTTCAACTTTACTGAAGTCCTGAGGAACAGAGACATCATGAAGGTTAGGGTGAGGGTTACCCTGGGGTCAGGGTTACCCTGGGGTCAAAGTTACCCTAAAACACACAAAGTGTGAAATTACCACAGCATCTTCTGCCAGCACGTCGTCCACGTCCACATCGTCCTCTGTTCACCAAAGAGATTCACGTGAGGACACGAGCTTTATGAGGACATGAAAGATACGGAGGGGTACACACTCACCATGCTCCTCCAGGTAAGTTTGGAGTCTTGCTATCAGTTCTCCTTTGTTCCCCTTCGTCTCCAGACCTCGTGCTTCACATTCCTGTCGGAGTTCTGCAAGCTGGAACACACATCAGTTCTACATCTGTTCTCCTGTTTCTAGAGCAGCTGAGCCCTAACCCTCCCACAGCAGAGTCTTTCAGGAGTCTGGATTCTGTTCCACTCTCTGGATCTAAAACAGGATCTTTGAGGAGTCTGGATTCTGTTCTGTTATTATTATTTAGTTGTGTCTGTTTTAATTGGACCTGACTCTGTAATAAAGTTGATGATGTTCCGCTCTCTGGATCTAAAACAGGATTTTCAGGACTGCTGTTAGCTTAGCATTAGCATGTACCGGCTTCTGAACTAAATCCATTTTTTTTTCTCGTCTCTTTCTTTCCCGCCTTCTGCCTGCAGGAGGTCACCCCCCCCGCCCCCCCTCAAAATAAACCGCTTTATGTTTTTACTCTAATTTTAATTGAAACAAACCTTGAGTTTCTGTAGCTCCACCACTTCAGCCATCTTTGTTGTGGACACTCTTCTTCTACGATCTACAGTCTCCTCACACACACACACCGCCACCTACTGGAGGCAGCTAGCTGGAGGTCCGGGAAGTTTCACGAAGATGTTAGTTTTTAATTAAAATGTCAACGGAATATTTGGTTTAAATTTAAATTATGGATCTTTTCTTCTGATGATGGATATCATATAAACCACGGTGTGTGTGTGTGTGTGCGTGCGCGCACGAGTGTGTAAGAACTACAGATGTGTAAAAAAACAAAAAACTTGGTGTCAGTTCGAACAGAAGGATGAACCACTTAACCCTCATGGAGTAACAGGGTGTGTCGGAGCCTATCCCGGAAGATTTCAGGCAAGAGGCAGGATACATCCCAAACAGGTCGCGAGCCTGTCAGGGGTACAGACACGCTCAATCTTAATAGCAGACAATCAACCTAACATGTATGTTTTTGTACAGTGGGAGGAAACCAGAGAAAACCCACACAAACATGAGGAGAACATGCAAACTCCACAAAGAAAGACCAGTATTCCAAGCCTTAGAGTCACTCTGGGACTGTGGGGAAAAAAACTTGGTGGCATTTAGAACTGAAGGATGTAAAATGTGTCACAAGGACCAGCATTTCATTTTTTAAAGGAACCGGTGGTCTTTTGTGGTCTCAGAAGTTCCAGCGGGTCATACTGTCTGATTAATTCAGAAAATTCTGTTTTCATTTCAATGCTGTCATTGTTTCAAAAGCGGTTTAATTTAAAGATCACCTCATGATATTCTGAAGACAATAAAAACTTTAACAAAGTCACTGTAAAGTTCTGGGTTTGAGAAGAAAAGCCGGATAAACGCAGAGTCACAAGAGCTTCAGTAATCCTTGTCACGGCTGCATTCCTCCAGGTTTACGTTGACATGTGGGGGCTTAAAACCAAAAGGATCGATCTTACACAGTGGTCTACACATGGCTAGCATGGAGCCCCCAGCAAGGAGCCCCCAGCATGGAGCTTCCAGCATGGAGCCCCAGCATGGTGCCTCCAGCATGGAGCCCCCAGCATGGAGCCCCCAGCAAGGAGCCCCCAGCAAGGAGCCTCCAGCATGGAGACTCCAACATGGAGCCCCCAGCAAGGAGCCTCCAGCATGGAGACTCCAACATGGAGCCCCCAGCAAGGAGCCCCCAACAAGGAGCCCCCAGCAAGGAGCCTCCAGCATGGAGACTCCAGCATGGAGCCCCCAGCATGGAGACTCCAACATGGAGCCCCCAGCATGGAGCCCCCAGCATGGAGCCTCCAGCATGGAGCCTCCAGCATGGACCCTCCAGCATGGAGGAAACTGTGTTCAAGTCTGTATCTACCTGTTCCTTGATCTGCCTCATTTCCCACAATGGTCTGCATGTTGGTGCAGTGGTTAGCACCGTGACCTTATAGCAAGAAGGTCGGGTTTCAAGTAGACCCGGGAGGGATCAGGCTTAAATCACTGGCCTTTCTATGTGGAGTTTGCATGTTCTCCCCGTGTATGTGTGGGTTATCTGGTTTCTTCACACCCTCCAAAGACACACAACAAAAGGCTGCTACAAAATTGGCCCTAGGAATGAGTGTGTCTGTGTGAATGGTTGTCTGTGTGCGGCCCCACAACGAACTGGCGACTTGTTCAGGGACTATCCTGCTTCTTGCCTGAAGTCAGCCGGGATAGGCTTCGGTAACCCCGTATCACCGACAGGTATGAGTGGTTCAGTGACTGACTGACCACAATGCCGCTGTGTCAGAACTTGATGATGACCAGTGTGATTTTTAGAACGGTTTGGATTTACTTCTCATGACCTTCTGGATGGTGTTAATGACCTCTGTGCCCCTCAGCAGCAACTAAACCAGATCCAGTATGGCAGGGTGCTCTGAATGGAAGGACCCTCAGCAACTACAGTTTCTCTTGGATTTTTTTTTTACAGGCCTTCTAGATGGTAGAACAGGGGGCTCAGCTCTCAAGTGGGGGAGGTGGTTACTGAGGTTTAGGATCTCATGACAGAAATCAGTGGGTGGGTTTTGGCTGCTGGTTTATAAAGCTGCTGCTGCTCTGAACAGGATGTTTGCTGAGGAGGAGGTCTACGATGAGGAGGTCCACCCCGCTGCTGCTCCTGCTGCTCGTCTCACACACCGTCGCCAGTAAGTAGGACTTCTTACTTATCCCTGTTTTACCAAGTAACACAAGTCCCTCCCCCCACACCCCCACCCTGAGGGGCGCTCAGACAGGTGTCTCAGAGATCTGGGTTCAGATTAGTGTGTGTTGGCACGCTGAGTGCAGTCACATGATTCCAGTCCTCTTTACAGATGATGAGAAGTTAGTTTTGATCGTTTCAGGACCGAAAAGCCGCTTCATCCGGTACCCAGCATGGAACACCAAGATGTTTCCAGTCTGGAGGGACGGAGACCCTCGATACCTGCACTCCTGGAAAGGTCTGTGTGTATTGCGTTAATGTGTAAGTGTGAGTGTGTGTGTAGTTCAAACATGTATAGTGTATAATAATATACTTAACTATGTGTGAATGTGTGTAATGTGTACATTTAAGTGTTTTATTGTGAGTAATGTGTGTTTGCATGCGTGTGTTTGCATGCTTGTGTTTGCGTGTGTGTGCTTGCATGTGTAAATATCCCAGTGCTGGATATTTACTGGTCTGGATATTTATTCAGCATGTGTGACTGATGTTTACATTTAATTGTTTGCATGTGTATGAACTTCTCATATTTAAATGTGTGTGTTTGTATGTGTGTGTAACATGTATATTTAAATATTTGTATGTGTATGTAACATGTTTATTTAAATGTTTGTATGTGTGGTTAACATGTTTATTTAAATGTTTGTATGTGTGTGTAACATGTATATTTAAATATTTGTATGTGTGTGTAACATGTATATTTAAATATTTGTATGTGTGTGTATCATGTATATTTAAATGTTTGTATGTGTGTGTAACATGTATATTTAAATGTTTGTATGTCTGTGTAACGTGTTTATTTAAATGGGTGTGTTTGTATGTGTATGTGTGGGTAACATGTACTGTATATTTCAATGTTTGTATGTTGAATGTGTGTGTAACATGTATATTTAAATCTTTGAATGTGTGTTTAACGTGTATATTTAAATGTGTGTGTAGGTGGGAAAGTAAACTTCGTTGTAGGGAATGACTCGCCCACTCTGACCGGTGCCAAAGTGACATTTACCATCCAGCTGGAATTTCCTCATGGCCAGCGTCTGCAGCCCGACGGCACCGTGGTCTGGGCCCAGAATGGATTACTAAACGGTACCACACACTGATGGCGCAGTGATTTTCAGATTAGTTCGAATTAGGGTCACCACCAACACACATGACCAGTTTCCACAGGTTTTACTGGAAAAAGACAGCTGTGTGCAGGTAGATCAGAATGAAAAGTTTGGACATTCTGGCCTGTGGCTAATTAAGCATTAAAGCACCTTATAAATGGTGCAATAAGAAGAGAGTGTGTAAATGATGCAATAAGAAGAGAGTGTGTAGATGGTGCAATAAGAAGAGAGTGTGTAAATGGTGCAATAAGAAGAGAGTGTGTAAATGATGCAATAAGAAGAGAGTGTGTAAATGGTGCAATAAGAAGAGAGTGTGTAGATGGTGCAATAAGAAGAGAGTGTGTAAATGGTGCAATAAGAAGAGAGTGTGTAGATGGTGCAATAAGAAGAGAGTGTGTAAATGGTGCAATAAGAAGAGAGTTGGTAGATGGTGCAGTAAGAAGACGGACAAAGTTTTTTTGTAAAGTGCAAGGCTATATTTCCAGATACTTTCTGATGAACTGGTTGCTTGTTTAGTCTGTGTTTCAGCTCTTCCTAACAAAGTCCTGGTAGACCAGGATTGAGATCAGTCTGCCAGGCTGACGTGCAGGATTGAGATCAGTCTGCCAGGCTGATGTGCAGGATTGAGATCAGTCTGCCAGGCTGATGTGCAGGATTGAGATCAGTCTGCCAGGCTGATGTGCAGGATTGAGATCAGTCTGCCAGGCTGATGTGCAGGATTGAGATCAGTCTGCCAGGCTGATGTGCAGGATTGAGATCAGTCTGCCAGGCTGACGGGCAGGATTGAGATCAGTCTGCCAGGCTGACGGGCAGTTTGAAGTCTCACTGAAAATATTTTTTTTTAAAGTTTTTTCAGTAGGTGGCGGCAAACAATTGAATTCACTCTATTAGACTTTTTTTTAACAATAAACTGATTTGAAGTGTGTTTTTTTGTTATAATGCTATAATCTAGTCTGGACGTTCAGAACTTTTTGTGTGTAAAACATTGTGAAACACAACTTGTTTTTAGGGAGGTGTTTATAATTATTACGGTAAAATTGTTTTGACAGTTTGATGGGTGTTTGGTCTAAAAACTTTCTTTTCCACTTTGGTCCACTTTAGTGAAACAGTCTGATGGTTTTAAAGACATATTCATTTGGACTGATTTAAGTTGGTCTGAACTCATTTGAGGAATCATTCACTCTGATCGGTCTGCTGTGATTCCCCGACTGTGGGACAAATAAAGGTTTTCTTGATTCTCATCTCTAATACTTTCAAATTGATCGTTAAAAAGTTTGAGGAACATAAACAGAATTGCTGCTCCTGACCTGGTTAAAGTAATTAATTCAAATCTGTGATTATTTCTGTTTTCTGTACAGATTTAATCAGACAAAGATTTTTTCATAAACTGCGAGGTCATATTTCCAGACACTGCCTAACAAGCTTTGGCTTCGTTAGACTTTTCCATGATGAGCTGTTTTCACTGTGTGGACGGCAAACTGATGCTTGGGCTGGTTATCATTCCTCTACTCTTTCATCCAAATCTGGGTCAGAGTGGTGCCAGAGGCTCTTGCCAGTTGGCAGGCGAGAGGTGGGGTCCAGCCTGTACAGGTTAGCAATGAGTCACACAGTATGGACTGCTGGAAAGACGAAGCAGCCTGATGTGCATGGTTTTGGAGGGTGGGGTAACTGGGCTTCACAGGCAAATCTGCACATATATGAGACAGAACACACACCTGTCAGGCCGGGGAACTGTCCAGAGCAGTGATTGAACCTAAAACCATCTAACTGGGCCACAATGCAGTATGAAAAATAGGGTGTCTAATGAGCTCTTTGGTCGGCACCCCCACATGCTCACCTTCTGCCTGCAGGGACACAGTACGTCGCCTCTGAACCAGTTTACCCGGTGCACAGTCCTGGCAGGGATGCTGTGTTCCCAGACGGGACCCCAATCCAGAAGGATCAGAAGCCGGCTTACGTCTTTGTCTGGAAGACTTGGGGTGAGTATATCCCTGGATGCCAAACTGGAAGAAGAAAAATTTACCAGTACAGGCTGTCCATCCCAGTGCTGGATGTTTACTGGTCTCACAGACTGTTTTACTGGTCCTGCAGGTCGTTACTGGCAGGTCTCAGATGGACCGTGCTCCACCCTGACCATAGATACAGACAACATACCCCTCGGCTCCTACACCATGGACATTGTGATTTATCACTACCGGAGCAGAGAGAAGTTCATCCCTCTGGGATACGCCTCCACCCAGTTCTCCATCACAGGTCAGTAAGTCCTCCCCCTGGGTCTTCATCACAGGTCAGTAAGTCCTCCTCCTGGGTCTCCATCACAGGTCAGTAAGTCCTCCCCCTGGGTCTTCATCACAGGTCAGTAAGTCCTCCCCCTGGGTCTTCATCACAGGTCAGTAAGTCCTCCCCCTGGGTCTCCATCACAGGTCAGTAAGTCCTCCCCCTGGGTCTTCATCACAGGTCAGTAAGTCCTCCCCCTGGGTCTTCATCACAGGTCAGTAAGTCCTCCCCCTGGGTCTTCATCACAGGTCAGTAAGTCCTCCCCCTGGGTCTCCATCACAGGTCAGTAAGTCCTCCCCCTGGGTCTCCATCACAGGTCAGTAAGTCCTCCCCCTGGGTCTCCATCACAGGTCAGTAAGTCCTCCCCCTGGGTCTCCATCACAGGTCAGTAAGTCCTCCCCCTGGGTCTCCATCAGAGGTCAGTAAGTCCTCCCCCTGGGTCTCCATCACAGGTCAGTAAGTCCTCCCCCTGGGTCTCCATCACAGGTCAGTAAGTCCTCCACCCTGGGTCTTCATCACAGGTCAGTAAGTCCTCCCCCTGGGTCTCCATCACAGGTCAGTAAGTCCTCCCCCTGGGTCTTCACACAGGTCAGTAAGTCCTCCACCCTGGGTCTTCATCACAGGTCAGTAAGTCCTCCCCCTGGGTCTTCATCACAGGTCAGTAAGTCCTCCCCCTGGGTCTCCATCACAGGTCAGTAAGTCCTCCACCCTGGGTCTTCGTCACAGGTCAGTAAGTCCTCCCCCTGGGTCTTCATCACAGGTCAGTAAGTCCTCCACCCTGGGTCTTCATCACAGGTCAGTAAGTCCTCCCCCTGGGTCTTCATCACAGGTCAGTAAGTCCTCCCCCTGGGTCTCCATCACAGGTCAGTAAGTCCTCCCCCTGGGTCTCCATCACAGGTCAGTAAGTCCTCCCCCTGGGTCTTCATCACAGGTCAGTAAGTCCTCCACCCTGGGTCTTCATCACAGGTCAGTAAGTCCTCCCCCTGGGTCTCCATCACAGGTCAGTAAGTCCTCCCCCTGGGTCTCCATCACAGGTCTGTGAGTCCTCCCCCTGGGTCTCCATCACAGGTCAGTAAGTCCTCCCCCTGGGTCTCCATCACAGGTCAGTAAGTCCTCCCTCTGGGTCTCCATCACAGGTCAGTAAGTCCTCCCCCTGGGTCTCCATCACAGGTCTGTGAGTCCTCCCCCTGGGTCTCCATCACAGGTCAGTAAGTCCTCCCCCTGGGTCTCCATCACAGGTCAGTAAGTCCTCCCCCTGGGTCTGCATCACAGGTCAATAGGTCCCTTCTCTCTGCTCCAACAGACCAGATCCCCTTTGCCGTGTCGCTGGACCAGGTGAACGATGCCGCGGCTGCAGATCTGAGCTTCGTGCAGAACCGAGCGATTGCCTTCACCGTGGCTCTTCATGACCCCAGCCGCTACCTGGAGAACGCAGACATCACCTTTAACTGGGACTTTGGAGATACTAGTGGAGCTCTGATTTCCAGGGAGCTCACCGTCACCCACACCTACGTCAACTCCGGCTCTTTCCGCCCACAAGTGGTGGTCCAGGCAGTCATCCCAGACAAGGCCTGTGACCCACCGGTGGAGAAACCCACCACAGAGCCTGGACCCCCTGCTGATCACCCAACCACAGGTATTCTCAAAATTTTAGAACTTCACCAAATTCCCCAGAAAGAATCAACACACTGCTCTGAGTGGACCTGGTGGTTTTCTAGAGTTTTCTATCTCCATCCAGGACGGTAATTCATCTATGAGAGCTGCATCATTTAATCATTTCTCCCAGTTTTCTCCTAAAAATGTCTCCATCACGACCTTGTTGACATGAACTCTCAACTTTGACAAAATAAATTTTTTAACCAATGTTTTTTATTGGCTTTCAAAATCAAAAACAACAAAAAACACTTTAAAGCAGCTGTTAAGTTCAAAACAAAACTTAAAAGACAAAAACAACAAATAAAAACTGTAGCAGTCAGAAAGTTAGAAATTTGAACAGGTCACATTTAAATAAGGGTGTCCAGACTTGTTCAAAATTTGTGCTTTACCCCCTCAAAATATGAGCTTGTCTAACGTTCCACTTAAAAACGTTTCTCTCAGCTCAGATTGTACCGTGGAAATGTTAGTCTCTCTCCAGGATAGAGCAGCCATCGTCCTGGCCTGCAGGAAGATGGAGAAATAGATGTATAGAGAAATAGAGGGCTGCCACGCTTTTTTAGAAAGGACGCTTCTCCATGAATCGGGAAAATAAGTCAGTAAGGTAATCAGAGTCTTCAGACCAGGTCAAACCTGGGATAAATTCCTAAAACACACAGTTTTACAAAATATATAGCATATTTTACAGTTTCAATCACTGTTTTGATTAAAGCACTGAATCTAGTTCAAATGTTAAAACTGATGGAATTTGCAAACAACTGCATTCACTTCATCTGTGATGATTCACTTTTCCTAAGGTCAGAGAGAGCTGCAGACAATACTGAAAGATAAGGTGACCAGGGGGGACGTGTGGAATGTGTGAGGGAGTCTGGTGTGACAGAGAAGTATTTTAGAGACATGAACGAGGACTGTAAGACGGTGTTAAGGTGTGACACCAGAGGTGGCACTGCATCAGGGATCTGCCGATGTGAGGGAACAGGTGGAGGTTTATTCTGGAAAGGAATGAATGAAGCTGCTGTGAGACAGAGACCATGTGTGTGAATGAGAGGAAGACCAAAGAGGAGCTTTAAAGATGTGATGAAGGAGGACATGGAGGTAATTAGTGATGGAGGAAACAGTAGAGCTGCCTGGGAAAGCAAAAGAAGACGACCCACAATAAGATCCAGAGTACATGGTGCTACTTGATGGTTAGCCTGGCTAAAGGACCGTACAGATATCTGGGGGTATCACACATTTAAGCAGCAGCGTACGTGCTGTCAGAGTAATGAAAGAACAGAATCCATCCATCTACTGAAGACTTCATATCAGTGTGTGTTTCAATCTGAATATTTTGAGTTTCTAAAGGGGGTCACTTTACCATCGTTTAAACCCCAGTTCCTTCTTCTGCCATCTTCTCTGTGTGAAGTTAAAGCTCCAGTCGCACCCCAACTGGTTTTCAACAATCCAACTGGAACCAGCGTTGGTCTTTCAGACACAGAGGAGGACAATAGTGAGGGTGAGGTCTCCTCAGCTGCCATCCATCAGCCGGGTCAGGAAAACAGCCGAGATCTCTCTAACCAGCTTCCAGAGGCTGGACAGACCAGGAGAAAGCTGGAAGAAGGTAGGATGGATGGGATGGATGATGAATGGATAGATGGATGAAAGGACAGATGGACAGATGATGAATAGAACCTCCTCCTTACAGGCAGCCAGACTGTGGTGGTCCGAAAAGTCCGGTCGGCAGATGATGACGACTGTGTGATTTACAGATACGGCTCCTTTAGCACCGGTATCCAGGTGTTCGGTGAGGAATGGTTACACCCTTCTGCTCCACCCAAGTATGATGAGAGACACTAACATACCTGTGTGTCTGCAGAGGGAATAAACGAGGTCCGAATAGAGCGAGTGGACGCTGGCCTGTTGGCATTGGAATCAGCCAGTCGCGTTCTGGACGTCACCGTTACCTGCCGGGGAAGGTGAGTGTTGCTGAACCCGCCCACACTCAGAGCATTCTCTTACTGTGTGTTTGGCAGAGTGCCGGGGCAGGTGTGCAGTGTGATGCTGGATGGGGAGTGTCTAAAGCCGGTCCACACCACCTGTAGCAGGGTGGAGACTTCCACGGATTGCCGCGTCATTATGCGTCACTTCTTCAATGACTCCGGCCTCTACTGCATCAATGTCTCTCTATCCAACCACGTGGATTTAGCCAGCACCAGTTCCATAGTGAAGGTTGACCCGGGTATGTCCCCCCCCCCGCCTTTAGGAGGTTCTTCTGCTTTGTTCTCCTGACCCATAGAAACTTGTCCTTCCAGGTTCGGGACTTCTCTCATCCGGGCCCGCCATCATGCTCCTGGTCGTCCTCCTGCTGGTGGCAGCCATTATTCCGTATTCTTACAGGTGCTTACCAGCACACCTCAGTCTGGTAACCAGTTCCTCCTGCGTGAATGTTTATCTCCTTCCTGCTTCTTTTTGAAGGCGCTTCAAGCCTTACCGTCCTCTGAAGGAAGACCTTCCTGACGACCCAAAGCAGGTGCGGGTTCTCAATGCTCCTGGACCTTCAATGTTCTGGAGTTCTTTGACCCGACAAGGAGGTGTGGATAACCGGCCCCTGCTGCAGGAGACCCCTTAGGAATGCTTGGTTTGCTAAAATCCTAAATTTGGCTAAATCCTAAAATCACGTCTTCTGACTATGACTTATTTCTCTTTTTGTATGTTTTTTACACGTTGGAATAACAAACATTTTTATTTGGATAAAAGAGAAATTGGAAGTTTTTTCAAATAAAGTTTCTATAAATTGTGTTTCTGTAAATTATTTCACTAAAATGGTGAACTACCTCCCAGCGGTCTTTTCTTCTTCCTTCTTGTTTTACCCTTTGCTCTAACTCCTTCACACCTGGTTTCAATTGCCTCTTCCTAATATTTACACCTGTGTCTCATCTTCCCCCTTGTCCTTTCACTAGTTTTGTCAGCTCATCTGCTCTCCTGTTTTCATGTCCTGCCCATCAGGAAACCTCACCCCAAATCTGATCCCGGTACATTGGTCGGCCATTATGAAATTGCCGCCTCGCTTCCTTTGCCCTTTATTCCCTCAGACTGGATAAAAAGGTCTTGAGCATCTGGGTTTTACCAGTCAAAGAAGTCAAAGCAAACATATTATTTTAAACACGCAAAAATACTAACTTATGCACAAACAAAAACAGCAGTAAATGAAATACATTTCCACTGGAGATTTTATCTGGCCAGGTTCTCCGTCCAAAATGTCACCCCATATGAGGGTGGATGGAGGAATCCACTCACCATATTCAGTTTGTTTCGTCTTCTGAACCGCTTATACCTAATAGGGTCGCAAAGGGTGCCAGAGCCTATCCCCGCTGTTTTAGTGAGAGGCAGGATACACCCTGAACATGTCCCCAGTCTGTTGCAGAGCCACACACATACAACCATACTCATTCCTAGGGGAAGTTTCATAGCGGCCAAGCAACCTAACATAACTTGACAGGTGAATTGATTTATCAAACAATGCTCAAACTATAATTAAAAGCCAGAAAAACACTATGATGAGCTATCTATTATTTATATTTACATAAGTAGCATAACTCCGCCGGTAGGTCACCTGGAGAGGGGCGGTTTCTGTGTCATTAGTGTGTGCTGATACACTAGGTCGCATAATTTGTCAAGTAGCTCAGATCAACCCCCCCATCTGTGACCTGCCACCCCAACAATAGAAGTGTGGAACAGAGTCCAAAAAAATTGAATGTCCCCCACATACCCCGAGATTTAGGTGAAGCTCAGCCGCAGGTGTGTAAAACAAGACCCAGCCGTCAGTATTAAAACCCAGCCCGAGCCCGACCAAGTAACTTGATTTGCAGGACCGAGCCCGAAGCAAACTCGAAATGTCATATTTTATTTGTGGGGACTCAGGAGGAGGAGGATTATGTATACATATAAACATTTTCAGAACATGCTCTGGTTCCTGTTTAGTAGTTAAATAGGAATTACATGACATTTTATTTCTCTGTTTTATACAAATGATTAATTTTATAACAAGTATTCCTTAGTTTAGTGCCCACACCTCGTTTTAGTTTACATTTTATAAACATATATTTATCTTTTAAAAAAGTCAGCGAGACAGAAGCCGAGCTCGACCCGCCTTCGACTCAGGCTTATGATCTTACCTCTACTTCCTCCCCACCATTTGAACTGATGACCAACAGGTGGCGCCCTTCTACATCTAAGTGTCCAAGACATGCAGCTGCATGTTTGATGAAACGACAATGAAGTCGATCGTGAAACTGCGGCCTTGAGTGATCTGGTGCCACGTGTGGATGTGTACACTCTTATGATTGAATTTGGTTTTTGTTGCTATCAATCTAGGAAAAGCATCAATATCCAGCAACAAATTATAAAACAGGATTCGTTCTGGGGAGTCGTTTCTCCTAATCGACCCCCTCCAGGTCTCATCAGTACCATTGCTTACATGAGCATTGAATTATTCTTTTATAATTGTCCTTTATTGAAGGACAATTTAATCCTTGTTTCATTATAGTCTATTGTTTCAATGTAACAACAATGAAACAATAGAGCTCAAAGACACAAGCACGGGTGTTTAATCTGCACTGCCATTCGGTGCATTGAAACTAACCATGGTGAGAACCTGTCTCCCCACCTGAAAGGGGTGGATGGGTGTAGGTGCTGGGGAAGACCCTTTAATCTGAACTGGTGTGCAACCCCCTCACCCAAAACATCGCTCCTAGGATGGCCGGAGCACAAAACCCCCTCCCACTGTTATAACTCAAGAAAGGGATTTATTCATACTGGAAGTGAATAAACAGACAGACAGGTTCGTGTCAGAGGTTTTATTCAGAACAATGCCAAACTGAACATTTTCAGTATTTTAATTGAATTTGATGGATCAAAGCCTCCATTTTTCTTTAATACTCTTCTCCTTCCTCCTCTCCCTCTCCTTCAATGGAGTCTACTCCAACCTCTTCATAATCCTTCTCCAGAGCGGCCATGTCCTCTCTGGCCTCAGAGAACTCGCCCTCCTCCATACCCTCCCCAACGTACCAGTGGACGAAGGCCCTCTTGGCGTACATCAGGTCAAACTTGTGATCGAGGCGTGCCCAGGCTTCTGCGATGGCTGTGGTGTTGCTCAGCATACACACCGCCCTCTGCACCTTGGCCAGGTCTCCTCCAGGAACCACGGTGGGAGGCTGGTAGTTGATGCCCACTTTGAAACCAGTGGGACACCAGTCTACAAACTGGATAGTGCGCTTTGTCTTGATGGTGGCGATGGCGGCATTGACGTCTTTAGGAACCACGTCACCACGGAAGAGGAGGCAGCAGGCCATGTATTTACCGTGGCGGGGATCACATTTTACCATCTGATTGGCCGGTTCAAAGCAGGCATTAGTGATCTCAGCCACTGAGAGCTGCTCGTGGTAGGCCTTTTCTGCAGAAATAACGGGGGCATAGGTGGCCAATGGGAAGTGGATACGGGGGTATGGCACCAAATTGGTCTGGAACTCTGTCAGGTCCACGTTCAGGGCTCCATCGAAGCGCAGTGAGGCGGTGATGGAGGAGACGATCTGACTGATCAGCCGGTTAAGGTTGGTGTAGGTAGGACGCTCGATGTCCAGGTTTCGGCGGCAGATGTCGTAGATGGCCTCGTTGTCCACCATGAAGGCACAGTCCGAGTGCTCCAGGGTGGTGTGGGTGGTCAGGATGGAGTTGTAGGGCTCCACCACAGCAGTGGACACCTGAGGAGCTGGATAGATGGAAAACTCCAACTTGGACTTCTTGCCGTAGTCCACAGACAGACGTTCCATCAGCAGGGAGGTGAATCCAGAGCCGGTTCCTCCACCAAAGCTGTGAAATACCAGGAAGCCCTGAAGGCCGGTGCACTGGTCCGCCTGAAGACAGAGAAAAACTACTTTGTCAAATTTCTTACCTGAAAACGAGACAATGTGGTCACCTTCTACCTACCAGCTTACGAATCCTGTCCAGAACCAGGTCGATGATCTCTTTTCCAATGGTGTAGTGTCCACGGGCGTAGTTGTTGGCAGCATCCTCCTTACCCGTGATCAACTGCTCGGGGTGGAACAGCTGTCGGTACGTACCAGTACGGACCTCATCTGAAGAGAGGAACCATTGACAATGTGGACTGAAGCTAGCTTTACAAACGTCTGCTCTGATTAATTCTGGAAATGTTACTACTTACCGATCACTGTGGGCTCCAGGTCCACAAACACTGCCCTGGGGACGTGTTTTCCAGCTCCGGTCTCACTGAAGAAGGTGTTAAAGGAGTCATCACCCCCTCCCAGAGTTTTGTCGCTGGGCATCTGCCCATCGGGCTGGATCCCGTGTTCCAGGCAGTACAGCTCCCAGCAGGCATTTCCAATCTGGACTCCGGCCTGGCCGACGTGGATGGAGATGCACTCACGCTGCGGGAAGGAGACCGAACACAAACGTTCTCACAATGCTTTGTCTTTTATCTCCTCCCTCTACTGGAGAACAAGCAGCACTACACAAGGACGCCCCTCCTCCATCTTCTATAACCTCTCCCCACCCCTCCATTTTCTACTGCTCCTTCCATCCCATACACCTGCTTCCATCCGTTCCATCCCCTCTCTACTGCCCATTCTCATACACTCCCTGCCTCCATCCCTGTTGTTCCCTCTTTCCTCTTTTCATCGCTCCTTCTCTCAGCGCTTTCTCTCCTCTCCGTCACACACACACACACACACACACACACACACACACACACACACACACACACACACACACACACACACACACACACACACACGTCTGGAACATTCCACTTGCTCTTTGTGAAGACGCTGAAGGAAAAGCCCCCTGCCCCTCCCTGGTACCCCCTCTCGGCCCTCTCTGCAAGACAATGATGCTTTTATTCATTTTATTACATGTATCGAAAAATAAAAATGACCGCACCCTGCCCCCGCCCTCCCTGTTTCTTCATCCCTGCCACTTGCATCCCTCTCCACCCATTCTGCCCCCTCCCCCTCCATCCTTCTTTTTAGCAAACAAAGCAGATTTAATCTGACTTATTGATTAAATAATGCAAAGGATGGAAATACTGTTCAAAGTACCAGGACCAGACCCTGACCCTACAAACAGACCACCAGAACCAGACCCATAAGACCAGATCAAAAGCAGACCACCCGACTAGAGCACCAGAACCAGAGCCAGAAGACCAGAGCAGACCCAAGCAGAGCATGCTGCTGTGCAGCTACTCACCATGTTTGCAGAGGAGAAAAGGAGGAGAAAAGAAGGAGAGAGAAGAGTTTTTCACGTTGCGTGTTCTACCCACGGGGTTGAAGCAACAACTGCTGAATGGGAGGGGGCGCGCCTGCTTTTATAGCGCCCCCACCATCCCTTCTGCCCCCACCGCCATTTGGTGATGCTGCGCAGCCAGTGCGCAGGCGCACCTCATTAATCTTCTGATTTTATTCTGCAGGATTCGTATTTTTATTAACATTTATTTACAGAAAATAAAAGAAGAAAGAAAATAGAAGAAAATAACGGCCCACATTCTTTCAGCGCATGTGTACAGTGACACCCCCCCCCCCCCCCATTCCTTTGTCCCAGATTCTCTGCAATGACGTTAGAGAGACAATCACGTGACAGTGAGTGCGCGTGTGTCAGCTGTTCGGAGAAGAAATTGGACCCCCCATCCACCCCCACCCGCTCCCATCTTCCATCCTCAGCAGCAGCTGCAGAGCAGGGAGCAGCTGAGGATGGGAGTGGTCCTCCTCACACATTCTGCTCTGACCTCCTCATACACCTGGTCCACTCATGGGTTCAGTTCTATTGGTAGAACCCAAAGTCACAAAACAAGGGTCTCAACTGATTTAAAAAAAAGTACAAAAACAAACAAGGAACAAAAAAAAAAAAAAGAAAAGAAATCAATATTTAAAAACAGCTAAAAAGAAAAGCTACTGAAACCATTCCTGTCCTCAGACCCTCCTTCACAGTGAGGAAAAATCCCAGCAGTGGAAGAAAGACGAAATCTGATGGTCGGATGAGAAAACTGTGAAATATGATCTTTTCTACAGCTTTTTATCTGAAAAAATTCATCCTGAAGAAAACGGGATGGCGGATTAAACACCATGAGGAGGGTGATGATAAAGAATCTAAAGCCGAAGAGGAGAAAACGGGATTTAATTAACAGTCTGCTCTTCTTCTTCCATCATCTCTCTTCAGGGGGCGCCACAAGTCAGTTTCTTCCATCTACCTTATCTGCTGTATCTTCTTCTGTCAATATTTAGGGGTGGGATCTCTCTTTCATGTAGATCTCCATCAGGTTTCTTCTTTGTTCTGACTGCTGGGTTTCAGGAGTTTTTCCTCACCGTGAAGGAGGGCCTAACGCCAGTATGGGCTGGAATTATTTATCTAACTTTGGTTTAGTTTGCTTTTAGCTGTGTCGTTAAATAAAGACATTTTTTTCTGTTTTGTTCTTTGCTTTTGTATTTTTTTCAATCAACAAAGTTTAAACGTTGAGACGATCGTTTTGTGATTTTGTACGAAAAAATTCAAATGAAAATAAAAATATCTTTTGTTTTCAGACGTAAATTATGGAGACTAGTATTTATTACAGGAAAACAGCTGGTGATGCAGGACCTGATGGTACAGGACCTGATGGTACAGGACCTGATGGTACAGGACCTGATGGTACAGGACCTGTTGGTGCAGGACCTGATGGTACAGGACCTGATGGTACAGGACCTGATGGTACAGGACCTGTTGGTGCAGGACCTGATGGTACAGGACCTGATGGTACAGGACCTGATGGTGCAGGACCTGATGGTGCAGGATCTGATGGTGCAGGACCTGATGGTACAGGACCTGATGGTGCAGGATCTGATGGTGCAGGACCTGATGGTACAGGACCTGATGGTGCAGGACCTGATGAGGACTTGATGGTACAGGACCTGATGGTACAGGACCTGATGGTACAGGACCTGATGAGGACATGATAGTGTAAAATCTAATATAGCAGGACCTGATGGTGCAGGTACTGATGGGACAGGGTCTGATGGGACAGGATCTGATGGTGCAGGCTCAGGGCCACCGGATCCATCAGATGGAGGAGCACAATGAGGAAGCGAGTTCAGAAATGGTCCTGCAGGAGCAGGGCGGTTCCCCTCTCACACATTCACCATGCAGGCCAGTGCATAAAGAATGGCTGTGTGTATCCTGGCCGTATCTAGGCAACGCCCTCATTCATCGCCTAGCAACCCCACTCTTCAGAAGGGGGATGGGGTGAGGCAGATCTGGGAGGAGGGACGGGAGGAGAGTGGGGATGGGGTCTAACTCTCTTTTAGCTCAAACTGTTTTTGTATTGTAATGATGTAAACATTGTGTTTTATCAATCAGCAACATTTTACCGCATTGTGACGTCAGCGTGCAAACTGGCCAGGGTGGCGTCTGGGGGCGGGGTTTAGCGCTATTCAATAAGAAACCAAAGAGCTTTCAAATAATTGATTGGCAGGTAAGCTGACCAATAGCAGTGGAGCATGCAGCATGGCTTAAATAGGGCGGACAAGTGAGTGAGCGCCATTCTATCTCACAGAGACCCCCTAACCGCTCCCTGTGAGACCCCCATCCTTCAGACTACTCCTTGTGAGACCTCCATCCTGCAGACTTCTTCCTGTGAGACCACCATCCTTCAGACTACTCCCTGTGAGACCTCCATCCTTCAGACTACTTCCTGTGAGACCACCATCCTTCAGACATGGTAAGAACTACTTTCTAACAGGATGCTGAAGAGGGGCAGTGGGTTTCTGTGTCTGGTGGTGTTGGGGGGTTCGGTGAGGGGGAGATGCACAGTCAGCATGGTGGGGAATTTTAACCATTTAGAAACTAAACTCTGAAGTGACGTCAATTGTTGCCGAGGTGAGAAGTTCGTTGCTTAGCAACGCAACTTAAAACAAAAACCACGCGGACGCAAAGGAATAATTTATCAGAAGTGTTTTTTAATGTTTTATTCACAAAACGACAAAATAAAGTTTTCTAATTTTGTAATCGAGGTTTTTTTTGTTTATTCCTACAAGTGGAAAGTTTCAGTTGGAGGCAGGTGTACAGGATGGGGGAGGTGAGGGAGGGGAGGAATGGGGGAGATGAAGGAGCGGCGGAGGCTGTTGACGAGGGGTGGGCATTTTTTTAATCTTGTGACCATAAAAAAAAAAAACAAGTGAAATAGGAATTATTTGATTTTTCTTTTTTTTAAACTCCATGTTTTTTATTCATTCTTTTCTAAACTTTGAAAAAAACTTCATCCATGATTTTCTGTCTCAATGAAGCCCAACTGGTTTTAATATCAAGGGTCTGGTTCTGGTGGACAAAAGTAGAAGATGGAGGGAGGGGTGGAGGAGGGGTGTCCCGGGGTAGTGCTGCTTGTTCTCCAGCAGGAGGAGGAGCTCCATATACGAAGCATTGTGAGAACCTTTGTGTTCGGTCTCCTTCCCGCAGCGTGAGTGCATCTCCATCCACGTCGGCCAGGCCGGAGTCCAGATTGGAAATGCCTGCTGGGAGCTGTACTGCCTGGAACACGGGATCCAGCCCGATGGGCAGATGCCCAGCGACAAAACTCTGGGAGGGGGTGATGATTCCTTCAACACCTTCTTCAGTGAGACCGGAGCTGGAAAACACGTCCCCAGGGCAGTGTTTGTGGACCTGGAGCCCACAGTGATCGGTAAGTAGTAACATTTCCAGAATTAATCAGAGCAGACGTTTGTAAAGCTAGCTTCAGTCCACATTGTCAATGGTTCCTCTCTTCAGATGAGGTCCGTACTGGTACGTACCGACAGCTGTTCCACCCCGAGCAGTTGATCACGGGTAAGGAGGATGCTGCCAACAACTACGCCCGTGGACACTACACCATTGGAAAAGAGATCATCGACCTGGTTCTGGACAGGATTCGTAAGCTGGTAGGTAGAAGGTGACCACGTTGTCTCGTTTTCAGGGAAGAAATTTGACAAAGTAGTTTTTCTCTGTCTTCAGGCGGACCAGTGCACCGGCCTTCAGGGCTTCCTGGTATTTCACAGCTTTGGTGGAGGAACCGGCTCTGGGTTCACCTCCCTGCTGATGGAACGTCTGTCTGTGGACTACGGCAAGAAGTCCAAGTTGGAGTTTTCCATCTATCCAGCTCCTCAGGTGTCCACTGCTGTGGTGGAGCCCTACAACTCCATCCTGACCACCCACACCACCTTGGAGCACTCGGACTGTGCCTTCATGGTGGACAACGAGGCCATCTACGACATCTGCCGCCGAAACCTGGACATCGAGCGTCCTACCTACACCAACCTTAATCGGCTGATCGGTCAGATCGTCTCCTCCATCACCGCCTCACTGCGCTTCGATGGAGCCCTGAACGTGGACCTGACAGAGTTCCAGACCAATTTGGTGCCATACCCCCGTATCCACTTCCCATTGGCCACCTATGCCCCCGTTATTTCTGCAGAAAAGGCCTACCACGAGCAGCTCTCAGTGGCTGAAATCACTAATGCCTGCTTTGAACCGGCCAATCAGATGGTAAAATGTGATCCCCGCCACGGTAAATACATGGCCTGCTGCCTTCTTTACCGTGGCGACGTGGTTCCTAAAGACGTCAATGCCGCCATCGCCACCATCAAGACAAAGCGCACTATCCAGTTTGTAGACTGGTGTCCCACTGGTTTCAAAGTGGGCATCAACTACCAGCCTCCCACCGTGGTTCCTGGAGGAGACCTGGCCAAGGTGCAGAGGGCGGTGTGTATGCTGAGCAACACCACAGCCATCGCAGAAGCCTGGGCACGCCTCGATCACAAGTTTGACCTGATGTACGCCAAGAGGGCCTTCGTCCACTGGTACGTTGGGGAGGGTATGGAGGAGGGCGAGTTCTCTGAGGCCAGAGAGGACATGGCCGCTCTGGAGAAGGATTATGAAGAGGTTGGAGTAGACTCCATTGAAGGAGAGGGAGAGGAGGAAGGAGAAGAGTATTAAAGAAAAATGGAGGCTTTGATCCATCAAATTCAATTAAAATACTGAAAATGTTCAGTTTGGCATTGTTCTGAATAAAACCTCTGACACGAACCTGTCTGTCTGTTTATTCACTTCTGAAAACCCAGCTAACTGTACATGACTACCGCTCTAACGTCACTTTAGTCCAACAAATGGTTCTGCTGAAGAATTCACTTGTGATGAAACGTAGAAACAATAACCTGTGACACATCCCGAAGAAAGACACTTAGAACCAAGCTGACTTCTATTTGTGTAGTTTTATCAGAGAACCACTAGGCAGCAGCAGAAGACAGGTGTTCTACATGTCCTGTCCAGTTCTTCCTCAAACAATCAGAGATAGCATGAATGCCTTGAAGTATTGCCTCTCAAATTTTAAACCCATAACCACTATAAGAAATACCTAGCTATAAACAAGATTTGTTCCACAGTTATTTAAATATGCAGTTTACTATTTAAGGGTTTAAAAAATCCACGTGTTGGATCCATGCATTGAGTTTTGGGATTGAACATGTAACATGTAACATCTTTATTTTTGTTGCCGTGTTGGTAGGATAATTTCAGCATTTTCTCTAGTATTGTATCTAATTCAAAGGCAAATTCAGCAACTTTTGAAAAACATGTTAGAATTTTTGCCCCACTCCTGTGTTGACACATTGATGATTTACATTCTAAATCACTGAGGAATTGAGTCTTCAAATTGTGGTTATACATATGTGTGATGGTCAGTGAGAAAACAGTTTTTTTTTTTAATGAAATTCAAGCTTTAATGTATTGGCTAATGAACAATTACTTTTGGTTGTGGATTGAGTTGGAAGAAAGACTCAATTGCACGTAGCCAAGTTTCCTTTATCTTCTGAACCACTTATTCCTGATGTGTAGTAGAATGGGAGATTGGTGTCTATCCCGGCTGTTTAAACCCCAAAATGGTCACCAGTCTGTCACGGCTATTTTTTTCATTTTCATGTTAGAAATCATTTCCGCCATTTTTACACTTCTCAGCAACATGACGGAGTTCAGTTCAGTGCGCATGCGTTTGAAGCTCGGTGCGTTACCGTGATAACGCTCTGTTAGTCACCGCTTTGCGGAAAAAAAGGGCAAAAACGAAATAAATGGGCGGAGTTAAATTTGAATATGTCACTTTCATGACATCACTGAGTCTTCATAATGAATGTTTCCAAGGTTTGGAACATTCCAATCCTAGCCAGGAGAAGAAGCAGACCTAGAGCTACTATTAGCACCGTAGTTATTATTACGGAAAAAATGCATTTTTAAGGTAAAAGAGAAGCAAGATTAACATCAGTAAGTATTTTGATAGATAGAGAGACTTGGTGTTGGAATGAGGAGGTACAGGATTGTATCAAAAGAAAGAGGCTGGCTAAAAAGAAGTGGTACACTGAAAGGACTGAGAAGAGTAGGCAAGCATACAGGGAGATACAGCGTAAGGTTAAAGTAGAGGTGGCAAAGGAAAACAAGTGGCCTATGATGACCTATACGCTAGGCTGAACAGCAAGGACGGAGAGATGGACCTGTACAGGTTGGCAAGACAGAGAGACAAAGATGGGAAGGATCTGCAGCAAGTTAGGGTGATTAAAGACAGGAATGGATGTCTTTTGACAGATACCAGTAATGTGATGGGAATATGGAAAGAGTACTTTGAAGAGTTGATGAATGAAGAAAATGAAAGAGAACAAAGAGTAGAAGATGTTACCATAGTGGAGCGGAAAGTGGCTAGGATCAGTAAGGTAGAGATAAAGAGGGCACTGAAGAGGATGAAGAGTGGAAAGGCTCTGGGTCCTGATGATATCCCTGTAGAAGTATGGAAGTGTTTAGGTGAGGTTGCAGTAGAGTTTCTGACTGGGCTGTTTAACAGGATATTAGAAAGTGAGAGGATGCCTGATGAATGGAGGAGAAGTGTGCTGGTTCCTATTTTTAAGAACAAGGGAGATGTGCAGAGTTGTGGTAACTACAGAGGAATAAAACTGATCAGTCAAATGATGAAGTTATGGGAAAAAGTTGTCAAAGGTAGGCTTACCTTTTCCAAATGGAAAAGTGAGGTTACAGGGAGAAGAGATAAAGAAGGTGAAAGATTTTAAGTACTTGAAATGTGACGTCAAGCCCATCCTCCTTTTGGCCCCCCCTCAAATCCCCTGCGTTGTGAAGCCAAAAACTTGGCATCTCTGGGTTCATTAATTGTTGGGTCTTCTGTTATGGTGAAGATGCGGAAGGAGGAGAACCCAATCTCAAAGCTGTAAGAAAAAAAGCACATGATTAAAAAAAGGGAATGTCTCTTGGTCATAATTCAAAATTTCACACTTAGAGTTCAAGGTTATCTCTAGTCACGCAGGAAGAAAGGCCAGGTTTGGAGGGTTGAAGACCCGATGAAGAAGTCAGGGGAGACTGGCTTTAAATAAGCCACAGGTAAATGATCCACAGCATTGTTGTTTTTGGCAGCCATCTAAGTTTTCGTTTTAGTCTTCGTCTTTGGACGAATTTTAATTGACGTTTTAGTCACATTTTCGTCATCTCTTTATAGTTTCGTTTTAGTCACAAAAACCCAAAACAGTTTTCGTCTAGTTTTCGTCGGGGAAGACTCAGACCATTTTTAGTCTAGTTTTAGTGTAAAAAACAAAAAACTTTAACAGTCGTGTCTTTATTACTGAATATAATGCAGGGTGTTTGTTTAAAAAAAAAAAAAAACTGCCGAGCTATAACTTGGGCAAAACAGCGAACATTGTAAAACAACGTAAATAAATATAAAATTTTCAGTGAGTGAGGAACGTTGTAACTTATTTATACTTAAAAATGACACCTCTTAATAACCCTGTAAACAAAGTAAACATTGGAATGCATTTCAAGCAGTCGTTAGCGCAACCAAGCTAACTAGGAAGTTAGCAGCCCCGACAAGCTAGCATTAGCTTGAAGTTAGCATGCTGTTTGCGCAAAATATGTGTAAAACTTTAAGTTTCTGACCACCAAACTCCTTTGTTACTGTTTTCACCATGGTGTGTGACTTCCTCATGGCTGCAGGTGTGTTGTGTAGACGGTGTGAACGTGCAGCATTGTGGGGGGCGTTCCGCCGTGAGAGACAGATGCAGCCGCTGTGTTTTTTTCTTTTCACAGACAGAAATGTGAAAGTCTGACGTTTATTTCGTTACGTTTTCGCCTCGTCGGCAGAAACTTGCAAACGTCTCGTCACGTTATCGTCACCAAAATTTCGTATTTATTTTGTTATCGTTACGTCATCGTCATAAAAAAATGCTTCGTCAACAAAATCATTTCATTTTCGTCATTGTTGACGAAAACAACACTGATCCACAGATATTATGCATCAGGTTGGAATCTTGAAAAGGGAGGAAAGTCCCTTCATCTATCCATTGATCCATCAATTCATCCCTCCATCCATCCCTCAGACCCTCCATCCGTCATCTATCTATCTCTATCTCTGTCTGTCTGTCTGTCTGTGTAGCTAGCTAGCTAAAGCCAACTAGCATAGTATCGATAGCCAGCTAGCTATCGACACACACCACCATCCTATGCTGTTTGGCTATGGTGTCTCTAGCTACAACTTTGCAGTCACTATAGTAACTGGGATTATAATCTCCTAAGTAACACACTTGGAAACTAACAGAAATTCTTTTAAACTGCTGTTATGTTTTAATTCTGAGACACACTCAGACAGTGACAAAAACTCTGTTAAACTCGCTCCTTCATCATGGACAAACAGGT
This sequence comes from Neostethus bicornis, assembly GCA_902685375.1. Lineage (NCBI taxonomy): Eukaryota > Metazoa > Chordata > Actinopteri > Atheriniformes > Phallostethidae > Neostethus > Neostethus bicornis. The sequence continues at coordinate 338,389 of CACRXE010000055.1, read as the reverse complement.
GTCTTTCAACCAGCCGAAGGTAGGAGATTCTCTACGGGTTGAATCAGTGAGACATGAGCCCCTGCCGGCCCATGTGCGCGTGTACGAATAAGTGTGTTTGTGTACGTGTGTGTGTAAAAAAGTGTGTATGTGTCTGAGTGTGTATGTCTATGAGAGGGTGTGTGAGTAAGTGTGTGTGTGTTTTAATTGAATTCCCTGTTATTCATATAGCCGAACATCGCATCAGTGTATAAATGAGTTTCACGCAGTCTGAGTGAATACTCGATTGTGATTGGCTCTGAAAGTTGTTTTGGTTAAGTACCCTTTGGATATTTTTTTAAAGATTGAAGGCAAATTGTAAATGATCAAACTAATATGTGCTAAATGCTCTCTAATAATAATAACTTGAGCATTCTACATTATTACTACGTTTTAACGGCTGGTAACCTTAACAACAGAAACTTAAAAACAAACTTTACTGAGTTGTTGGTTTTTTTTTTTTTTTTTTGGTTCTTCATCACAAAGGTAAACACGTCAGTTTTTCCTGTAAAATTGAGGATCAGTTGTTATGTGGTCGTTACCATGCCAACAAACTCCAACAAATATTCTGACTTTCAAGATTCAAGAAATTTTAGAAAACCCAATTAAAAGCTAAATGACAAAAGACTCAACAATTAACTAATAAATGTGAAATTTAATTTATGTATGTGGCTCTGTGCATGTGTGTGTAAAGTTAGTGTATACAGTCAACAGTGTGTGTGTACAGTGTACAATCTATTTATCAATCCATCCATGCATCCATCCGTCTATCTATACACACCACCATCCTATGCTGTTTGGCTAGCCCCAACCCTGCCAATCCTGCTACAACTTTGCAGTCACTGTAGTGACTGAGATTATAATCTCCTAAGTGACACACTTGGAAACTAACTGAATTCTTTTAAACTGCTCTTATGTTTTAATTCTGAGACACAATCAGACAGTGACAAAAACCCTGTTAAACTCGCACTTCTATCATGAACAAACAGGTGTCTTTCAACCAGCCGAAGGTAGGAGATTCTCTACGGGTTGAATCAATTCAGAGGATGAATCAATGGGACATGGGCCCCTGTTGGCTATGTGTGTGTGCGTGTGTAAGAGTAAGTGTATGAGTGTGTGTAAGTGTGTTTGTGTATATGTGTGCGAGTGTGTGTGTGTGTGTGTGTGTGTGAGTGTGTATGTAAGTGTGTGATTGTGTGTGTGAGAGTAAATATGTTTTTGTTTGTGTGTGACTGTGTGTGTGTGTAGGTGTGTGTGAGAGGGTGTGTGTGTGTTTTGATTGAATTCCCTGTTATTCATACAGCTGAACATCACATCAGTGTAGAAACGAGTTTCACATAGAGTCTGAGTGAATACTCCATTCTGATTGGCTCTGAAAGATGTTTTGGTTAAATACCCGTTGGGTTTTATTTTAAAGCAAATTGTAATTGATCAAATGTTTATGTGCTGAATGAATTCTAATAATAACCGTCTTCTTCTTTCAAGTCAGTTTCTTCCATCTAATCCAGGGGTGTCCAACTCGTTTTAAATCACGGGCCACATATGACCACTAGGTCATAGGACGTGGTGGGCCGGACCATTAAAATTATCGCATACTTAGCAATAAAAAACCAAAATGTCATGTCTTCCCTTTGTTTTGGTGTAAAGGAGCACCAGGACATTGTGAAACATGAAATTTAACTCAAAATTTATTGAAAACATTTCACAAAATTGCACAAACTTTAAGTAACTGGCGTTAAAAACAATAGTAATGAACTGTATGATTACATGAGACTTATAAAGAAAAACTAACATTACATTGCACATTTTTTAAAACCCCCACAGTAAGGATTAATTTTCATAGAGCTGTAGTTCATTGCCCTCATCTGTTCTCAGTTGTCCTTGCAGGCTGTCATATTTTGCGCCGTGGTGAGTCTCGTAGTGGCGCCGAATATTATATTCATTAAATATGGAAACTTGTTCCAAACACACGAAGCACAGTGTGTTTGGCTGGTTGTGTTTCCGTAAATAAATACGACGTGGTCCATTTTTCTTGAAAAATTCTACGCTCTTTATCCACTTTTCTCTTTTTTGATGTAAGCCATTTTTGCTAATGACGGTGCAGGCAGGTAAAGAACCGGATATAAACAAGTCTTAACAAGCAGCAAATGTTGCAAAACAGTAGCCCCCAGTGGACAATTCATAAATTTCATTTAATTAAAAAAAATAAATCCATGTCTTTTGTGCATTTTTTTCAACTTTCAATTTATGCTTTGGGCCTGATCGAACCAAGGAGGCTGTATATTTGAGACCCCTGATCTAACCCTATCTGCTGCATCTTCTTCGGTCACGTCAACTATCTTCATGTCTTCCTTCTTCCTATGCATTCTCTCTCTCTCCTCTGCACATGTCCAAACCATCTCAGTCTGGCCTCCCTGACTTTATATCCAAAACCTCTAACGTGCTGGTCCTCTGATATACTCATTTCTAATCTTTTCCATCCTGGTCACTCCCAGAGAGATTCTCAGCATCTTCATCTCTGCTACATCCATATCTGTTTCCAATCTTTTCCTTAGTGCCACTGTCTCCAGACTCTCTGTCCATCGTCCATTACTGGTATCTGTCAATAGACATTCATTCCTGTCTTTAACCATCCTAACTTGCTGCACATCCTTCCCATCTTTGTCTCTCTGTCTTGCCAACCTGTTTAGGTCCATCTCTCCCTTCTCTCCCTTCTGAATCACCTCATCAAGGTCTGACCAGAATTGTTCTTTTTCCTCGAACTCACATCCTACCTGTGGAGCATCCCCACATGTCTACTTTCATTCTCTGCATCATGTCAACTAATTCTCTACCTTTAATTTAATATACTTTATTAATCCCTGACCTGATAAGTGTGTTGCACTACACCGCAGCAGGCTGCCACCTATGACGACGTCAATGACAGGTATGAATGATACACATTCATACCAGTTGGTGGAAGCTGCCATGCAAGGGTGCAAGCCACCATCGGGAGCAATTGGAGGTTCAGTGTCTTGCTCAAGGACACCTCGGCATGAACTCCGGGCAGGGGATCGAACCCGAACCAGCAACCCTCTGGCAACAGGGTGCTTCCTTCATAAAAATCCACGTTCGAATCGACTCCTGAATAGTTTGAAGATTTGGAATTTTCAAACTATTTTACTGATTAACTATTTGAATCTTGAAATACAATTCAAAGATTCAAATTGCCATTTGAATGTTCAAACATTGAATGAATTGATTGTTGAATCAGCATCTCTGAAAAACAATCCGAAGATTCGAATTATCATTTGAATGTTCAGACCATTGAACCATCTGAATCTTCGAAGATTCAAACCGTTATTTCGAATTACTAAAATAAAAATTTGAATAAAAAAAACTAATAAAAAAGAGTCTCTTATAATATCAACCTAACCGTTGCATATTATTATTATGTTATAAGAGGTAGTAACTTTAACAATTGACACTGTCTGCCTGTCTGTTTGTCTGCCTCCCTGCCTGCTTGTCAGTCTGTCTGTCTGTCTGCCTGTCTGTTTGTCTGCCTGCCTGCCTGCCTGTCTGTCTGTCTGTCTGTCTGTCTGTATGCCTGTCTGTTTGTCTGCCTCCCTTCCTGCTTGTCAGTCTGTCTGTCTGTCTGCCTGTCTGTCTGTATGCCTGTCTGTTTGTCTGCCTGCCTGCCTGCTTGTCAGTCTGTCTGTCTGTCTGTCTGTCTGTCTGTCTGCCTGCCTGTCTGTCTGTATGCCTGTCTGTTTGTCTGCCTCCCTGCCTGCTTGTCAGTCTGTCTGTCTGTCTGCCTGCCTGTCTGTCTGTCTGTATGCCTGTCTGTTTGTCTGCCTGCCTGCCTGCTTGTCAGTCAGTCTGTCTGTCTGTCTGTCTGTCTGTCTGCCTGCCTGTCTGTCTGTATGCCTGTCTGTTTGTCTGCCTCCCTGCCTGCTTGTCAGTCTGTCTGTCTATGTGACACTGCCCAGCTGATTCCTGAATAATTTCTTACTGGGACCAGCTGGTGTCTTAATGAGAAAAAGTAATAAACATGTTTAAGACGCAACAGTTCAGGCACCAATTGAGCTAGATTTTATTAAGAATGTTTTGTAGATTTTCCGTAAAACTACAGACTACACAGAATATTTCAGTGTAATTTACTATTTTTAATATTCTATCAGTTTTGATGTATGATATCTGTATTTGGTCTCGTCTTTCTCTGGCCAGGGACCGCAGATGGAATTAATAAATAAACTTGATATCAGAGGTGCATTAAATAAATTATTTCAAATCTACATTTAAAAACAATAGTTAAAAAAACAACTTTTAAATGTTGTTTGACGTGCTAGTGAAATAAATGATTCAGACTTAGACTCACATGAGTGTGTGATGAGTCAAACTGTAATAACACTGTAATAAAGTCTGGTTTTTATATTTTGTTGATTCTGTGTCTCTAACAAAAGAGTCTTAGTGAATAATTTTGAACAAAAAATAGGTGGTTATTTTTTTTGAGGATGTGAATTACTTTATTGATCCCACACGTGGGAAATGTGTGTGTTACATCAGCAAACAAGAAAAAAAGAAAGAGACATTTTTTGTGTTTATTTTTTTGTTATAATTTTGGACTAAATTCGATCTTTTGAATCTGGAAGTTTGAAGTTTTCTTAATTAAATTTCCAAGTAAAATATAAGACAAGTCGTGTTATGGTTATGTGATTGAATGTCTGCCTCGCGACGACCTTTTTCTTGTCAGATTAATTAAACATTAATCCTAAAGTTAATTTTGAATTGATAAACTGTTGGTGGAAGCTGCCATGGAAGGGTGCAAGCCACCATCGGGAGCAATTGGAGGTTTAGTGTCTCACTCAAGGACACCTCAGCATGAACTCCGGGCAAGGGATCGAACTCGAACCAGCAACCCTCTGGCTACAGGGTGGCTGCAACCTTCCTTCACAAAAAACCACGTTCGAATCGACTCCTGAATAGTTTGAAGATTTGAACTCTTCAAACTATTGTACTGACTAACTATTTGAATCTTGAAATACAATTCAAAGATTCAAATTGCCATTAAATGTTCAAACCATTGAACGAACCAACAATCCGAATCTCTGAAAAAAACAATCCAAAGATTCAAATTATCATTTGAATGTTCAGACCATTCAATTCAATTTAATTTATTCCGACATTTATGAACACAAAACAACAAAAAATATACTACCGGTACAAATAAAAATATACAGTCTGAAAAGGAAACAGGCAGCCTAGCCCCTTTACCCTAAACAAAAACATAAAGTGCTGCTACATTTACAAAATAAGTTAACAGCTTATTTCTGTGTATGATTTCAAAATTATCTTTTTATATAAACTCTTAAAGCGACTCAGTCTTCTGCAGTCTTTGATGTCTTGATCTAATCTGTTCCATAGATTTACACCATCAGCAGAGATACAGTGTTTTACATTTGTTCTGACTTTAGGCTTTTTGAAAACATCAAATCCCCTCAGACTATAGGTACTCTCTCGGTTTTGAAAAAAACTTTGAATTTGATTTGGTACTTGTTTATTATTAATTTTATACATGAATTGTGCGGTTTTATAATCTAATAGGTCTTTGAATTTCAATGTGTTTCTTTGGATGAAGAGTTGGTTTGTATGTGCCCTGTACAGGGCTTTATTGACAATTCTAATTGCTCGTTTTTGGATAAGAGAAATCGGGTTGATATTTGTTTTATACGTGTTAATGAATTATGTAAAATATATAATGCCTTTTTATTCAAACATTCTTTAACCTTTGAAATAATCACTAATGATTTGCACAGTTTTGTTTTTACAAATAGTATGTGACTTTTCAAACTTAATTTGTTTTGGATTATTATTCCTAAAAAATTGATTTAATTTATTTGCTCTTTCTCTGTATCTTGAATAAAACGTTTTCCATTCACATTTATACTACCATTGAACTAACCATCTGAATCTTCAAATTATTACACGAAGATTCGAAACGTTATTTTGAATTACTAGAATAAAAAAATTAAATATAAAAGCTAATAAAAAAGTCTCTTATAATAATAAGTCTCTAATAATAATTACCTGAGCGTTGTATATTATCATTATGTTATAACAAGTAGTAACCTCAACAATAGACACTGTCTGTCTGTCTGTCTGTCTGTCTGCCTGCCCTCCTGTCTGTCTGTTTGTGTGGAATCTAGGACATTTCAGCCACGGACATTTTGTCCGCGGACATTTGGGCCAAAAACATGCAGCCTAGGATGTTTGGGTCATGTGGGCCACTTGGGATGGACTTTTGGGCCATGAACCGTTTTTTTTTCTTTTTGCCCTCTTTAAATACATCAATAAATATTTAACAGAAATTTGTTTTTATGTTTTATCTATATATTTATATCTATCTATATATTAATATTTTTGCCAATTCAGACATCTACTCAAATGGTGATTTATGATGTGAGCATATCTATTGGTGTTGACATTCACACCCTAAACAATAGGACAGCCATGTAACCCTTTGTGTTAGGTGTGAAGTAGATATATATTCTGAGCATATCTCAATATGTGCTAAGTCATCTTGCAGGCTCTCGTTGATCAGCTCAAAATGTGCTAAGAATATTACACCTCTGTGGAGCTCAGGATATAAGCCTAGCCTGTCAAGAGATGCCATATCACATTCTCTGAGCTACTCAACCATGCCAGCTGAGCTCGAAGTCATCACTTCATCCAGAGGGGCGCAGAGGGTCTGTCTGGAATCAGAATGCTTTTATTGCCATTTCAATGAAGAATATCAGAGACTAGGAACTTGCTTTGATACAGGTGTACAAAAATATAAAATAATGAAAAATAAAATAAAATAAATAAAAATAATTTAAACAAAACTAAGAGTGCTCAGAAAGAAAAAGAAAAGTAGTGCAATGTCATAGAAAATAATAAAGATAGTAAAGTGACAAGAGAGAAGTTACTAAGAGATGTGGGGATCCAGGTTATAAAGTGATTAAGAGATGTGGGGTTCCAGGTTATAAAGTGACTGAGAGATGTGGGGATCCAGGTTATAAAGTGACTTATAGATGTGGGGATCCAGGTTATAAAGTGATTAAGAGATGTGGGGTTCCAGGTTATAAAGTGACTAAGAGATGTGGGGATCCAGGTTATAAAGTGATTAAGAGATGTGGGGATCCAGGTTATAAAGTGATTAAGAGATGTGGGGATCCAGGTTATAAAGTGACTAAGAGATGTGGGGATCCAGGTTATAAAGTGACTAAGAGATGTGGGGATCCAGGTTATAACGTGATTAAGAGATGTGGGGATCCAGGTTATAAAGTGACTAAGAGATGTGGGGATCCAGGTTATAAAGTGATTAAGAGATGTGGGGATCCAGGTTATAAAGTGATTAAGAGATGTGGGGATCCAGGTTATAAAGTGACTAAGAGATGTGGGGATCCAGGTTATAAAGTGACTAAGAGATGTGGAGATCCAGGTTATAAAGTGACTAAGATATGTGGGGATCCAGGTTATAAAGTGATTAAGAGATGTGGGGATCCAGGTTATAAAGTGATTAAGAGATGTGGGGATCCAGGTTATAAAGTGACTAAGAGATGTGGGGATCCAGGTTATAAAGTGATTAACAGATGTGGGGATCCAGGTTATAAAGTGACTAAGAGATGTGGGGATCCAGGTTATAAAGTGACTTAGAGATGTGGGGATCCAGGTTATAAAGTGACTAAGAGATGTGGGGATCCAGGTTATAAAGTGACTAAGAGATGTGGGGATCCAGGTTATAAAGTGATTAAGAGATGTGGGGATCCAGGTTATAAAGTGACTAAGAGATGTGGGGATCCAGGTTATAAAGTGATTAAGAGATGTGGGGATCCAGGTTATAAAGTGACTAAGAGATGTGGGGATCCAGGTTATAAAGTGTCTAAGAGATGTGGGGATCCAGGTTATAAAGTGATTAAGAGATGTGGGGATCCAGGTTATAAAGTGTCTAAGAGATGTGGGGATCCAGGTTATAAAGTGATTAAGAGATGTGGGGATCTAGGTTATAAAGTGATTAAGAGATGTGGGGATCCAGGTTATAAAGTGATTAAGAGATGTGGGGATCCAGGTTATAAAGTGATTAAGAGATGTGGGGATCCAGGTTATAAAGTGACTAAGAGATGTGGGGATCCAGGTTATAAAGTGACTAAGAGATGTGGGGATCCAGGTTATAAAGTGACTAAGAGATGTGGGGATCCAGGTTATAAAGTGATTAAGAGATGTGGGGATCCAGGTTATAAAGTGACTAAGAGATGTGGGGATACAAGTTATAAAGCATTCATGAGTCCAACGGCAGAAGAGAAGAAGCTGTTTTTGTGGCGGGACGCTCAAAAAGTCCATGTCCAGGGTGGGAAGGGTCAGCTGCTATCCGACCTGCACGGCCCCGAGTCCTGGAGACATACAGGTCTTCGAGAGATGGAAGGCTGCAGCCGATTACCTTCTCTGCGGAGCGCACAATGCGCTGCAGTCTGTGTTTGTCCCTGGCTGTGGCTCCAGCGTACCACACGGTGATGGAGGAGGTGAGGATGGACTCGATGATGGTTGTGTAAAACTGCACCAACATCTGGGCAGGCAGTTTGGCTTTCTTCAACTGCTGCAGAAAGTACATCCTCTACTGAGCCTTTTTGATCAGGGAGCTCATGGACGGCTCCCACTTTAGGTCCTGTGTGATGGTAGTGCCGAGGAAGCGGAAAGAGGCTTCATGTACACAAAGAAGCATGTTGCCAAGTCAGTTGATGAGATCGTTTGGCGGTGTGTCAAGCGTTTCTCATCCCTAAAATGCCCTGCTCTCTGAAGACCACCAAGGCTGTCAGTGAACCTCAGGTTGTGTCAGATCACAACCACCTTGCTGATGCAGTTGGATGCCAGGTGGAGAAGACTCGCCAGTCCATGAAGAGGAAGGCCGCCAACACCAAAGGCCGTCCCAACCAGATCCTCTCCTTCACAGTTCCAGAGCTTCCAGAGGAAGTCAAGGCACTCATGCCTAAGTCCGACTCTGTGAAGCGTGCCCTGCGTCGCATCCGGACTGAGCACTGTCCGCAGGATCCTCAGCCTCTGCAGGACCTGTCCATCACCAGCGGCAGGGCATCCCACCTCCACTATGACAATGGGCAGGAAGCAGATGAGCGTGTCATCATCTTCACCACCCCACGTCATCTGCAGGAGCTAGCAGCCTGTGATGAGTGGTGCATGGATGGCACCTTTTCTGTTTCTCCAAGGCTCTTCCCCCAGCTCTACGTGATCCAGGGTCGGTCCCAGGGCATCTACCTTCCTTTGGTCTACGCCTTACTGCAACGCAAAACACAGGCCACCTATGAGATGCTCTTTCAGGTTCTTGAAGAGGTTGGCTGTGACCTAGACACAGTCATCATCGACTTCGAGCGTCCTGTGGAGATGGCCTTGCGGGTGGTCTTCGGGGAGGAGGTCCAGGTTAGTTTCTGCTTCTACCACCTGAGCCAGTCTATCTGGAGGCAGATCCAGGGCCTAGGGCTGAAGAACCTGCATGAGTCAGAAAATGAGTTCCGCCTGTTCTGCGGGCAGCTGGATGCCCTTGCCTTCCTGCCCCCAGAGGACGTCAAGTCAAGCATGGGACATCTACGCTCACCACGCCTGATGATGCAGCAGCATTCGTTGAGTACTTTGACTCAACCTACGTTTCAGGCCAGCTCCGCCACCATCGCGACGTCACCTGCAACACCAGACCTGGAGTCACCAGGTCAGTCCGCTTACGCCATACGCCACCCATGTTCCAACCAAAGAAATGGAACATGCATCAAGCCACCCTCAACGACCATCCCAGAACCAACAACGTCTGTGAGGGTTGGTGGACCACTCCAACCCCACTGTCTGGAAGCTGATTGGGTGCTTGCAGGGTGAGGCTGCCATCGTCGATGGTATTCTGCTCCAGGAGGAGCGTGGGATCTGCCTTTCCAAGCGTGGGAAGATGGTGTACCAGAAGCTTCAGGTTCGTCTCCACAACCTGATGCTTGACTTGAACACAGGCAAGAAGACCATCCCTGCATTCCTTCGTAGCATCAGTCACAACCTTCGTGGAGGACAACCCAACTTGTAAAAAATTGTGATATTTTCAAGTAAATAATTGTGATATTTTCACTCGATTTCTGTGATATTTATGTGATACTGTATCCTGTGAAATTGAATAAAACAGTTGCATCACACAAAATAATCGCTTTTAGTCACTTTTATCCCATGGCTCAAATATCCTAGGTGCAGTTTCTTGGCCCAAATGTCTGTGGACAAAATGACCGTTCACTGTCTGTATGACACTGCCCAGCTGATTCCTGAATAGTTTCTTACTGGGACCAGCTGGTGTCTTAATGAGAACCATATGAACATGTTCAAAGCGCAACAGTGCAGACACCAGTTGAGCTAGATTTTATTAAGGATGCTCTGTTTATAGATTTTCTGTAAAACTCCAGAATACACAGAATATTTCAGTGTAATTTCCTATTTTTAATATTCTATCAGTTTTGATGTATGATATCTGTATTTGGTCTCGTCTTTCTCTGGCCAGGGACCGCAGATGGGATTAATAAATAAACTTGATATCAGAGGTGCATTAAATAAATTATTTCAAATCTACATTTAAAAACAATAGTTAAAAAAACAACTTTTAAATGTTGTTTGACGTGCTAGTGAAATAAATGATTCAGACTTAGACTCACATGAGTGTGTGATGAGTCAAACTGTAATAACAGTGTAATAAAGTCTGGTTTTTAATATTCTGTTGATTCTGTGTCTCTAACAAAAGAGTACCAGTGAACAATTTTGAACAAAAAATAGGTGGTTGTTTTTTTTAAGGATGAGAATTACTTTATTGATCCTACACGTGGGAAATGTGTGTGTTACATCAGCAAACAAGAAAAAAGAACGAGACATTTTTGTTTTTATTTTCTTGTGTTAATTTTGTACTAAATTTCTTCTTCTCCTTTCGGCATTTCCCTTCAGGGGTCGCCACAGCAAGTCAGTTTCTTCCATCTAACCCTATCTGCTGTATCCTCTTCGGTCACGCCAACTATCTTCATGTTCCACTAGCTTCATTAATTTTGTACTAAATTTGATCTTTTGAATCTGGAAGTTTGAAGTTTTCATAATTAAATTTCCAGGTAAAAAATAAGACAAGTTGTGTTTAGAGTGATGTGATTGGTTGTCTGCCTCGTGACGTCATTTTTCTTGTCAGATTAATTAAACATTAATTTTTAATGATTAATTAAAAACTAAAGTTAATTAACAAAATAATAAAGTTAATTTAAGTTCATTTTAAATTGATAAACTGTTTTTTTTTTTTTCAAATCTTTTTATTTGTTTTTAAGTAAAGCATAAAAATTTATTTAAATTGGGAACCTGGCGTTGGGCTGCACGGTGGTGCAGTGGTTACACAGTGACCACACAGCAAGAAGGTTAGGGGTTCAAGTCCCAGCGTGAGGGCAAAGGTTGAATCCCTGTCCTTTCTGTGTGGAGTTTGCATGTTCTCCTCCTTGTATGTGTAGGTTTTCTTTGGTTTCCTCCAAAACCAGTCGTGTGACGTTGATTGGCTGCGACGTAACTGTCCCTGAGACTGTGTGTATGGATAGTTGTGTATATCTCTGTATGTCTATGGATGGGGGAGACGGTGGCTCAGTGGTTAGAGCGTTCGCCCGTGGACCAGAACTTAACCAGAACTTCGTGGGTCTTGCCAACCTGTATAGGTCCATCTCTCTGTCCTTGCTGTTCAGCCTAGCGTATAGGTCATCATAGGCTACTTGTTTTGCCTTTGCCACCTCTACTTTAACCTTACGCTGTAGCTCCCTGCACACAATCTTGAATTACAATTCAAAGATTCGAATTATCATTTGAATATTCAGACCATTGAACTACCAGCTGAATCTTCAAATTATTACTCGAAGATTCGAACCGTTATTTCGAATGACTAAAATAAAAATTTAAATTAAAAAACTAATAAAAAAAGTCTCTTATGATAATAAGCCTTTAATAATAATAATAATAATAATAACATGAACGTTGTTGATTATTATTATTTTATAACATGTAGTAACTTTAACAATATACACTTAAAATAATTGTGACTGTTGTTGTTTTTTGGTTCTTCATCACGTCAGTTTCTCCTGATAATTGAGGACCAGTTGTTATGTGTCTGTTACCATGCCAACAAACTCCAACAAATATTCCAACTTTCAACAAGTTTTAGAAAACCCAATTAAAAATCAAAATAAAAAAAACACAACAATTAACAAATAAATGTAAAATTTAAATTATGTATGTGGCTCTGTGTGTGTGTGTGTGTGTGTGTGTACAGTGAGCAGGGTGTGTGTGTGTTTACAGTGAGTGTGTGTCTGTACAGTGAGCAGGGTGTGTGTGTTTTTACAGTGAGTGTGTGTCTGTACAGTGGCAGGGTGTGTGTGTGTTTTTACAGTGAGTGTGTGTGTCTGTACAGTGAGCAGGGTGTGTGTGTTTTTACAGTGAGTGTGTGTCTGTACAGTGAGCAGGGTGTGTGTGTGTTTTTACAGTGAGTGTGTGTGTCTGTACAGTGAGCAGGGTGTGTGTGTTTTTACAGTGAGTGTGTGTGTCTGTACAGTGAGCAGGGTGTGTGTGTTTTTACAGTGAGTGTGTGTCTGTACAGTGAGCAGTGTGTGTGTAGAGTGTACAGTGTGTGTGTACAGCAGTGTGTGTGTTATCTCATGTTCCAGCAGTGGGCGTGTCGCTGACTCATGCTTATATCCGCGCGCTCAGCAGAGCGTCTGCTTCAGTCCTTCTGTCTGTCCCTCACCATGAACCAACCGGAACAGGTGCCATTCAGCCTGCCCAAGGTAGGAGATCCTCGACAGGCTGAGTCAGTGGGACACGGACCCCTGCTGGCAGGCTGCGAGTGTGTGGGTGTGTGTCAGAGTGTGTGTTAGGACAGGATGTACTTTATAAACAGGAAGAAGAATGAAAAAGAAAACTTTCAATTAATAAATACTGAAAATAAAACAGAGAGAAAATTCTTCTAGAAAAAAAAAATAATCAAGGAATAAGTTTTATTTTCAGACTGACATCTGTCTGTATGTCTGTCTGCCTGCCTGCCTGTCTGCCTGTCTGTATGTCTGTCTGTCCGTCTGTCTGCCTGCCTGCCTGCCTGTCTGTCTGTCTGTATGTCTGTCTGTCTGTCTGTCTGTCTGCCTGCCTGCCTGTCTGTCTGTCTGTATGTCTGCCTGCCTGTCTGTCTGTCTGTCTGTCTGTCTGTCTGTCTGCCTGTCTGCCTGTCTGTCTGTCTGTCTGTCTGCCTGTATGTCTGTCTGTCTGCCTGTCTGCCTGTCTATCTGTCTGTCTGTCTGTCTGTTTGTCTGTCTGTATGACACTGCCCAGCTGATTCCTGAATAGTTTCTTACTGGGACCAGCTGGTGTCTTAATGAGAACCAATAATAAACATGTTTAACAGTGCAGACACCAGTTGAGCTAGATTTTATTAAGGATGCTCTGTTTATAGATTTTCTGTAAAACTCCAGAATACACAGAATATTTCAGTGTAATTTCCTATTTTTAATATTCTATCAGTTTTGATGTATGATATCTGTATTTGGTCTCGTCTTTCTCTGGCCAGGGACCGCAGATGGGATTAATAAATAAACTTGATATCAGAGGTGCATTAAATAAATTATTTCAAATCTACATTTAAAAACAATAGTTAAAAAAACAACTTTTAAATGTTGTTTGATGTGCTAGTGAAATAAATGATTCAGACTTAGACTCACATGAGTGTGTGATGAGTCAAACTGTAATAACAGTGTAATAAAGTCTGGTTTTTAATATTCTGTTGATTATGTGTCTTTAACAAAAGAGTCCCAGTGAACAATTTTGAACAAAAAATAGGTGGTTGTTTTTTTTAAGGATGAGAATTACTTTATTGATCCCACACGTGGGAAATGTGTGTGTTACATCAGCAAACAAGAAAAAAAGAAAGAGACATTTTTTGTTTTTATTTTTTGTTTTAATTTTGTACTAAATTTGATCTTTTGAATCTGGAAGTTTGAAGTTTTCATAATTAAATTTCCAGGTAAAAAATAAGACATTTGTGTTTAGAGTGATGTGATTGGTTGTCTGCCTCGTGACGTCATTTTTCTTGTCAGATTAATTAATCATTCATTTTTAATGATTAATTATAAACTAAAGTTATTTAATAAAATAATAACGTTAATTTAAGTTAATTCTGAATTGATGAACTGTTTTTTAAATCTTTTTATTTGTTTTTAAGTAAAGCATAAACATTTATTTAAATTGGGAACCTGGCGTTGGGCTGCACGGTGGTGCAGTGGTTACACAGTGACCACACAGCAAGAAGGTTAGGGGTTCAAGTCCCAGCGTGAGGGCAAAGGTTGAAAACCTGTCCTTTCTGTGTGGAGTTTGCATGTTCTCCTCCTTGTATGTGTAGGTTTTCTTTGGTTTCCTCCAAAACCAGTCGTGTGACGTTGATTGGCTGCGACGTAACTGTCCCTGAGACTGTGTGTATGGATAGTTGTGTATATCTCTGTTTGTCTATACGTACATGGGGGAGATGGTGGCTCAGTGGTTGGAGCGTTGGCCCACGGACCGGAAGCACAAAAAATTTCCCAAAGTAAGGGATTTTAATAAAGTATACGTATAAAAATTAAAAAAAAATAAATAAATGTGGAACACTGGCGACCTGTTTGGTGTTGTATTCTGCGTAACACCTGAAATCATCAGGGACAGGTTCAGGCACCCGTCCCGATCAAGAATAGGTGGCTCAGAAGACAAAACAATCTGGTTTTGTGTGAAAAAATTAAAGGATTTATTTTTTGGGCGCGTTGCCCAGTTTTAATATCTACATTAGATAGAGTTCTAAAGACACCCGGTGGGGTCACATCCGTCCCTCTGAGTAACGCCCTCTCCGTCTCACAGGTGGAACTGCACGTCCACCTGGATGGAGCCATCAGACTCCAGACCATCCTGGACGTTGCCAAGTAAGTCTAACCCTGTCCTCACAGAGAACACAGAGAACACTGTCCTCCTCACAGAGAACACAGAGAACACTGTCCTCCTCACAGAGAACACTGTCCTCCTCACAGAGAACACTGAGAACACTGTCCTCCTCACAGAGAACACTGTCCTCCTCACAGAGAACACTGAGAACACTGTCCTCCTCACAGAGAACACAGAGAACACTGTCCTCCTCACAGAGAACACTGTCCTCCTCACAGAGAACACAGAGAACACTGTCCTCCTCACAGAGAACACAGAGAACACTGTCCTCCTCACAGAGAACACAGAGAACACTGTCCTCCTCACAGAGAACACAGTCCTCCTCACAGAGAACACTGTCCTCCTCACAGAGAACACAGAGAACACTGTCCTCCTCACAGAGAACACAGAGAACACTGTCCTCCTCACAGAGAACACAGAGAACACTGTCCTCCTCACAGAGAACACTGTCCTCCTGATAGACTGGTTCTAAGTGGATCAGACAGGAAGTGGTTTTAATTTGACTGATGGTACGACTGCAGAACGATGATGCCCTTCTGTTTGTGTGGCACAGGCGCCGTGGCATCCATCTGCACGAAGAAACCGTGGAGTCACTGAAAGAAAAGATCGTCATGGAGAAACCCGGAACTCTCACCAGCTTTCTGCAGAGATTCAGCGAGTACATGCACGTGATTGCGTAAGTGCTGAGACACGGTTCTAAGTTTCACAATGAGACTGTTTTCTCCTGCAGCGTGTTTACAGCAAAGGTCAAAGTTCAGGCCTGCAGGTGATAAACACACACGTGCCGACAGGTACGCTTACGGCAGGCTGAGCGTTCCCCTGCTGATTGATGACATCGATATGTGAGGCGCAGCAGCATTATGTAACCGATCTGCTGGCGCGTCTCGTTTAAATGCCACACATGCAGGACATGGGATCAAGTATCACCTTGGCAACCAACTTAAGAGGATAGAGGACCGCACGGGGAGCCTTCCGGTATCACTCTGTCTTATTTTAAGTCCTCTTGAAAAGCTCTGAAAAGCTGCAGTGAATAACTGGAGCTGTTTCTTCTGAATGGAGCGAACAGAGATTATTATTCTACACTTCTCCTCCGTCCCACCGCTCAGAGGGAACAGAACTGTCCCACCACTCAGAGGGAACAGAAACGTCCCACCGCTCAGAGGGAACAGAAATGTCCCACCGCTCAGAGGGAACAGAAACGTCCCACCGCTCAGAGGGAACAGAAACGTCCCACCGCTCAGAGGGAACAGAAATGTCCCACCGCTCAGATGGGACAGAACCGTCCCACCGCTCAGAGAGAACAGAAATGTCCCACCGCTCAGAGGGAACAGAAACGTCCCACCGCTCAGAGGGAACAGAAATGTCCCACCGCTCAGAGGGAACAGAACTGTCCCACCACTCAGAGGGAACAGAAATGTCCCACCACTCAGAGGGAACAGAAACGTCCCACCGCTCAGAGGGAACAGAAACGTCCCACCGCTCAGAGGGAACAGAACTATCCCACCGATCAGAGGGAACAGAAACGTCCCACCGCTCAGAGAGAACAGAAATGTCCCACCGCTCAGAGAGAACAGAAACGTCCCACCGCTCAGAGAGAACAGAAATGTCCCACCACTCAGAGGGAACAGAAACGTCCCACCACTCAGAGGGAACAGAACTGTCCCACCGCTCAGAGGGAACAGAAACGTCCCACCACTCAGAGGGAACAGAAACGTCCCACCGCTCAGAGGGAACAGAACTGTCCCACCGCTCAGAGGGAACAGAAACGTCCCACCACTCAGAGGGAACAGAAACGTCCCACCGCTCAGAGGGAACAGAAACGTCCCACCACTCAGAGGGAACAGAAACGTCCCACCGCTCAGAGGGAACAGAAACGTCCCACCACTCAGAGGGAAAAGAACTGTCCCACCGCTCAGAGGGAACAGAACTATCCCACCGCTCAGAGGGAACAGAAACGTCCCACCGCTCAGAGAGAACAGAAATGTCCCACCGCTCAGAGAGAACAGAAACGTCCCACCGCTCAGAGGGAACAGAAACGTCCCACCGCTCAGAGAGAACAGAAATGTCCCACCGCTCAGAGAGAACAGAAACGTCCCACCGCTCAGAGAGAACAGAAACGTCCCACCGCTCAGAGAGAACAGAAATGTCCCACCGATCAGAGGGAACAGAACTATCCCACCGCTCAGAGGGAACAGAAACGTCCCACCACTCAGAGGGAACAGAAACGTCCCACCGCTCAGAGGGAACAGAACTGTCCCACCGCTCAGAGGGAACAGAAACGTCCCACCACTCAGAGGGAACAGAAACGTCCCACCGCTCAGAGGGAACAGAAACGTCCCACCGCTCAGAGGGGACAGAACTGTCCCACCGCTCAGAGGGAAAAGAACTGTCCCACCGCTCAGAGGGAACAGAAACGTCCCACCGCTCAGAGGGAACAGAAACGTCCCACCACTCAGAGGGAACAGAAACGTCCCACCGCTCAGAGAGAACAGAAATGTCCCACCGCTCAGAGAGAACAGAAATGTCCCACCGCTCAGAGGGAACAGAAACGTCCCACCGCTCAGAGAGAACAGAAATGTCCCACCGCTCAGAGAGAACAGAAATGTCCCACCGCTCAGAGGGAACAGAAACGTCCCACCGCTCAGAGGGGACAGAAATGTCCCACCGCTCAGAGGGAACAGAAACGTCCCACCGCTCAGAGAGAACAGAAACGTCCCACCGCTCAGAGAGAACAGAAACGTCCCACCGCTCAGAGGGGACAGAAATGTCCCACCGCTCAGAGGGAACAGAAACGTCCCACCGCTCAGAGAGAACAGCCTCAGGTCTTCACTGCAGCTTTTCAGAGCTTTTAAAGAGTGTTCTTTCAAAATAAGAGAGAGTGAGCTCTTTCAGGATGGTAGTGTGGGGTGTTCCACGTTAAAGTTAAGAGACCCTTTTTATAACAAACGAACATAAAAAAGACGTTTATTACAGAAAAATATCTGCGAGAAAAATAATATGAACTGTTCTGTTTTTAGAAATGTTTACAGGAAAAGTTCTGCGTCTAACTGGAATTACCCAACTGGTTTGTTTTTCCAAACATGGTAGTTCCTTCCTGCTCAAATGATCACATATCTTTTCACACTTACTGAGCATGCCTAAGAACTTTCTTTACGGATTTAGAAGATGCGTACGTTCCAGACTTCCTAGAATTCCCTCTTAATTAAGGCTTTAAGTTCTCACACAGTGAACGAAGCTCAGAATAAATCTCTGATTTATCTGAAAGGAGAACATATGTTCAGACACTAAAATGGAACCAAATGAGAAACGTGTTTTATTACAGATCACACTCTGATCTTCTCTTTACTGAACATCAGAGACTTTAAAAAAAAAAAAAAAAAAAACATTTTTTATTGTGGTGAAAGAAAAACTATTTACAACCAGAACTAATTCAGTCACTTAGATGGAACATGATAGTGTGTTTAGGATGTCCTGCAGGCCGAAGTACGAGTAGTCAGAGTTTCCATCTGGGTGTGGTCTTGGCAGAAATCATTTTTAGTCATCTCTCATGTAAAAACAACTTTAAATAGAAATAATAAACCTTAAAAAGTACACGATGCCACAAAAAATACAGGCTTCAGCTGCTGCTCAGTGGGATGTAAAAATCAGTGACCTGAGCAAGTGTTTTTTGTACAGCTTACACACTTTTTAAATCTTTGTAAATGAGGCCCTGATTTTATTCTCAGTTGAGCTTAAAGACGTTCAGTCAGTGAGGATTAGGAAGATTTGCCTGGATTTTTGGCTGAACATGAATCCTTACACCCCATAAAATCAAAACCACAGAAACTCTCTTCACCCAACATAAGCTTCATAAATCAAACCTGTCACAAACCTGAGGTGTAAACCACCTTGATCTCCATCCCGCCTCAACCATGCCGTTAAAACCCAAATATGGATTGTACAAATGACGTGAGGCATCTTCTTCTCCTTTCATCATTCCCCTCTAGGGGGCGCCACAGCAAGTCTGTTTGTTCCATCTAATCCTGTCTCCTGCATCCTCTTGGGTTCCTGTCCTCCTTCACTGCATCCTGAACCTCCTCTTTGGTCCTCCTCTAGACCTCCTGCCTGGCAGTTCCTCGCTCTCCCACTGCACATGTCCCCACCATCTCAGTCTGACCTCTCTGACTTTAAAACCTCTACCATGTGCTGTTCCTCTGATCCTGTCCATCCTGATGCATATGCAATCATATTCTAATGAGTCGTGCCGCCTGCCATACGTAATGACGAGCTGTCGTCATTGTGCCGCTGTAGTGACGTCACCCACAAGGGAAAGAGAGGAGGAGGTGGTCGCCATGGCAACTTTGTTATTGAAATAAAAAAGAAATGATTTAATTGAAAAATAGTGACAAAAAGAAAGTAGCAGACACGTCACTCTACGTCAGGATGTGGAGGCGGTCCAAATAAATGTAAAGATCTTTATGTCCAGGATGTAAAATATTACGTAGCAGCAGAAGCACGACAGCACACGGTATCAAAGGGGTTAACCATCTACATGTTTCTTAAATGACAATCTTTTTTATGACGGGCTTTAATTTTTTTATGTACGGTCCTACTCTGATATGTATCTATTTATGTGTGTTTTCTAATTATTTCTTCACTGCTTCAAATGCTTCATTTCACTGTCCTCAGTTCACTTTGGATTCTGTCCACAAGTCTCCTCTTATGAAAAAAAAAAAGGATTACTCTATTCATCCCTCACCGGGGAAATTTGTGTGCTGCACTCCTTACACCGCAGCAGGCTGCCCTTCTACGGCGCCAATGGTGGGAGAAACGGGGATTAAGTGTCTTCTCCAAGGACCCTAGACGTGCTCTCTGTGGGATGCAAATCCGTGAACTTCCAGTCCCCGCGCGAGTGCTCTAACCACTGAGCTGCCGTCTCCCCCTTAAATATACCCACTTCTTATCGTTTGGCAGCTTGTGACTTTGCTTCTGGTTACACTAACACCCACATCGTTATCCATCAGTTTGTGTTGAAGTTGGCATTTTTGTTTTTTTTCCCAGTAAAACATAAACATTCTTCCTGCTCCTCGACGTAAACACTTCTTTATTTCCAGTGGAGACCGGGAGGCGATCGAAAGGATTGCCTATGAGTTTGTAGAGGATAAAGCGAAGCAGGGGGTGATCTACGTGGAGGTCCGATACAGCCCACATTTCCTGGCTAACACTAAAGTGGATCCCATCCCCTGGAATCAAAAAGAGTGAGTATTATTCCTGCTGAATTGTTCTCTCTGGATATTTTTTACAAGTTTGGCTCACTATAAGTTTTTCTCGTTCTCCATCTTGTTTTTCCCCAGGGGTAATTTGTGCCCCGATGAGGTGGTGCGGCTGGTAAACAAAGGCCTTAGTGAGGGGGAGAAGGCCTTCAATATCAAAGCCAGGTCCATTCTATGCTGCATGCGCCATATGCCAAGTAATGACCTGTCTGCCAAACAGGCTGCTGTCTCTCTGTGTGCTTCTACAGCTGTTCTGCTTAGATTAGACGTCCTCCTCCTTTTTTATCTGTCTCTTTCAACCCGAGCAGTTTGCAGTAAATCACTCTAGGTTTAAACTCTCAGAACAGTTTGATAATCAGTCCAACCTGCTGATGTGCAGCATCAACAACTTTTATCAGTCAGGCACAATTTATCCCCACAGTTTTAATGCCCTCTTCCACTTATCTGAGGCCAGGTTGTGGGGGGCAACGACCTTAGTGAAGGAGGTGAGACAGACGTCTAAACGTTCTGACCATGATCTGGGCGAATTCCGAGTCCCACTGTGAGACACAGTTTCTCCAGCAGGTTCGGGGTCTGCCTCTAGGTCTCCTCCCAGTGGAATGGAACACCTCACCAGTGAAGGAGGCATCTCAACCAGATTCCCAAACCACCCAATTTGGATCCTCTCTACATGTTGGAGCAACAGTTCTGCCTCCGAGCTGTACTTTCCATCTCTGAGAGAAAGAATGGATGAGATTCCTTCTGTGAAGGAGTTCTTTTGGACACACAGCGGGTTACCATAAACAAATTATTCATGTTCATATTATTTCTTTAGCTGAAAGTTGGGGCTATTTTTTTTCCCTTGAAGTGGGTTTTTAAGAGTTTTTTTTATCCTCAAAAAAGGAGGCTGTAACATCTAGAAGGTCTAACGTTAGTCCTTGTTGTAACATCAAGAAGGTCTAACGTTAGTCCTTGTTGTAACATCAAGAAGGTCTAATGTTAGTCCTTGTTGTAACATCAAGAAGGTCTAATGTTAGTCCTTGTTGTAACATCAAGAAGGTCTAACGTTAGTCCTTGTTGTAACATCATGAAGGTCTAACGTTAGTCCTTGTTGTAACATCATGAAGGTCTAATGTTAGTCCTTGTTGTAACATCAAGAAGGTCTAATGTTAATCCTTGTTGTAACATCAAGAAGGTCTAACGTTAGTCCTTGTTGTAACATCAAGAAGGTCTAACGTTAGTCCTTGTTGTAACATCTAGAAGGTCTAACGTTAGTCCTTGTTGTAACATCAAGAAGGTCTAATGTTAATCCTTGTTGTAACATCAAGAAGGTCTAATGTTAGTCCTTGTTGTAACATCAAGAAGGTCTAACGTTAGTCCTTGTTGTAACATCAAGAAGGTCTAACGTTAGTCCTTGTTGTAACATCAAGAAGGTCTAACGTTAGTCCTTGTTGTAACATCTAGAAGGTCTAACGTTAGTCCTTGTTGTAACATCAAGAAGGTCTAACGTTAATCCTTGTTGTAACATCAAGAAGGTCTAACGTTAGTCCTTGTTGTAACATCTAGAAGGTCTAACGTTAATCCTTGTTGTAACATCTAGAAGGTCTAACGTTAATCCTTGTAACATCAAGAAGGTCTAATGTTAGTCCTTCTTGTAACATCTAGAAGGTCTAACGTTAGTCCTTGTTGTAACATCAAGAAGGTCTAATGTTAGTCCTTGTTGTAACATCTAGAAGGTCTAACGTTAGTCCTTGTTGTAACATCAAGAAGGTCTAATGTTAGTCCTTGTTGTAACATCAAGAAGGTCTAACGTTAATCCTTGTTGTAACATCAAGAAGGTCTAACGTTAGTCCTTCTTGTAACATCTAGAAGGTCTAACGTTAGTCCTTGTTGTAACATCAAGAAGGTCTAACGTTAATCCTTGTTGTCCTTGAAGATTTTAATGGTGTTCCTGGATCACCTTTAATTTGACTTCTGTTATCCGGACTGTGACAGGAACACGATGGAAGGTCCACAGCTCAAAGCCCTGCTTGGAGGACAGACTGTTTACTTTCATTTTTAATTTTGCTGATTGTGTTTCTGTCCGTGTGTCTGTGATTCCACTCCACACTTCCTCATCCATGTCCTGCACCACTCTAACATACTTCTTTCACTCCAGACTTCCTCATACAATACCACACTTCCTCTCTGGGTACGTCACCCTCTGACCTTCCCTGACCTTTCCTGTAGCTCTCTTAGACCATCACTGTACTTCTCTACAGCTCCCTCTGACCTTCCCTGTACTTCTCTACAGCTCCCTCTGACCTTCCCTGTACTTCTCTACAGCTCCCGCTGACCTTCCCTGTACTTCTCTCCAGCTCCCTCTGACCTTCCCTGTACTTCTCTACAGCTCCCTCTGACCTTCCCTGTACTTCTCTCCAGCTCCCTCTGACCTTCCCTGTACTTCTCTACAGCTCCCTCTGACCTTCCCTGTACTTCTCTACAGCTCCCTCTGACCTTCCCTGTACTTCTCTACAGCTCCCTCTGATCTTCCCTGTACTTCTCTACAGCTCCCTCTGACCTTCCTAACCAAACAAATAGAACTCGTTCTACTCTAGAACATTCCACTGCTCAGAAATTTTTCTGTTCTTATTCTACCTTCGACTTCTCTTTCCTATACTTCCTCATCAGTTTTATTCCTTTGTGGTTACCAGAGCAAAACACATCTCCATGGTAACCAGCACAGTAACCTCTTTTACTGAGGTCACTCATTTTATTTATTCATCAACTCTTCAAAGTTGTCTTTCTCATCACATTACAGGTACCAGTGAGAGCACATCCAGTCCTCTCTTTAACCACCCTAACCTGCTGCAGGTCCTGACCGTCTCTGTCTCTCTGTCTTACCAACCTGCACAAATCCATCTCCCCATCTCTGCTGTTCGTTAACAACCTCTGGTTTGGTCTTTGCCACCTCATCTCTCTGTACTCCTGTCTGCTTTCTTAAGTCCTCTCAGTGTCCCACTTCTTCTTAGCTGGATAAACTGCTCTTCATTTCACCACCAAAAGTCTTCCCGATCACAAACAGTCATCTAGAAGCACCTCCTGATCACCCAGAGTCCATTTCACCTCCTGATCACCCAGAGCGTGTCTCACCTCCTGATCACCCAGAGTCCATTTCACCTCCTGATCACCCAGAGCGTGTCTCACCTCCTGATCACCCAGAGTCCATTTCACCTCCTGATCACCCAGAGCGTGTCTCTCCTCCTCCTGATCACCCAAAGCCTGTCTCACCTCCTGATCACCCAGAGTCCATTTCACCTCCTGATCACCCAGAGCGTGTCTCTCCTCCTGATCACCCAGAGTCTGTCTCTCATCCTGATCACCCAGAGCCTGTCTCACCTCCTGATCACCCAGAGCATGCCTCACCCCCTGAGCGTCTGTCTCACCTCCTTCACTTGTCCCTTTTCTAACATTGTCTACTCTGCACTGCCTTTGTCCTCTTCATCTTCCTCACCACCAGAGTCATCATTTGCATTAATAATCACATGTTTCCACACAATTAGAAACACACTCGTAGCCTAACGGTGAAAGTGTTATTGTGCATGAATAATGGTAGGGATCCTGCAACAGTAGTCCTGTCTGTGGTAGTATTAATATGCCATGCAGTAACATCCAGCTCTGAACCTGCAGGCTGGTCCATGGATGTTGTCCGTCTCTGTAAGAAGTTCCAGAATGATGGAGTCGTGGCCATCGACCTGGCAGGTGATGAGTCGCTCAACGCTGAAGCCTATCCTGAACACAGACAGGCTTATGAGGTGATCTGCATTTCCTTATGTAGCCACACACACACGATCCATAAACCTGCAACATTCTGCAGGGAATAGAACCTGGTGTTCTACTGGGAATAAAATGTGTCTGTGTGCTGTGTGACGGCAGGAGGCTGCTTCCAGTGGGATTCACCGCACCGTTCATGCCGGAGAAGTTGGTCCTGCTTCTGTGGTGAAGGAGGTAAGAGACTCTAAGAGGAGCCTGAGCTGTAACAGAAAGGATCCAGTGGCTTGTGTTGTGTCCCGCCGGAGCTAAAATAATCTTTTATGGTGTGTCTGAGGATCCTGCTGACACCCCTCATGTTTGTTCTCCATCCAGGCTGTGGAAGTGCTGAAAGCTGAGCGCATAGGACACGGCTACAGAACCCTGGAAGACCCAAAGCTTTACAAGAGGCTGCTAGATCAGAACATGCATTTTGAGGTAATTATTGATATTTTATCACAATTTAGCAGAAAAGCTTATCTAATCTTTGAAATGAACTTTAGTCTGTTTCTATCAGAATTAACACTGATCACAAGTTCCATAATAAAGAAACTTCCAGCTGGACTTGTTTACTTGTAAAGTTTATCTGCAGCGTCTGTGAGAAGGAGAGTTACTACCTTCCTGCTCTTCACAGAAAGAACAGGGCTCTCTTTTAAAAAGACTTATGCACATCTTAAGCTGAGAAAGTGCTTTTGATCCGTTTATAAACCTTACCTACGCCACGAAACCTTAGGACTTATAAAAAACTTCCATAACTCTTCCATAACGTGAGTTACATGAATACTCATGAGCAATAACGAGGTGTCACCATCGTCCAGTCACAGTGACGTCACACTTAAGTAAATAGGAGGCAGCCTCCGTGGCATCTCAGTGAATAGCATTCTCTTGTCTGTCTTTGACAAGAGAAACAAAATATTCAGATCTTAAAACAGTGTCAAAAACAAAGCAGCTGCACAACGGGAATCCATGTCAGGTACCGAAGGAAGTCCAATTAATTCCTAGTTCATTTTTTACATCATTATGAAGAGAGTATTTTTATAACCGTAAGGCACACCATACCAAGAGGTGGTTACGTGTGTCATTACTGTATTTAACACGCACTTAAGGAGCACGCCTGACCAAAGGGCGTGGGTTTTATATACAATCCACACCCGCACCTCCACCTTTAACGCTCTCATGCTGCTTTACAACAACACACACACACACAAGCGTACAAATAGAGCGGGATCAAAACTGAGTTTGTGCTTTATTTAAGCATTGATTACAAAGTGTAATCATCATTTGGTGTGGGCACGGTGAAACACACGGAACCAAACTGATCTACTTCTAATCCACTGGAAGTCACTGAACTACCACGGTCCTTGTCCGAATAGAAAAATGACACTGTTTCATGAAACAAAAGCTGCTTTTAGTCGAATGGTGACCGTCTAAACCAGGGGTGTCAAAGACAGGTCCTCAAGGGCTCTGAAGGTTTTCAATGTGCTCCTGGTTTAATAAAGCTGATGAACATAAAGTGAAATCAACAGCATGTAAAACTTGGCACATTGACTCAATGAGCTGGATCAGGTGTGTAGATGCAAGAACACGTGGAAAACCTTGAGGACACCTCGCCTTATGTCTGCTGAAACTCAGCTGAGTCTTCTTGACCTGTCGGAGCTCGTTTTCCAGCTTCCTCCACGTGCACACCAACGATTCATTAATCTTAAATTCTCTTGCGGCTGCTGGATTTCCAGGTTCCTCCTCGTAGCTGATGGTCTTCAGTTTAAACCGAGTCTCTTTGATATTTTCAGGGTTGTTAAAACAACAAACATGCCCGTTCTTTTATAAACAATCCACACCAACACTTCATTCTTTAACGTTCTCATGGTGTTCTCTACTACGTCCACCTTCCAACTACACACACACACACACACACACACACACACACACACACACACACACACACACACACACACACACACACAGGGCGCACTGCACATTTTTGAAGAAAATCTAAGACTTTGATGTGCGTCTTATAGTTGTACAAATATTGTGATTATTTTTATGTGCGGGATGTGAAATATTACGTAGCAGCAGCTGCACAAGAGCATCTTCTTCTTACGGCATTTCCCTTCAGGGGGCGCCACAGCAAGTCAGTCCCCTCCATCTAACCCTATCTGCTGCATCCTCTTCTTCATGTCTTCCTTCACTGTATCCATGAACCTCCTCTTTGGTCTTCCTCTAGTCCTCTTTCCTGGTGGTTCCAAACCCAGCATCCTTCTTCTGATGTACTCTCTCTCTCTCTTCTGCACATGTCCAAACCATCTCAGTCTGACCTCTCTGACTTTAAAACCTCTAACATGTGCTGTTCCTCTGATCCTGTCCATCCTGGTCACTCCCAGAGAGATCCTCAGCATCTTCATCTCTGATACAAACATCTCTGTTTCCTGTCTTTTCTTCAGTGCTACTGTCTCTAGACCAATCAGCATGGCCGCTCTCACCACACTGTCTCTAGACCAATCAGCATGGCCGCTCTCACCACACTGTCTCTAGACCAATCAGCATGGCCGCTCTCACCACACTGTCTCTAGACCAATCAGCATGGCCGCTCTCACCACGGTTTTGTACACTTTCCCTTTCATTCTAGCTGAAACTCTTCTGTCACACATCATACCTGATAGTTTTCTCCACCCGTTCCAGCCTGCCTGCACACGCTTCTTCACCTCTTTTCCACACTCTCCATTGCTCTGGACTGTTGATCCTAGATACTTAAAATCTTCCACCTTCTTTATCTCTTCTGCCTGTAACCTCACTTTTCCATTTGGATCCCTCTCATTCACACACATATACTCTGTTTTACTCTGACTAATCTTCATTCCTCTTCTTTCTAGTGCAAACCTCCGCCTCTCCAGCTTTTCCTCCACCTCTTCCCTCCTCTCACTACAGATCACAATGTCATCTGCAAACATCATTGTCCATGGGGATTCCTGTCTGACCTCGTCTGTCAGCCTGTCCATCACCATAGCAAACAGCAAAGGGCTCAGAGCAGATCCTTGGTGCAGTCCCACCCCCACACTGAACTCCTCGGTCTCACCTACAGCACACCTCACCACTGTCTTACAGCCCTCATACATGTCCTGGACCACTCTAACATACTTCTCTGTCACACCAGACTTCCTCATACAATACCATAGTTCTTCTCTAGGTACCCTGTCATACGCTTTCTCTAGATCTACGAAGACACAGTGCAGCTCCCTCTGGCCTTCTCTGTACTTCTCTATCAGCATCCTCAAGGCAAATACTGCATCTGTAGTGCTCTTTTTAGACATAAAACCACACTGCTGCTCACAAATTCTTACTTCAGACCTTAGCCTAGCTTCGACAACTTTTTCCCATAACTTCATCGTTTGACTGATCAGTTTTATTTCTCTGTAGTTACCACAACTCTGCACATCTCCCTTGTTCTTAAAAACAGGAACCAGTACACTTCTCCTCCATTCATCAGGCATCTTCTCACTTTCTAATATCCTGTTAAACAGCCCAGTCAGAAACTCTACTGCCACCTCACCTAAACACTTCCATACTTCTACAGGGATATCATCAGGACCCAGAGCCTTTCCACTCTTCATCCTCTTCAGTGCCCTCTTTATTTCTACTTTACTGATCCTAGCCACTTTCCGCTCCACTATGGTAACATCTTCTACTCTTTGTTCTCTTTCATTTTCTTCATTCTTCAACTCTTCAAAGTACTCTTTCCATCTTCCCATCACATTACTGGTATCTGTCAAGAGACATCCATTCCTGTCTTTAATCACCCTAACTTGCTGCAGATCCTTCCCATCTTTGTCTCTCTGTCTTGCCAACCTGTATAGGTCCATCTCTCCCTCCTTGTTGTTCAGCCTAGCGTATAGGTCATCATAGGCTACTTGTTTTGCCTTTGCCACCTCTACTTTAACCTTACGCTGTAGCTCCCTGTAGCTTCCCAACATCATACGGTATCAAAATGAGTTCAAACATGTGGATTAACAATGTGCATTTATGTTAACAATGTTTTCCCCTATTTTCATATGACAGGTATTTATGTTGCTTCCTAAGTTTTTCTGTCACTGCTTCAAATGCTTCATTTCACTGTCTTCAGTTCATTTCAACTTCATCTTTCTCCACATCTTACCATTTGGCAGCTTCTGTCTTTGCTTAGAGTTTAAGTCCAAACACTCCCACATCTTTATAAATAACTGTTTGATAACTGTAGATAACTCTGCTTCCACACGTACACACTTTTTATTAATAAGACTACAGAAAAGGAACTTTTGTTTTCTGCAGATATGTCCGATTTCCAGCAAGCTGACCGGAGCCTGCAGTTCAGATTTCACCAAACATCCCGTCGTCACGTGAGCTCCTCTAGTGTGTATCTGCAGAGCTGCTCTGCTTCCATCATCACACTCCTCCTGTCTGCAGGTTTAAGAAGGACATGGCCAACTACTCGCTGAACACTGACGACCCACTCATCTTCAACTCCACCATTCATCTGGACTACAGCGTGGCACAGGCACACATGGGATTCACCAACGAGGAGTTCCAACGCCTGGTTAGATCCCACAGTCCCTCCCTCCGTTCCTCCGTTCCTTCATCTCTTCCTCCCTACCTTCCTCCATCCATCATCTTTATCCGTCCTCTCTCTCCTCTGCCTCTATCCCTCCCTCATCTTCTTCCCCACTCCATCCCTCCTCCTCTCACTTCATCTCTCCTCGTCTTGCTCCACCTCTCCTCCCATCTCTTCACCCTCTCCCCTATCTTTCCCTCACTCCATATCTCTCCTCTCCCTCTATCTCTTCTCCCTGAATCACCCCCCCCCCGCCCCCCGTCCACATCTCCCTTCTCTTTCTGATCTGGAATCTTCTTTTTCTTTCAGAACATCAAATCTGCAGAGTCCAGTTTCCTTCCAGAGAAGGAGAAGCAAGCTCTCGTGCATAAACTGCAAAAGGCCTACGGAATGATCGAGGCCACTGGCTTTTAGGGAGGGGGTCTCTGCCGTGCACGCTCACAGGAAACTTTTACACCCTTCCTCACTGGCGTGCATGCTCACAGGGTGCTTTACGTTCAAACAGCTACAAACCAAAGTCTGACCAGCAGGGGGCGTCATCAGACCACACTGCTCAGTTGCCTACTCCACTCTGATGCTCATTTGCATATTTATTAACAATTGTTTTATTGTGATGATGAGCTGAATAAAAATTTTCTGCAATATTTCTGAGTTTTTGTTTTTCTGTTCCACACTGTTCTTTCATGTTCCACAGAGTTTCCAGGGCCTTCATGCAGACACTAACTTCTAAACAAACTGAACGATCTCTAAAGACGTGAACTTTAACTCTGAGCAAAGTCACAAGCTGCCAAATGCTAAGACCCTGGAATCCCTCATTCGTCCAGGAGTGATCCATCGTATGAAAGCCTTCAAAGTGACCGGCAACAGTGGATTTGCTGATTGAGACGTTTAGGCTTTCATCCGGAAATCTTTTTCAATCTGATAGAATGGACCTGAGACCTGTTCCGCTGTCTTCTCCTTTATCCGGAGCCAAGTCACCAGGGGCAACAGCCTACCTCGGGTTCTCCTCCTGGTGGGATGTGCCCAAAAGCTCTCACGAGCAAGGCACTCGGGAGGCATACTAACCAGAGGCCCAAACTACCCCATCTGGCTTCTATCGACCTGTAGGAGTTGCAGCTCTACTCCAAGCTCCTCCTGGATGGCAGAGCTCCTTCTATCTCTGAGAGAGACCCCAGTCAGCTTGCAGAGGAAACTTAATGCAGCCGCTTGTATCCACAGTCTTGTTCTTTCAGTAACCACCCACATGAGTTACCACGGTGAGGGTAGGAACGTAGGTCCTGGTTACCATGGTGGGGGTAGGAACGTAGATCCTGGTTACCATGGTGAGGGTAGGAACGTAGATCCTGGTTACCATGGTGAGGGTAGGAACGTAGGTCCTGGTTACCATGGTGGGGGTAGGAACGTAGGTCCTGGTTACCATGGTGGGGGTAGGAACGTAGATCCTGGTTACCATGGTGAGGGTAGGAACGTAGATCCTGGTTACCATGGTGAGGGTAGGAACGTAGATCCTGGTTACAATGGTGAGGGTAGGAACGTAGGTCCTGGTTACCATGGTGGGGGTAGGAACGTAGATCCTCCCCATAAAATGAGTGGGATGATCGTCACCGGGCCTCGAGGAAAATGGCATCAATCCGGCGAGGAGTTAACCGCAGGCATCAGTCTGGGCAAAAAGTGAGCCCGTAGGCTGCGGACAGGAACGAGGAAGTGCCCGTATGCTGTGGACTGGGACGGGGAGGTGCCCGCAGGGTGCGAACCGTGACGAGGATGTGCCCGTGGGCTGTGCCCAGATACGTGAATACTCTCTTTTAAGGACTGCTAGTTGATATATTTTAATAAAAACAATGTTGAGCTGTTCTTATGACCTATGCCTCTGCTTTCCTGGCACTCCCTGCTCGATCCTGAACTGACGGTCCAGTTATAAATAAGAACAGATTATTAAAATAAAAGCAGATTGTTAATCACTGTTTTTGAAGTCATTTAGAAACAGTCTGCTGTCGTGCAGCCGCTGCTACACAACATCCCACACCGCACACGTAGAGATAATAATAAACACAGTTCAGACAAATCAAGCTGGGAATCACTTGGACAGCCTCCAGTGACAGACCTGGATTCCTGCTGCACAGCTACTGGTTTTGTTTTACGCCGAGTGTTTTCTTTTTCACTGACACATCTGTATGCGCCCCTTACAAAGTTGCTGTGGTGACTTCCTCCTGGTCATTTCCTTGTGGGTGATGTCACCACGGCAGCACAAAGGTAACACCGTATGGTTTTGTATTTTCAGGTTCCACCGGCTCATTAGAATACAATAGAAACACATCATTTGCTGGATCCGTACATTGAGTTGTAGAGGCGTGGTCGGAGCGGGAGGAAGTTAGTTTACATCTGATATTTGTTGGAGGAGTGAGTCATGAAGCTTGCAATGCGTTACGGTGTTTTTGATAAAGTCTGTGTGATATAAACACCACCGTAGTGCAGAAAAAAAAAAAAAGCTGCTCAGTCAAAACTGAGTTTTCTGGTCTGTGATAAACAAAAAACCTCATCAGAAAGTCAGAAGTTTTATTACACAAATCTCATTTAGAAAGTTTTAACGATACAATAAATACAACACAGATGAAGAACATGAACACACTCCTCATTTTCTCTTTAAAGTCTCTTTCTTTGCACATTTTGTCCTGCAGGTTTTTTTCTGGTGGTCATTAGGATGGACCTCCACCCCCCTGACTGTCTGGGCTGGTGGGGGCCTCCGGTGCTGGGGGGGCTCCCGGTTCACCTGCAGAGAAACATGGTGGTGTTAAACAAACCCCAGCGACCAGATCAGGAACATCTCAGATGTGTGTGTGAGGGTGTGACCTTGGCCTTTTAGATCCATCTCTGCTAGATCCTTCGTGATCCCGCTGGCCGCCTCCTCACCGGTGATGTCTGGGACTGCGTTTCGGCGGCCGGCGCGATCACCACTGATGAAGTCCGAGTACGACGTCTCCACGTCCATCATCCACCCATTACCTCCGCTCGCGTTCCACCTGCCCAAAAAAACCAGCCAAGCTTTAGACGACCAAGAGGGTGTGTGTGTGAATAAGAGGCGTGGTTATTGATCATTACACCAAAACAAATTCAAATGATCAGCGTAAAGGAAGTTTCAAAATAAAAGGTTTGGTCGTCTTCCTTTACTTTGTTTTTACACTAAAAAAGTATCAATAAGTGAAATGTTAAGATACCGGATCAATACGTGCTATCGATAAGAGTACGAGAATCAATAAGATGGGATTGATAACCATCACCAGTGAAATCAAACTTCATACTGGAAACCAACAAAAAGAAGAATGCACTGGATTTTAAAAACAAACCAGTTTCTCATAAAAAAACAAGAAAGAAACACAGATTTAAAAAAATCAGAGAAACGAAACCCCAAAAACGAAGCGAAGGAACCTCAAGTAGAGAAGCCTGGTCTCTGGACAGTTTATAAAACCATAGATCGAGACGTTCTATGATCAGACGTTTTGACTTCAATCCAGAAATTTACAAACTAATTTAAGATTAAAAATGAGTTCTGAACGGAAATCAAAACATCTCGATCGTAAACCACCGTCTTTTCTACGATAAACCCCTCCTGGATGAATGAGGGATTACAGGGTCTTATTAACCCCAATGGGTCAAATCAAAGCAGGTTTACTGAACACAAAACCTTTCAGAACCTCAGCCTACAGGGTCAGAGATCGGCCCACAGGGTCAGAGATCGGCCCACAGGGTCAGAGATCGGCCCACAGGGTCAGAGATCGGCCCACAGGGTCAGAGATCGGCCCACAGGGTCAGAGATCGGCCCACAGGGTCAGAGATCGGCCCACAGGGTCAGAGATCGGCCCACAGGGTCAGAGATCGGCCCACAGGGTCAGAGATCGGCCCACAGGGTCAGAGATCGGCCCACAGGGTCAGAGATCGGCCCACAGGGTCAGAGATCAGCCCACAGGGTCAGAGATCGGCCCACAGGGTCAGAGATCGGCCCACAGTAGGTTTTTTCTTTGTCTGTGAAGGTCGGTTCAGGTCAGCTAACGTTAGGATTCAGTATCAAAACACCGTGGCATAGATTTTAGAATGAGAAGTCAAAGAGGGGCAGCACGGTGGCACAGTGGCCTCACAGCAAGAAGGTCGTGGGTTCGAGTCCCAGGTGGGGATGAGGCTTGGAACACTGTCCTTTCTGTGTGGAGTTTGCATGTTCTTCCCGTGTTTGCGTGGGTTTCCTCCCACCCTCCAAAGACATGCATGGTAGGCTGATTGGCCGGTGCCAAGGTGCCCCTAGGAATGAGTGTGTGTGTGGATGGTTGTATGTGTGTGGCCCCGCGACAGGCTGGCGACCTGTTCGGGGTGTACCCTGCCCTTCGCCTTAAATTAGCCGGGATGGGCTCCGGCACCCCCCGTATCCCCGAAAGAGACTGACGGATAAGAAGATGATGAGGTCATAGAGGTGGGCTCTAACGTCTGAAGGAATCTTTGCAGCATCAGTAACGTTTCCACCAAGTTTCACCAGAGTGGTTTCAGTCAGAACCCCGGAGCTTCATCCTGAAGAGGTTCTAATCACATCATTGTTTTCAGACCAATAAACCTTTTAGTTCCAGACCAGTTCACCCAATGAGAACGTGGTTATAATCCACAGGGTGACCTCCTTCACTCCATCACGGTGATTAATGTTTGGAATATTCCACATCACCCTGCGCAAAGGAGGGCCGTAAAACAATGTGGGCCACAATCATAGTGTGTGACCGTCCTGCCGTGCCAGGACGGTCACACACTAAACACATCACCCAAGAATCAAACTTTATTTATAAAGCACTTTTCAAACAAAGTGTTGAACAGAATTAATAAAAACTCATAAAAATTCAAATCCAGATCAATAAACAATCAATAAACAACAACAAATTAAATGGGAGACGGTGGATCAGCGCTAGAGCGCTCGCCTGCGGACCGGAAAGTCGCGGGTTTGATTCCCACTGAGACCACCGTCTAGGGTCCTTAGAGAAGACACCTAACCCCCGCTTCTCCACCATTGGTGCCATAGAAGGGCAGCCTGCTGCGGTGTAAGGAGTGCAGCACACAAATTTCCCCGGTGAGGGATGAATAGAGTAATTCATCATCATCATAAAAGAAAAATACATTAAAAATCACACACTTATACAAAACACCCCACACTGCCCCCCCAACCCACACTGCTCCCTATCCCCCCCCCCCCTCTTAACCCCTTCATCTACTCTAAAACACCAGCTACTGTCTCTTTAACTGAGTTAATAAAACAAACATCTGTCCTGATGCTGCTGTGAGGAAACAATAACTGGGGATCGAGTCACACCAGGGGTCAGGCTGCCCACAGAGGTCACAACCACATGGGTCCATCTGGATCTAGGAGGTACAGGGTGCCCACATAAGTCACATGGCTGAAGTGAGAGACCCGCCCCACCCGGGCCAGTCAGACCCCCACAGACTGAGCAGGCAGAAGAACGAGACACTGGACTAAGACCCGAAATAAAAACTAATACAAGTTCAAATTCATTTTAAACAGAAAAATAAAACCGTGTAAAAACAAAGTCAACAAATAAACATAAATAGAATCATTTCATCCTAAACGCTGATCCCTGTCAGGGCGGCAGGGCGGTGTCTGAGCCGATCTCGGATGATTTCAGGCGAGAGGCAGGGTACACCACGGACAGGTTGCCGGGCTGTTGCAGGGCCCTGCACGCACGCACACACACGCACGCACACACACATTCCTAGGGGTAATTTCACATTATTCCATCAGCAGCATGAAGGCAGGATGGATCCCTGCTAAAACGTGGATCTAATGTACTGCTGGGTCTGCAGCTCGTCTCAGGACAACAGAACCAATCAGCTCAGTTGTTTGGTTCCTGGAACCAATCAGCTCAGTTGTTTGGTTCCAGGAACCAATCAGCTCAGTTGTTTGGTTCCTGGAACCAATCAGCTCAGTTGTTTGATGCCAGGAACCAATCAGCTCAGTTGTTTGGTTCATATAAAATTTAAAACCAGGTAAATTTCCATATTTAAATATTAAAATAAGAATTTAAAAGCCGTAGATTGAGCAAGAATGTGTCTATTGAAGAAGAACTGGATGAATCCTGTATCCGAGCTAACGCAGCACAAACAAGCATCACATCCGACCACATGTTGGCGCTCTTTCTACTGAATATAAACGTAAACATGCGAGACAGAGCAGTAGAACCCATGTAGAACCTGGTCCATGATCAGATGCAGGCACCAGGCCTGGTACAGGATTCTAAGCCCGACACTCGGTGAAGAGCAGAGTCTCGTCCTGCCAGCAGAAATATTCTTTCTATTTTTATCTCGTGCAGCTTGATGAGTCCGTATAAGGACACGCTGGATCATCTGGAATGTTCAAGAAACCAGTTCACACGCTGCCGAAGACCGACCAGATCTACCAGTACCAGTGAGTGGAGCGACAAGTCAGGGCAACTCAACTCCAGATCTCCCCCAAAAACCAGGCCTCCCTCAACCAGAGCAAAATAAAACCAGTACAGAGTCCCAGTAAATAAAACCAGTACAGAGTCCCAGTAAATAAAACCAGTACAGAGTCCCAGTGAGATCATTCCAAACAGGAGTTTGGTGATTACATCAAAGCTCTTCCTCCAACTGGACTTTTAGAAATCCCAGGAACCAGCAGCAGCCCTGCAGCGTTCTGATTGGTCGATCAGTAACGTTTCAGAAAGTTCAAAGTATCTTTATTTTACCACAAAATTAAATCAAAATTAATTTGCACCAACAGTCAGTCATCTTCTCATCAGTCTGTCCCTTATGGGGTTACGGGGGGTGCCGGAGCCCATCCCGCTGATTTAAGGCCAAGGGCAGGGTACACCCTGAACAGGTCGCCAGTCTGTCACGGGGCCACACACATACAACCATCTACACACTCGTTCATTCCTAGGGGTAATCTGGCACCAGCCAATCAACCCAGCATGCATGTTTTTGGAGGGTGGGGGGAAACCGGAGTACCCAGAGGAAACCCACGCAAACACGGGGAGAACATGCAAACTCCACACAGAAAGGACAGTGTTCCAAGCCTCGTCCCCACTCAAGACTCGAACCCACGACCTTCTTGCTGTGAGGGCACTGCGCCCCCGTGCTGCCCATTTGCAGCAACTGTTCACAGAAAAATAGTTCCTGTTTGGTGAGGTGGACGGTTTGGTCCGATGGGGGTGGTCTGTCCCTCTGCCTTGTTTAGACTAAACCCCCCTGAGAGGGTCCAAACACACCAGCAGGCTCTCTGCTTTTTCTTGTAAACATTCTGCTGCGTTTTGAACAAAATGAAAACTTTTTAAAGAACTTTGGAGCAAAAAATCCAAAAGTTTTTTTTCACAAACAAAATGAAAATACATGGTTACTTACATCGTTACTGGAGCTCAATGTTTTAAAGACTAAGGAGTCAGAGTAAAAAAAAACAAAAACAGGCGGAACGCAGGGGGAACGCAGGGGGAAAGCAGGGGGAACGCAGGGGGAACGCAGGGGGAAAGCAGGGGGAACGCAGGGGGAAAGCAGGCGGAACGCAGGGGGAACGCAGGGGGAAAGCAGGGGGAACGCAGGGGGAACGCAGGGGGAAAGCAGGCGGAACGCAGGGGGAACGCAGGCGGAAAGCAGGGGGAACGCAGGGGGAACGCAGGGGGAACGCAGGGGGAACGCAGGCGGAACGCAGGGGGAACGCAGGGGGAACGCAGGGGGAACGCAGGGGGAACGCAGGCGGAACGCAGGCGGAACGCAGGCGGAAAGCAGGGGGAACGCAGGGGGAAAGCAGGGGGAAAGCAGGGGGAAAGCAGGGGGAACGCAGGCGGAACGCAGGGGGAACGCAGGGGGAACGCAGGCGGAACGCAGGGGGAAAGCAGGGGGAACGCAGGGGGAACGCAGGGGGAACGCAGGCGGAACGCAGGGGGAACGCAGGGGGAACGCAGGGGGAACGCAGGGGGAAAGCAGGGGGAAAGCAGGGGGAAAGCAGGGGGAACGCAGGGGGAACGCAGGCGGAACGCAGGCGGAACGCAGGCGGAAAGCAGGGGGAACGCAGGGGGAAAGCAGGCGGAAAGCAGGGGGAACGCAGGGGGAACGCAGGGGGAACGCAGGGGGAAAGCAGGGGGAAAGCAGGGGGAACGCAGGGGGAACGCAGGGGGAACGCAGGGGGAACGCAGGGGGAACGCAGGCG
Organism: Neostethus bicornis; assembly: GCA_902685375.1. Taxonomy (NCBI): domain Eukaryota; kingdom Metazoa; phylum Chordata; class Actinopteri; order Atheriniformes; family Phallostethidae; genus Neostethus; species Neostethus bicornis. Next base: position 301,545 of record CACRXE010000055.1, on the reverse strand, counting down.
GAATGCAGGGGGAAAGCAGGGGGAACGCAGGCGGAAAGCAGGGGGAACGCAGGGGGAACGCAGGGGGAAAGCAGGGGGAAAGCAGGGGGAACGCAGGGGGAACGCAGGGGGAACGCAGGGGGAACGCAGGCGGAATGCAGGGGGAAAGCAGGGGGAACGCAGGGGGAACGCAGGGGGAACGCAGGGGGAACGCAGGCGGAATGCAGGGGGAAAGCAGGGGGAACGCAGGGGGAACGCAGGCGGAATGCAGGGGGAACGCAGGGGGAACGCAGGGGGAACGCAGGGGGAACGCAGGCGGAATGCAGGGGGAAAGCAGGGGGAAAGCAGGGGGAACGCAGGGGGAAAGCAGGGGGAACGCAGGGGGAACGCAGGGGGAACGCAGGGGGAACGCAGGCGGAACGCAGGGGGAAAGCAGGCGGAACGCAGGGGGAACGCAGGCGGAACGCAGGGGGAACGCAGGCGGAACGCAGGGGGAACGCAGGGGGAACGCAGGGGGAACGCAGGCGGAACGCAGGGGGAACGCAGGCGGAACGCAGGGGGAACGCAGGGGGACACACACCCTGTCCTTCAACACACTCAGACTCTCTGTACTTCCTGAGATCCTTCACCTGCTCAGAAAAGTAAAACATTCTAATCCTGGTTTAAAACCATCGTTAACCACGATGGTTAACGATGGTTCTAACATTAACGACGTGTCGTTAACCATCGTTAACCACGATGGTTAACGATGGTTCTAACATTAACGACGTGTCGTTAACCATCGTTAACCACGATGGTTAACGAAGGTTCTAACATTAACGACGTGTCGTTAACCATCGTTAACCACGATGGTTAACGAAGGTTCTAACATTAACGACGTGTCATTAACCATCGTTAACCACGATGGTTAACGAAGGTTCTAACATTAACGACGTGTCATTAACCATCGTTAACCATGACGGTTAACGATGGTTCTAACATTAACGACGTGTCATTAACCATCGTTAACCACGATGGTTAACGATGGTTCTAACATTGTTAACAGAATCCGTCCTCACATGTTTGTACTACTTCCTGTCCCGCAAGCAAAAAACTAAACCCTCAAAATCAAACTGAAAAAAACTGTCTGAGAGACTTCCTTCAAACAGGAACGCCACCATGACCCCCTGATCCCTCACCCCCCGCCCCTCACCCCCCGCCCCATCACCCCCCGCCCCTCACCCCCTCCCTCATCACCCCCGGCCCCTCACCCCCGCCCCTCACCCCCTCCCTCATCACCCCCGGCCCCTCACCCCCTCCCTCACCCCCTCCCTCACCCCCTCCCTCATCACCCCCGCCCCTCACCCCCTGCTCCATCACCTCCGGCCCATCACCCCCTGCTCCATCACCCCCACCCCTCACCCCCTCCCTCATCACCCCCGGCCCCTCACCCCCGCCCCTCACCCCCTCCCTCATCACCCCCGGCCCCTCACCCCCTCCCTCACCCCCTCCCTCACCCCCTCCCTCATCACCCCCGGCCCCTCACCCCCGCCCCTCACCCCCTCCCTCATCACCCCCGGCCCCTCACCCCCTCCCTCACCCCCTCCCTCACCCCCTCCCTCATCACCCCCGCCCCTCACCCCCTCCCTCATCACCCCCGGCCCCTCACCCCCTCCCTCACCCCCTCCCTCACCCCCTCCCTCATCACCCCCGCCCCTCACCCCCTGCTCCATCACCTCCGGCCCCTCACCCCCTGCTCCATCACCCCCTCCCTCATCACCCCCGGCCCTCACCCCCTGCTCCATCACCCCCTCCCTCATCACCCCCGCCCCTCACCCCCTGCTCCATCACCCCCTCCCTCATCACCCCCGGCCCCTCACCTCCGGCCCCTCACCCCCGCCCCTCACCCCCTCCCTCATCACCCCCGCCCCTCACCCCCTCCCTCATCACCCCCGCCCCTCACCCCCTGCTCCATCACCTCCGGCCCCTCACCCCCTCCCTCACCCCCTCCCTCATCACCTCCGGCCCCTCACCCCCGCCCCTCACCCCCTCCCTCATCACCCCCGCCCCTCACCCCCTGCTCCATCACCTCCGGCCCCTCACCCCCTGCTCCATCACCCCCGGCCCCTCACCCCTGACCCCTCACCCCCTCCCTCATCACCACCGACCCCTCACCCCCTGCTCCATCACCCCCGCCCCTCACCCCCTGCTCCATCACCCCCTCCCTCATCACCCCCGGCCCCTCACCCCCGGCCCCTCACCTCCGGCCCCTCACCCCCGCCCCTCACCCCCTCCCTCATCACCCCCGGCCCCTCACCCCCTGCTCCATCACCCCCGCCCCTCACCCCCTGCTCCATCACCCCCGCCCCTCACCCCCTGCTCCATCACCCCCTCCCTCATCACCCCCGGCCCCTCACCCCCTGCTCCATCACCCCCCGCCCCTCACCCCCTGCTCCATCACCCCCGCCCCTCACCCCCTCCCTCATCACCCCCGGCCCCTCACCCCCTGCTCCATCACCCCCCGCCCCTCACCCCCTGCTCCATCACCCCCTCCCTCATCACCCCCGGCCCCTCACCCCCTGCTCCATCACCCCCTCCCTCATCACCCCCGGCCCCTCACCCCCTGCTCCATCACCCCCCGCCCCTCACCCCCTGCTCCATCACCCCCGGCCCCTCACCCCCTGCTCCATCACCCCCACCCCTCACCCCCTCCCTCATCACCCTCTCCCTTCAGGCCATCGATATTAAATTCCATTAAACAAAACAGAAATCCACAGGAAATCATTTATTCAATGGAAGCCATGAACATTCCTTCTTTGTGATTAGTCTGCTGGTGTGTGTGTGTGTGTGTGTGTTCTGTCTTTTGAAGGAACGTTTCTGCACCACCGGGTCAGATATAAAGTTTTCTAAATGAATCGAGGAGGAACGTGGTCTGATGGAACCGCTCTCAGGATTTTAGACCAATTTTTCTAGGTTTAATAACTCGTACAGACATGAAGCCTCTCAGAGGTCAGGTCTACAGCAGAGCACCATGTGAAGCAGACACAGTCTAGGTCGACCCTGTGGACCGACCCTGTGGACCGACCCTGTGGACCGGCCCTGTGGACCGACCCTGTGGACCGGCCCTGTGGACCGACCCTGTGGGTCGACCCGTGGGTCAACCCTGTGGACCGACCCTGTGGACCGACCCTGTGGACCGGCCCCGTGGGCCAATCCTGTGGGTCGACCCCGTGGACCCACAGGATTGGGTCTCCTTAGCTAATGTAAACAGAGTACTGATCATTTCCACTGACACACTGAATGGAGCAGGCTTTGAACCAGCAGCACATCCTGGTCTCTGTAGTACCAGACCCTGTCCTAAGGACCAGGATGGAGCCAGACCCTGTCCTAAGGACCAGGATGGAGCCAGACCCTGTCCTAAGGACCAGGATGGAGCCAGACCCTGTCCTAAGGACCAGGATGGAGCCAGACCCTGTCCTAAGGTCCAGGATGGAGCCAGACCCTGTCCTAAGGACCAGGATGGAGCCAGACCCTATCCTAAGGACCAGGATGGAGCCAGACCCTGTCCTAAGGTCCAGGATGGAGCTCACGCACACAGGCCTGTAGATGGCGCTGCTCTTTAAAGGATATACAGAATAAACATGAGAATAAACGTGTTCCAGGATCTCCGGGGGGGTTCGAAGGGGTCCACATGCTGTGGGGAGCAGACCAGCAGGGAGGGGCTGAAGCCCAATCAGAACCAGACTGACACATCACAGACCCAAAAAAAAAAAACCTGCTTCGTGATCGCAGAGACACGCAGCGCGCACGCGCAAACAGGACTAACCTGCATCTGGTTTCTGTTAGATCCGGAACAGAACAGCATGGGTGTCCGGGCCGGACCGGAGAAGGACCCTTTCTGCAAACAGCTGCTTTCCAAAATGGAGTTAGAGAGGAAGGAGCAAATCACAGCAGCTGGCTCCTCCTCTGGACCCCAGGATCCCCCTCCTCTGTTCTTACAGCCTGGAATCACACAACCTTACAGCCTGGAAACACACACACTTACAGCCTGGAAACACACACACTTACAGCCTGAAAACACACACCAAAACACACACCCTTACAGCCTGGAAACACACACCCTTACAGCCTGGAAACACACACCCTTACATCCAGAAAACACACATCCTTACATCCAGAAAACACACATCCTTACATCCAGAAAACACACATCCTTACATCCAGAAAGCACACATCCTTACATCCAGAAAACACACATCCTTACATCCAGAAAACACACATCCTTACATCCAGAAAACACACATCCTTACATCCAGAAAACACACATCCTTACATCTAGGAAACACACATCCTTACATCCAGAAAACACACATCCTTACATCCAGAAAACACACATCCTTACATCTAGGAAACACACATCCTCACATCCAGAAAACACACATCCTTACATCTAGGAAACACACATCCTTACATCCAGAAAACACACATCCTTACATCCAGAAAACACACATCCTTACATCCAGAAAACACACATCCTTACATCCAGAAAACACACATCCTTACATCCAGAAAACACACATCCTTACATCTAGGAAACACACATCCTTACATCTAGGAAACACACATCCTTACATCTAGGAAACACACATCCTTACATCCAGAAAACACACATCCTTACATCCAGAAAACACACATTCTTACATCCAGAAAACACACATTCTTACATCCAGAAAACACACATCCTTACATCTAGGAAACACACATCCTTACATCCAGAAAACACACATCCTTACATCTAGGAAACACACATCCTTACATCCAGAAAACACACATCCTTACATCCAGAAAACACACATCCTTACATCCAGAAAACACACATCCTTACATCCAGAAAACACACATCCTTACATCCAGAAAACACACATTCTTACATCCAGAAAACACACATCCTTACATCCAGAAAACACACATCCTTACATCCAGAAAACACACATCCTTACATCTAGGAAACACACATCCTTACATCTAGGAAACACACATCCTTACATCTAGGAAACACACATCCTTACATCCAGAAAACACACATCCTTACATCTAGGAAACACACATCCTTACATCTAGGAAACACACATCCTTACATCCAGAAAACACACATCCTTACATCCAGAAAACACACATCCTTACATCCAGAAAACACACATCCTTACATCCAGAAAACACACATCCTTACATCTAGGAAACACACATCCAGGAAACATTTGCCTAAAAAGTTCCCTCCTTAGAAACATGTTATTCCTTTTTCTGTTGGGAGATGTAGTCCTTCCTGTTGGGAGATGTAGTCCTTCCTGGTGGGAGATGTAGTCCTTCCTGTTGGGAGATGTAGTCCTTCCTTCCTGTTGGGAGATGTAGTCCTTCATGGTGGGAGATGTAGTCCTTCCGGTTGGGAGATGTAGTCCTTCCTGTTGGGAGATGTAGTCCTTCCTGGTGGGAGATGTAGTTCTTCCTGCTGGGAGATGTAGTTCTTCCTGGTTGGAGATGTAGTCCTTCCTGTTGGGAGATGTAGTTCTTCCTGGTGGGAGGTGTAGTCCTTCCTGGTGGGAGATGTAGTCCTTCCTGGTGGGAGATGTAGTTCTTCCTGGTGGGAGATGTAGTTCTTCCTGGTGGGAGGTGTAGTCCTTCCTGGTGGGAGATGTAGTCCTTCCTGTTGGGAGATGTAGTCCTTCCTTCCTGATGGGAGATGTAGTTCTTCCTGTTGGGAGATGTAGTCCTTCCTTGTGGGAGATGTAGTTCTTCCTGGTGGGAGATGTAGTCCTTCCTGGTGGGAGATGTAGTTCTTTCTGCTGGGAGATGTAGTTCTTCCTGGTTGGAGATGTAGTCCTTCCTGTTGGGAGATGTAGTTCTTCCTGTTGGGAGGTGTAGTCCTTACTGGTGGGAGATGTAGTTCTTCCTGGTGGGAGGTGTAGTCCTCACTGGTGGGAGGTGTAGTCCTTCCTGGTGGGAGATGTAGTTCTTCCTGGTGGGAGATGTAGTCCTTCCTGGTTGGGAGATGTAGTTCTTCCTGATGGCAGATGATGTTTTTTTTTTTTACCAGTGGGGAGCCAACCAGTTGTCCTAGCCCTCTCCTCTGGATGTAACACACCAACAGCTTCGGACTCTGATCTTTTCCTGGATGCTCCGTCCACTTTATCCTCCCTCCATCCTTACTTTAGACAGAATTAATCCCAGATTTTGATGTGGTACTTTAGCCAGGCTGAATGAAGCCTCAATAAAACCATTCATTGTTCTATCGCTGTGAATCAAACTGTAAACTGTTTCGGATTCTCAATATTTCTAGAATCCGAAATATCTTATGTAAAAGTGATTCTGAAAAACTTATCCATGCAATTGTTACATCGAGATTGGATTATTGTAACGCTTTGCTCGTAGCATGCCCTAAGTCTTCCCTAAAAAGTCTTCAGCTGGTTCAAAATGCAGCAGCACGACTATTAGCAGGAACTCATAGAAGAGATCATATTACTCCCGTGCTAGCGTCTCTCCATTGGCTTCCTATTGAGTTTAGGATCAAGTTAAAAATCCTTCTGCTAACCTACAAGGCCCTAAACGGCATGGCTCCATCCTACATTAGTGAACTTATAGTACCTTATCAACCAAGCAGAACACTCCGCTCACAAAATGCAGGGCTGTTGGTGGTTCCTAGGATTTCTAAAAGTACAGTTGGAGGTAGAGCCTTTAGCTACCAAGCTCCAGTTTTATGGAATAAGCTCCCAGCTCAAGTGAGAGAGGCAGACAGTGTTCTTACATTTAAAGGGAGGCTTAAAGCATTCCTGTTTGAACAAGCTTATCAACAGGCCAGATAGAAACAGTTTCATTTAGCTGATATAATTACTAGTTGGCTGCTAGATAGTAGAAGCTAGGGAAAGTATGGTACATTGGGGTTCGGTCCTCTAATTCTATATACTATTCTCTACCAGACTGCCTTGACCCTTTCCCGCTACCCTAGCCAGGGTCTGTATCCCATTCCCTCCTCTCTAACCCCTGGCTTTCTGTCTCATTCATTGTTCTCTATTGTCTGTTTATTTAGAATTACACTGCTAGTTGGTACAATACAATTCACATGTTGTCCACTTCTCTCCCTCCTCTCTGGGAGAGAGCCCCATCCAGGACTCTGCGTTCCTGTCCTGAGCATGGCCACACCGAGGAGACCTCCACGCTTTATCATCCCCGCTCCATCAGGATGAAATCCATCTACTCATCCCCGCCCTGGGCATCGCTGGGCTGAGGAGTCTCCCGTGTCTCCATCAGGATGAAGAACATCTACTCATCCCCGTACTGGACATCTCCGGGCTGAGGAGTCTCCCGTATTTCCATCAGGATGAAGAACATCTACTCATCCGGGTTCTGGACATCTCCGGGCTGAGGAGCCCCCCGTGTTTCCATCAGGATGAAGAACATCTACTCATCCCCGTTCTGGACATCTCCGGGCTGAGGAGTCCCCCGTGTTTCCATCAGGATGAAGAACATCTACTCATCCCCGTCCTGGACATCTCCGGGCTGAGGAGTCCCCCGTGTTTCCATCAGGATGAAGAACATCTACTCATCCGGGTTCTGGACATCTCCGGGCTGAGGAGTCTCCCGTGTTTCCATCAGGATGAAGAACATCTACTCATCCGGGTTCTGGACATCTCCGGGCTGAGGAGTCCCCCGTGTTTCCATCAGGATGAAGAACATCTATTGACTTCTTTAGATATTTAGCTGTAGATTAGAATAAGCTAATATTTAAACAATAATCTTTGACACATTGTTTGCTCGTCCCGGGGGAGGGATCTCTCTTTCATGTGGATCCCCACGAGGTTTCTTATTTTTTCCCCACTGATGGGTTTTTTTGGGAGTTTTTTCTCACCGAGAAGGAGAGTCTAAGTGCATAAATGTGCTAGTCTTGTTTAGTTAGCATTTGTTAGTTATTTTTCTTGTTGTGTATTTGTGTTAATACATTCCTCTTTTTCTTGTGAACCCATTGAGACGGACATTCTGTGATTTTGGGCTAAACAATAAAATTGAATTGAATTAAACTGTGTCCCACACTTTATAAAGAAACTTTACCCCTAATAACACACTGCTTCTTAGTAACTGGTCATGTATCACACTTGTTTAAATATGCAGCTTCAATTCTTATTAAAAAAGCCCAGTCTTTACGATAAAATAACATCAAATCTCCTGGTCATTCTGTAAATCTTAAAGACTTAATCATTAGGCCGCTCACAGGAGGAGAGCCTGTTTTCAGACAACTTTTGTGCAAACTTTGTCTTTAGGTGTACAGGCCAGTACACCCAAACTTTTGGACACGCCTTTATTTTGTTTTCTCTTATTTTGAAAGTGTAAATAATGCCTTTCTGTAATTTGATGCCTTTTGGAGTTCCAAACTTTCCATCTCCACTGAAAGGATTTCTGCCCCACAGCCTTAAATCAGCCACATATATGGACGTTTCTGGATCTTCCACTCCACCACGTCAAAGGACAGACCTGTCCTGACCTTTATCTTTGGACTAAATCCATTGTTTTTTTTTTACTGGTTCCATGTTTGACTGGTAACAGTACAATCTGGTGAAGTGCATGAACCCAGCAGACTATTTCTCTGAAGACTTTGATGACACAGTGCCAAAACATTTGACCAGAGCGGTTTACAAATACTTCCTCTAAGGCTGAAATGGAGCAAAATATTTCAGCCTTAGTGGACAAAAAGGCTGCGAGGAGAGTGTTGGGAGAATCCACAGAAGCTGCTGCAGAAATCAGTTTGAAGGAGGTTTTCCTTCTAAAAGACAAACTGACTTCCAGACATGACGTACAAAAGAAGCCAATCTAATTAATTATGAGAGTGAAGGCTTCAAAATATCATGGATACAGTGAAGGAAGACATGAAGATGGTTGAGGATGCAGCAGATAGGGTTAGATGGAAGAAACTGACTTGTCGTGGCGCCCCCTGAAGGGGAATGCTGGAAGGAGAAGAAGAAGAAGAGTGCAGGCTTCAAAGATCAGTTGATTAAAGATCAGAATGGATGGAAAGAGAAGTTTGAAGAAAATAAAAAAGAAGAAAGGTTAGAAGAGGAGCAGGAAGAAGTTCATTGAAGAGGATGAAGAGTGGTAGGTTCTTGGTCCTGAAGATAATCCTGCAAAGCAGGGGCGTCCAAATGTTTTGCAATGATCAAATTTATTTATTTATTTATTTTTTAAATGTAGAGGGGCCAAACTTGGAGGACGTTCTTTACATTCATTTGTCTTCTGATCCGCTTATTCCCTGACAAGGTCACGGGGGGTTCCGGAGCCTATCCCGGCTGAATGAAGGCATAAGGCAGGATACACCCTGAACAGGTCACCAGTCTGTTGCTACGCCACACACACACACACGCATTCATAGGGACAATTTCGTAGCAGCCAATCAACCTAACATGCATGTTTTTTGGAGGCTGGGAGAACCCGGAGGACCCAGTGTAGACCAGTGTTCAAGCCCCAGGATTCAAACCCTGACCTTCTTGCTGTAGGCCACCGTGCAACCCTTATTTTTTTTTACATAGAACAGCAATAAATTTTAAACAATTTCAGCAGCCATTCTGTGTTTGATATTTACTTGTTTGTTTTCAGGGATCTTAAGATTGTCTATTGATTAATTTAAAACATGAATATTAAATATTAATGAATATGAATTTAATATAAACTTTTTTCTAACAATTAAACAGAAGTTATTAAACTCTGAAATTCAAAACATAAAAAATAAATCTCATCCCAAATGAGTTTGCAGTACAAAAACAATTATTTACAAGAATAAAAAAAAAAACTAATCAGAACTTTAATCATTTGCTTAAACAACGTGTGTCTAACGAGCTCGTTTTAGTGAGAATATTTACACTGATGGCTCTCCACAGGAGACAGAACCACTAACCAATGTATTTATTCTACGTGTAGAATAAATACATTATTTATTAATGACAGAGGCTGCAGGCCGGATAAAGTTAGATCAGAGGCCACATTTGGCCCCCGGACCAGACTTTGAAGATGTCTGCTGTGTTTAGGTGAGGTTCTAAGTGTGTGTTTCCGGTGGAATCAGACAAACAGGACAAAAGTAAAACATAGAACTTTACTTCTCTTCAAACACCAACACAGAATCCAACTCAGTCTCATGCTTTCAGTCTCTGGAATCCACTTCGGAACGTTGACCCCTTCCCCTTCCCTCTGCCCCCACACCACACCTCCCCACCTGCTCTGTTTTTAGTGTTTTATATTTTGTGTATTTCTGTGTTTTATTTTTGTGTCGATTAGAGTTTTTTTTAAAGGCGCTTATAAATAAAAGTTATTATTAATATTATTCAGTTTGGCAAACAGAAGTTCCTTCATGTTCCTTCAACTGGAACTGAAGCAACAAAAGGCAGAAAGCACCCCCCCCTCCAATTAGAGCCCCTCCCGACCCCATAAGATCCTCCAGCCCGGTTCTGGTGCATGCTCCAGCTGACCCTCAGTAGCAGTAGTAGAGCTGTGAGCGAGGACCCCTGAAAGCCTCGTCGTCCCGCCCTCCAGCTTCATACAGTTCAGATTCTGGAACACCAGCACCCTCCAGTGGGTGAGGCTGGCAGAACTCCACCAGGAAGTCCTCCTCTGAGAGCTGCAGGATGTGGGCCCAGGAGGCAGGGTCCAGGTGGCCCGCAGCTCCTCCGTACTCCTCCGGCAGGACGCTGGCTGGGATGCTGCGGTGCAGTGACTGGATGTCTGAGCCGTGAAGGACGTACTGCGGACACACAGGACATCAACAGTCTCCATGGAAACACCAGAAGCCAAAAACATTTTTATGATCCGGCCACAACAAAGAAATTTCTGGTCCTCGTTTACAGACACGTGTAGATTTTGGGCTGAAAAAACTTTGAGCTTTTTGGTCAGTCTCCATCCTGGTCCAATCACGCCTCGAGAACTCTACGAGGCGTGGAGTTTCTCGTAGAGGAGGAACTTCAAATGACCCAGTGCCATTTAAAATGACCCCGTGCCATTTAAAATGCCCCCGTGCCAGCTGTGATTAGTCAGACTCATGGACACGGTGTCGTCATCGTTCAGCTGTGGTGAATTCACCCAGAAGCAAGAGAGTAAGCGGTGGGCGACACGCCAACTCTACAAACACTGATTTGTCGTGAAATAAACAAAAATGTTCTGACCTTAAACTAGGGACAAAAAGTAGCTGCACACAAGGGGTCTCATTTCTCAAGCGTGCGTATGTGGATCCATATCCGAAGGCCCAGATAATCAAAGTCAGAAGCTGGTAAGACGTGGGTAAAGGAGGAGACATGTGGACAGAATCTGAAGTGAACCGAGGACAGTGAAATGAAGCTTTTGAAGCAGTGATGAAACAAATAGAAAACACACATAAATGCCTGTCAGAGTAGGACCGTACATAAGAACAGATTGTTAATTAAGATACATGAACATCATTAATCACCATGGTTGAACTCATTCTGAATCCGTGTGCTGTCGTTGCACCAGCTGCTAGACCCCAATAATCCATGTCAGACCGTGGAGGCGGTCCAAATAAATTCAGCTTGATGTTTTATAAATGTTATTTGTTATGTTAATAATTATCTTTAAGTGCAGGATTTAAAATATTGTGAAGCAGCGGCTGCACGACGGCACACGGTCTCAAAATGAGTTCGAACACGGTGGTTAACGACGTGCACAAATCTTAACGGTTAATAATGCTGTAGGTTACTGATCAGTTTAAAGCTCTCTGATTGGTGGAAAGTCTGTCATCACGTCCAGGTCAGAATAAATTAATCAGGAAATAATTCTGTTCTCATGATTTACATAAATCTGGTGATAAAACGATCTGGAAGAGTTCAATTAGAGGAGAAAGAGAGGGGGTCCTCACCCTGTCGGCCATCTTTTCCTTCAGGAAAGGCTTGATGATGGCGAAGATTCCTTTGAAAATTCGGGGTTCATTGATGATGTTCACCGCTTTTATTCTGATGGGGAATCCGTCCTGCGGGGGTGAGAGAGACGCAGTCAGTTACAGCAGCCTCTTATACCCCCTCCCACCTCCCCCCCACACACACACATCCTGCTGACCTGCAGGATGCTCAGCACCCTCCGGGCCAGGGCGGGGCCGGGGTTGGATGACAGCCCCACCCCTCGGTAATCTGCCAGGATGACGATGCCGTTAACCTGCGTCTCCTCTGGTTGGACCAGCCGTTCCAGGGTCAGGTAGAGGGCACGCACATTGTCCAGGAACGGGTAGTCACTGGCTTTCCACCTGCCTGGGGGGACGGGGTGAGCAGAGTGTGTCTGAGTGTGTCTGTGTGTGTGTGTGTGTGTGTGTGAGAGACATACCTGGCCGCAGACAGAGGATGTACCGGCCGTTAGGATCTGGGCGGGGCAGCACGGTCAGGACGCCCTGCTGCAGTACATGCTGTACAGTGGAAGGTCGAAGGTCATGAAAAAGGTGTGGCCAGGCTCTTCGTGCTGATTGGTAATTCATCAGAAGCTGCAGCGAACGCTCGTAGTCGAACTTCCTGGCTCGTAGAAACCTCAGCAGGAAGGCATCGTCCAGGCGTGTCCGTAGGTTAGGCTGCTCCTGTAGGGGGCGGCACAGTGTGTATAAGTGTCACGAGGACACCCCAACTCCATAATTCAGTTCATGATTGGGCAGCAGCGGTTAACACAATGGCCTCACAGCGAGAAGGTCAGGGATTCCAGTCCCAGAGTGGGAGTGAGGCTCGGAACACTGTTTTTCCTGTGTGTAGTTTGCATGTTCTACATGCGTATATGTGGGTTTTCTCTGGTTTCCTTCAAAAACATACATGTTAGGTTGATTGGCTGCTAGGAAATTAACCCTAAGATTGAGTGTGTGTGTGTGTGTGTGTGTGTGTGTGTGTGTGGCCCTGCACCAGACCTGTTCAGGGTGTATCCTGTCTCTCTCCGGTAATCAGCCGGCATAGGCTCCGGCACCCTGCGCGGCCCCAGTAAGGAGAAGCGGTTCCGAAGACAAAACAAAACATTTCATAATTGTTTAATAAAAATCATTTTTTAAAATGACCCAGACCAGCACGTCGGTGGGGAGGGGGGGTCAGATTAGAGGTTACTGGGGCACAGATCTAAACCATGTCACCAATACAAAAAAAATCTAAATCCCACTTTAAAATAATTATATCCTGGTGAAGAATTTAAGAAGAATTTAAATGGTTTGTTGTGTTTTTTAAAAGTTTTCCAGATGGATCCAGTTTCATTTTGTCTTCTGAACTACTCATCCCTGATGGGGTTGGGGGGGCTGCTGGAGCCTATCCTGGTTGATTTCAGGTGAGAGGCAGGATACACCTTGAACAGTGTGTCTCAGGGACTCACACACACAACCATCCACACACACTCACTCCTAGCAGCCAATCAACCTAACATGTACTGTAATTTCACGGCTTTAAGGTTCATATAAAAGTCTTAGATTTTCTTCAAAATGAGCGGTGCGCCCCTTCGTGTGGTCCGCCTTGTGTGTGAGAAAAGGCGGACCTAAAAGAAAACGCGGTGCCCGCGAGGCGGACCTGAAAGAAAAGGCATGAGAACGTTAAAGAGTGAAGTGTGAGCGGCGTGGGAGCGATGGATGACCGAAGGGTGGAAGGCAGCGCCGGGCGAGTTACGCTACAGTTTGCCAATGGATTGTAGATGCTTGGACTAACGTGTCTGCTGGTACTGTTATCCGAGCTTTCTCAAAAGCTGGTATCCTTTCTGAGGAGCCGCACAGTACAGACAGTGACTTTGACAGCGAGGAGCGAAGAGGACCTGCTCTGAAACAGAGGATGAGGACTTTGATGGATTTGAATAAAGACTATTACCGGTAATGTGTTTGTTTAGTATCGTTACTACTTAAATAAAACACAACCAAACTCAGTTTTGCTCCCGATCTATTTTTTAATACGCACATTTGCATGCTTGTGTGTGTGTTGTTGTAAGGCGGTGTGTGACTGAGACTGCGCCTTTTCGTACGGTGCGCCTAATGGTCGTGAAATTACGGTATTTATAAACTGTTCAATAGGAGCAACAGACGGTAAAATAATTTCCCTCAAGATCAATAAGGTATTTATTTATTTACCTATCAGAACTACAAACATGGTGGACGAATGCTTTTGTTGATGTCACGCCTTCATCTCTGTTCTCTGATTGGGTAGGATGTTTACAACTACAATTTTACATAAAACCTGATGTCCCTGACCTAGTTGCTGGAGTTGAACGATAATGAGTGAAACCACTAGGTGGCGCCAGCCTGGCTGATGGTAACCAGCTGGGGGTGGTGACTGAAAGAACAAGAAGCAGCGAGGCAGGGTCTCCTAAGAGATAGAGGGAGGAGCTCTGCCTTATGGGAGGAGCTCTGCCTTATGGGAGGAGGAGCTCTGCCTTATGGGAGGAGCTCTGTCTTATGGGAGGAGCTCTGCCTTATGGGAGGAGCTCTGTCTTATGGGAGGAGCTCTGCCTTATGGGAGGAGGAGCTCTGCCTTATGGGAGGAGCTCTGGCTTATGGGAGGAGGAGCTCTGCCTTATGGGAGGAGGAGCTCTGCCTTGTGGGAGGAGGAGCTCTGCCTTATGGGAGGAGCTCTGCCTTATGGGAGGAGCTTGGAGTGGAGCCGTTGTTCCTCTGGTCTAGAGAAGCCTGATGGGGTGGCTGGTGAAGTGTTTACATCCCACCTGGAGATCCAGAGGCAGACCCGGACCAGCTGGAGAGACCTTGTCTCCAGCTGGACAGGGAACACCCTCCTACATGAGCAGGAAGATGTGGCTGAGGAGAGGGAAGGCTCTCACCCAGCAACAGAGAAACACTGTTTTTTAAATTTAAACTGTAGGAAATAAAATCTTAACCTTGAGGATCATATCTCTAAGAGCCTGGACGTCTCTCAGACGCCACTCTGGTTTCTCCTGCAGCTCCTCTCGGGCCTTGGCCTCCAGCTCGGGGCTGAGGGTGCAGGAGTAGGTGGCGGGTGGGGGTCCAGGGAACCAGCTGGGGTCTCCACCTTCCATCACGTCAAATCTCTTCAAGACAAAAAAAAAAACACAACACAGGAATGACGTCACTGTGAAATGAAGAGTTAATATTAAATCACGAGCCTGAATTTAATAAATCATTAAAATGATTTAAAAAATCACAACAGACCGGATCCCGTTTCCTCTTCCATACGACCTGTGATTGGTCCAACCGTATCACATGACCCCTTCAGGGAACGTGGGAAAGATCGATTTGATTTGATTTTAATCACTCACTGCTTTTATTATTAATATCTCTCTTTGTTTTAAATTGATGATCTTTTTGTTTTGAATTGATGATCTCTTATGATCTGATTTAATCCGTTTAAACCGTTTTTATTCAATCAGTTTAAATGAAATTTTAAAAACGGTGGAACCTGAACGCAGCACGACGAAGACGTGATGCAGAATTCAACCTGAAGGGGTCGGGGTCTGTTTTACAGCAACATTTAGCCGTGTGTGTGTGTGTGTGTGTGTGTGTGTGTGTGTGTGTGTGTGTGTGTGTGTGTGTGTGTGTGTGTGTGTTAGAAAGAGTGTGTGTGTGTTTGTGTGTCAGAAAGGGTGTGTGTGTGTGTGTTAGACAGAAAGAGCGTGTGTGTGTGTGTGTGTGTTAGAAAGAGTGTGTTTGTGTGTCAGAAAGAGTGTCTGTGTGTGGCCGCGCAGCAGACTGGCGGCCTTTTTGGGGTGTACCCTGCCTCTCACTTTGAATCAGCCGGGATAGGCTCCAGCTCCTCCGCGACCCCGTTAGGGATAAACAGTTCAGAATATGAATGAATAAATAATCAACATGAATCAAGATGTAATTCACGTTCTGAAAAATCTTTTCCATAAAGTAAGAAAAAAACCCTCTTGAATAAACCTCTTTCGTCCATGTTTGAAGAGTTAGTTACAAAGATTTACACTTAGAGACATAAATCTGAACCTTGTCTACTGACAGATCTGTGCTGGGTATAAACCAGCCAGGCTTCATTTCACTCCAGCTACTACGTCAGGGATTGCTAGCATTATCTTATGATTGCAGCGATGGGAAAACATCCTACCCAATCAGAGAACAGAGATGATGGCGTGACATGAACACAAGCATCTGTCCTCCATGTTTGTAGTTCTGTATGTGAAAGAAGATCATGTCCTTACCTCAACATACTACGGGGTCCATGTTGGCAACGATTCCTCAAATTGAGAATTTAAAGACAGTGTTTAGAGAGTTTATTGAAAAAGTTTGTTTTTACGTTCTGTTTTTCTGTTTAGGTTCATTACACACGTGAAGTCCGGTCCCCTCCAGAAAAGAACAATTTGTTTAGAAAAAAGTACCCGTCCCATTGTGGAGCACTCAAACCCTAATGCTGCGAGGTCAGACTGTTACCATGGAGACATATAAACAGAGGCATCAGACTTGGCTGCATCCTGGAAAGGTCAAATGTCTATAGACTAGTAGATACCTTACTTCAGAATAATGAAGTTCTTTGAGACAGTGGGCTGCACGGTGGCCTCACTGCACAAAGGTCAGGGGTTTGAGTTCCAGAGTAGGGGCGAGGCTTGAAACATCAGCCTTTCTTTGTGTAGTTTGCATGTTCCCCCCATGTATGTGTAGGTTTTCTCTGGTTTCCTCCAAAAACATACATGTTAGGTCCATTGGCCGCTATGTCTCACCTCCTCCGCTGTCACCCCTGCAACCCAATTTGAGTTAAGTGGTTTAGAAAATATCGCCTCGTGGGCGAGGTGTTTTGGGCACGTCCCACTGGGAGGAGACCAAGGGGCAGACCCCAGGCCCGCTGGAGAGACTATGTCTCACAGCTGGCCGGGAAACGACATGGGATCCTTTCGGATGAGCTGGAGGATGCAGCCGGGGTGAGAGAGGCCTGGGCTGCCCGTTTGAGGGTGTTGCCCCCGTGACCCAACCATGGAACAAGCGGGAGATGACAGACTGGTTTAGAAGATGAAATGAAAGAGTTTCAATCGTGCAGAACTTTCCTCTGATGGAGGAACATGGTAACATGAAGATGGAGGTTATGAATACACACAGTGTACGTTCTCTTCTTCTTCTCTTTTTAGCTTTTCCCCCTAGGGGGCGCTACAGTCCCTCCATGTGACTCCTGCATCAGCAGCTACCTCCTTCACCGTCCTTACAGCTCCTCTTAGGTCATTCACACACGTGTTCTCTGTCTTAGAGTGGCTTCATCCGTCACCTCTTCAAAGTTCTCTTTCCATCACACGTCAGAACATATCCGTTTCTATCTCTAGTCAGTTGAACCTCCTCCATCACTGAACATCTCTGGCTTTCTGCATTACAAACCTGTACAGATTCATCCTGGACTCTCTCTCTCTCTCTTCCTGCTCTCTCATTCCCTGAGAGTACGACCTCTCAGGGAATGAGTCTGAGGGTTCCTGCTCTCAGTCTCGTCCCCTCGTCCCCTCGTCCCCTCGTCCCTCTCTTCTTATGTTTACATCTTCCTCGTCACATACTTTGACTAACAAGCTGTCAAATGACACGTGCTCATTAACACAACTGATTTTAGGGTGTGTGTTGCTTCTTCTTGTTTGTGTAGTTTTGTGTTCATCTTGACTCCACCCTCCGTGTTTATCAGGGCTAACACACATAAGATGTGATCAATACAAGTGATCAGTGATTTGATCAGCATGTGGTTCGGGTGAGGTAACCTCATAATGTTTTTGTTATTATGATTATTATAAAGTTTATCAGTGATTGATGCGTCCACGTTCTCCCCTCCCCCCAGTCATCGTTGTGTGACTGGACGATCTGTAAAAACGATGAGTTTTTAAGGCAGTGCACGTCACACTTTATTCATCACAAGGTACTAAACAATATTACATCATATACATAAACCAACACATCTGCTTGCGTAAGAATCCGGTTTCTGAGGAGAAATTTGAAAAATTTATTTTTAAAACAAACTTTTTACAAAATTTAAAATGCATTAAGTTAAACTTGAAGTTTTATTTCAGTTCTTTTAATGCGATAAAAGCTGAATAATAACTGATGGAGGCGTGTTTGATCCTGTAAAGTCCTGCTTCATGGCGACCCCCCCCGGTACGTCGTCACATGTAGTACTGCTATGCAGCGTTGCTGACGGACGTTAGCCTGACGTTGCCATGGTTACTGCATGGTTTTATTGTTACTTGCCTATGTGTTGCTACACGTTACCAAGGCGGTAAACATCACAGGGGTTTTTTCTCATGTAGAAATTAAATCATTTTGGATCCTTTGTTTATTTTGTTTCATCCGGAACAGATTGTGCAACAACGTGAGGCTTCTTGTAACATTTATAAAATACTCTCTGGATTACCATGACGACCAAAAACCTTCTAGAAAGTTCTGGAGAATTCTGGCAGGAATGTGGTCAAGAAGCTAAATGGCCTCTTGCTTTGTGATGGTCGGCTGAGGGATGGAGGTGGGCTGCTTGGGAACCGTTGCTATGACACCCTGAGCTAGTTTATAATGCTCTGAGCTGGAGGCGGTCGGTGGAGATGGAATCGGGGTGTCGGGAGTGGCTGGAAAGAGAAGACAAAGTTACATGGATGAGTCCAACTGGGTGCTTGAGCTTCGTGTCTGAGCAAAAGGACACGTACAAATCTGACCGTTGTGGATGGGCGTCGGCATGTTGCTGGTTACGATGACGTTGCTGCTCAGGTGCTCCTGCACTAGGTGAGGGTGCAGAGAGTGTGGCGCATGTGGAGCTTCGTTTGCAGAGCCTGAGAGATAAAAACCTGTTAGATGTCTGTGAAAATGTTTGAGGGAGAAGCTGCAGGTAGAGCTCACCTCCCAGCAGCATCTCCTGCAGCAGGTTGTCTATCTTGGCCATGCCAAAGAGCTTCACAAACTGGATCTGCTCGATCATCTGCCAGGTGATGCTTTGAAGAGTCGGCAGCAGGAGGAGGAGCTCGCCAAAGCGGCCCCGCGAGTCGTACTGCCGATCGTTGATGTAGTCCTCTAGGCTGACTTGGACCTGGTATCTCATCCTCTTGATCTTTGCGGGGTCACTCAGACCTTTAGCATCTGCAGACGGACAGTCATCAGGGTGGGCTTGTTTGAGGGAAGCTGACTGTAGCCTAACAGGAAGCTAGCATGACGTTAACATAACGTCCACTCTGACTGTAGCACAGTGGGGTGTGACGTCACCCACAACGTTCAGCTGCTGGCTTCCTGCTGTCATCAAACGTTGTGCCAGCTGCGTCTGTTTGACCCTTTATTAACTTGAATAATTTCTGGAGAACTGTAGAGAATTAACACTAAAGTAACAGAAGTGGGATGGTTACCGTGACAACGATACTAACTGAGCTGATAATTTCTCATTAAAATTCTACTTTCTGTAGTTAAAGGTTCTTTCTGTTTGGACACTGGTTTGTTATGAAGGTCCAGTTCTTGCTGCCGATGAGAATAACTTCAACTGTCTGAAGGAGGCTAAAGAGAAGCTAATGGAGTACCTGACCTGACCGAGAAGGGTTAACGAGAGGCCGAACGGAAGCTAACGAGAGGCTGAACGGAAGCTAACGGGAGGCTGAACGGAAGCTAACGAGAGGCTGAACGGAAGCTAACGGGAGGCTGAACGGAAGCTAACGAGAGGCTGAACGGAAGCTAACGAGAGGCTGAACGGAAGCTAACGAGAGGCTGAACGGAAGCTAACGGGAGGCTGAACGGAAGCTAACGAGAGGCTGAACGGAAGCTAACGAGAGGCTGAACGGAAGCTAACGGGAGGCTGAACGAAAGCTAACGAGAGGCTGAACGGAAGCTAACGGGAGGCTGAACGGAAGCTAACGAGAGGCTGAACGGAAGCTAACGAGAGGCTGAACGGAAGCTAACGGAAGCTAACGGGAGGCTGAACGGAAGCTAACGGGAGGCTGAACGGAAGCTAACGAGAGGCTGAACGGAAGCTAACGAGAGGCTGAACGGAAGCTAACGAGAGGCTGAACGGAAGCTAACGGGAGGCTGAACGGAAGCTAACGGGAGGCTGAACGGAAGCTAACGAGAGGCTGAACGGAAGCTAACGAGAGGCTGAACGGAAGCTAACGAGAGGCTGAACGGAAGCTAACGGAAGCTAACGAGAGGCTGAACGGAAGCTAACGGGAGGCTGAACGGAAGCTAACGAGAGGCTGAACGGAAGCTAACGGAAGCTAACGGGAGGCTAAAGCCTGTTCAAGGGTAACGAACAGGAGTCGGACAGCGAGCAGTTAAAATAATTCATTTAGCCTTCTGAACCCTAATGAGGATCCCTGATATCAGGTGAGAGGCAGGGTACACCCGAACAGGTTGTCAGTCTATTGGAGGGTCTCACACACAATAATCTACACACACACACACACACACACACACACACACACACACACACACACACACACACACACACACACACACACACACACTCATTCATTCCTATAGGGACTATTTAGTAGAAGCCAATCTAACATGCATGTTTTTTGGAGGGTGGGAGGAAACCAGAGAAAACCCACGCATGAACGAGGAGAACATGCAAACTCCACACAGAAAGGCCGGTATTTCAAGCCTTGTACCCATTTCTTGACTCAGACCCTGACCTTCTTGCTGTGAGGCCACTCTGATCACCGTGCAGCCCAAGTTAAGATAAATTAATTTTGAATTGTTTTAGGATAACAGGAATGTTTTTTATTTCTGTGACCATCACATGAACTTTCTGAACTAATCCGTGTTCTTTGACGTTCTGCACACGTTTATGATGAACTGTTCATCTCTAACCAAAATGAAGAAGACCAAGCCTCAGAGACGTGAGAGTTCACTCACATCATTACCCTAAGCGGTATGATTTGTATCAGTGATTTACATTAGACTTCACAGTGTGTGTGTGTGTGTGTGTGTGTGGAGTTGTGTGTGTGTGTGTAAAATAAAAACTTATTTAATATAAACAACATGGAGGATAGATTTAAATGGATCTGGATTAAACCAAAGCTCGTCTGGATCCGGTCAGATCATGTCCTGGGATCCAGAAGGATCCACTGTGGAGCCACCGTTTTAAATGTTAATGGGAAACAGAACATATTTCAGAATAATCTGATTGTTTTTGTTCTCAGATGTCAGGAGAGGAATAACTTGTGGAACTGGTTCTCAGTGTCCCAGTTAAACTGGATTTTATGGATCTTAAGTCTGGACTCATTTTTACGGTTTTGTGAGACAGAATGATTTAAAAAATAACCGAACTTTTTAACCTTAAAACAGACAACTGAAGGTCGACGTCGTCACTCTGTTGAATTATTTTAAACGGGTTTTTTAATCTGGATTAAATTTTTTTTAGTAGTGTTTAATTAAACTTTAAATGAGCTTCTGAATGATAAAAAAAAAAAAAGAGTAACGTTCTAGTGTTTTATAGGACATAGTCTCTCCAGCAGGTCCAGGGTCTGCCTCTGGGTGTCCTCTCAATAGGACGTGCATGAAACGCCTCACAACCAGATGCCTGAACCACCCTTCCTTGACCCAGAGGAGCAACAGCTCTACTCGGAGTTCCTCCTGGACATCTCCAGGCTGAGGAGTCCCCCAGTGTTTCCATCAGGATGAAGAACATCTACTCATCCCCGTACTTGACATCTCCGGGCTGAAGAGCCCCCCGTGTTTCCATCAAGATGAAGAACATTTATTGACTTCTTTAGATATTTAGCTGTAGATTAGATTAAGCTAATATTTAAACAATAATCTTTGACACATTGTTTGCTAGTCCCGGGGGAGGGATCTCTCTTTCACGTGGATCCCCATGAGGTTTCTTATTTTTTCCCCACTGATGGGTTTTTTAGGAGTTTTTCCTCACCGAGAAGGAGAGTCTAAGTGCATTAATGTGCTAGTCTTGTTTAGTTAGCATTTGTTAGTTATTTTTCTTGTTGTGTATTTGTGTTAATACAGTCCTCTTTTTCTTGTGAAGCCCATTGAGACGGACATTCTGTGATTTTGGGCTATACAAATAAAATTGAATTGAATTGAATTGATGTCGGAACTCCTCCTTCTAACTCTGAGAGAGCCTCTGAGAGAGCTTCCTCTGCCACCCTGCAGAGGAAGCTCATTTAAGCCGCTTGCATCCACAATATTGTTCTTTCGGTCTCAGTTTAAATTGTGTCTGATTAAAATGTAATTCAGTGTTTTTTCTTTCTGTCATACCCGGGTCAAAGAAGACTATGGCCTTCAGACACGCGTACTCGTTGTCGTCGATTTGCAGCTCCTGGAAGGGGAGCACCAGCTCATCCAGGATCCTCAGGGCCACACGGCCCACCTCAAGTTCTGGGCAGTTCCTCGGAATGATGTGGTCGTTTCCTGGAGAGCATCAGGATACGATTAGCTGACACACCGCGGGGTACAGATGGCTAACACACTGCGGATCTGGTTTACCTAACAGCAGGATGTCTTTGTAGAGCATTGACCGTTTGGCAGCGCCCAGCAGAAGATGTTCTCCTGCATGAGCTCGTAGGAGAGCCACCTGGAAGCAGAGCACAGGGTTAGAGGCTGGGGTAGCCTCTCCGACGCTCTGTCAGTCTGGTTCTGTCTTTCACACACTCAGCAGATCAGTTACTAAAACTTTCTCACTGTTAATCATTCAGGGAAGAAAACAGCTCATCATTTTCTAACTGCAGTGAAAATACATTAACCACACACACCTCTACCCTGTGAGTGTGTGTGTGTGTGTGTGTGTGTCTGTGTGCGCAGACTGTGTGTGTGCGAGACCTGGTCGTCCAGCGGCAGGTCGCAGAATGCCGGGATGTATTTGGCCCATTCCACCAGCACCAGAAGCTGCTGCTTCATGGACTCACACACATCTGTGATAGCGGCCAGCTTCTTGGTCCTGATGTCACCGTTCAGTATGGGAGCGGGCGAGGTGATCTGCCAAAGACAGGAAGCTGTAAGAACTATTTCCTGTGGCCAGACGGCGGGCAGCTGGGACACACCTGTCTGGAGAGAACATCTGCCTGGATCAGAGCGTTGATGGAGGGCAGGCTGCTGTCTTCATAACTGGATCTTCTGGTGCTGATCCGGTCCCTCTCATTCTGTACAGCTGCAAACACACATTACACACTGCTCAAAAAAAGATAAAGGGAGCAGTTAAAATAACACCTTGTGGATCTGAATGAAACAGTTGGAGGTGCTGAAAACAAAACCACACAAATTATCAGAGGAAATCAAACAGATGGAGGTCTGGATTTGGATTTATACTCCAAATGAAACACTCTACACTCTACGATGTCTGAAGGAAGCTGACTGTACCCTAACAGGGAGCTAGCTTCCTGTGCTGTGCACTGCTCCTCTAGCTTCCGAGCTCATGCTAGTCTCCGGCACTACAGTGACAGACTCTTGTCCTGTCTGAAGTCAGGATGAGGCTCAGTCATGGGTGTGAACTCCGCATGCCCGTATGACCTCCCTACAATACCTGGGCAGGCTCCTGATGAGGCTTACTGATGAGGCTTACCTCCCAGATCAAGAGTACAGCATCTGTCAACTCTTAGTTTTCGATAGGTGGAGTGAGACCCGATGTCCCAGATGTGCTCAGTTGGATTCAGGTTTGGGGAACGGGTGGGCCAGTCCATGATGTCAATGCCTTCGTGTTGCAGTGACTCCTGACACACTGCAGCCCTGTGAGGTCTAGTATCGTCATGCATTGGGAGGAACCCTGGACCAATCACACCTTGTCTTGTCTCAAAAGGGATCTGAGGATCTCACCTCGGTACCTAATGGCAGTCAGGCCACATCTGGCGAGCACATGGAGGGCTGTGTGGCCCTCCAAATGAACGCCCCACACCATTACTGACCCACTGCCAAACGGGTCGTGCTGAAGGATGCTGCGGGCAGCAGAACGGTCTCCTCAGCGTCTACAGATTCTGTCACACGTGCTCAATGTGAACCTGCTTTCATCCGTGAAGAACACAGACCCCCAGTGTCCAATTTGCCTATCATGGTGTTCTCGGGCAAAAGCTAAACATCCTGCAGGGTGTTGGGCTGTAAGCACAACTTCTACCTGTGGAGGTTGGGCCCTCGCCCCGTCTCATAGAGACTGTTTCTGACTGCTTTGTGATGAAGCTCATTTGCTGGGCTCTGGCTGGGCTCCTCCTGTTCCTCTTTGTTGGTTGCCCTCCCACAGCTTCCGCCAAGTTTCCTGATGTCCTGGTCTGTCTCCTGGTAGCGCCTCAATGCTCTGGGCACTACGCTGACATACACGGCAAACCTTACCACAGCTCACATTGAGCTGCACTACCCGAGCCACTTGTGGGTCGTGGCTGATGCTGCCGCTTGTGAAAGCTCCGCCAGCATTCAGAAGGGACCAAAGCATCGGAACTAAGAAAAGGTTTGAGGTTACCACCTGCAGAACCAGTCCTTCATTAGATGCGTCTTTCCTCTCATTTCTACCTGTTGTGGTTTCCATTTAAACAACATTGTGTGAAATCGATTATCGATCAGTGGACTGTTCGATTTGACAGAAATGTGGTTGGAACATGTTAAGTGTTCCTTTTATTTTATGAGAAGTTTACACACGCACACGCACACACACACACACACACACAAAGGACAAATGCAGAATGAGAAGACAGGGTTTGGTTGATCAGGAGGTGAGACAGACTCTGGGTGATCAGAATAACTTGGTGTTAGAATGAGGAGTGCATCTAGCTAAGAAGAAGTGGGACACTGAGAGGACTGAGGAGAGCAGACAGGAGTACAGAGAGATGAGGTGACAAAGACCAAACCAGAGGTCTACAATGAACAGAGGTCTATTCATTAGAGAAGGGAGACAGGGGGACCAGAGAGGAAGTGTGGTCTTGTATGGGGAAGTCTGGAGTGACAGAGAAGTACGTTGGAGCGGTTCAGGACATGGATGAGGACTGTGAGACTGTGCTGAGGTGTGCTGAAGGTGTGACAGAGGAGGTACGAGAGGAGGTGATACACAGTGAGGGAACAGGTGGAGGAAAAACTGGATGAAGCTGCAGTGAGACAGAGAGCATGTGTGTGACTGAGAGGAAGACCAGAGGGGAGCTTTAAGGATGCAGTGAAGGAGTACATGAAGGGAGATCCTGATGCAGAAGACACATGGAGGAAACCACATGCGCCTCGGAGGGAAAAGCTAAAACGAGGAGAAGAGAATGTATACCATGTATATTCACACACAAACACTCATCATATACACACAAATGTTACACACACACACACACACACACGCACACAGATAGACACAGAAACACACACGCACACACGTGCAGGTCATCCAGGTATCAGTATCTGCTCATTATTGCAGGAAGTGTTTGCTCAGCAGAGACTCAGACTGAACATTAACAAGTTCTGCTGATCGCATCAGACTCAGAGTCTCACAGTGGGAAGGTCTACCTGCAGGAGACCCAGACCAACCTACGGCAGGAGATCCAGACCAACCTACGGCAGGTGATGCACCACCTGCAGGTGATCTACCACCTGCAGGTCATCCACCACCTGCAGGTCATCCACCACCTGCAGGTCATCCACCACCTGCAGGTCATCCACCACCTGCAGGTCATCCACCACCTGCAGGTCATCCACCACCTGCAGGAGATCCACGACCTAAAGGACATCGACTCCTGGTGAGGACCTACCTTCCTTCTTCATGCCGGCCCGGAAACATTTCTTCAGTCTGCAGTATCGGCACTGATTCCGCTTGTCTTTGTCCACAATGCACTGTCTGCTGAACCTACAGGAACACATGGCATCATGTTTTTACACCAGTCTGGGTTGGTTTTTAGAAACAACCTAGTATCTGGTCAGAGGATCTGGTTGCTTTCATTGCATCTGATCCTTCCATCCAGGAGGGTGACACACACATGCAAGACAAATAAGCCCACACAGATAAACACTCTACCAGATATTTCCCAGTAGTCGATCAACAGGAATGTTTTTGGATGGTGTGAGGAAGACTGACACAACCCCTCTTTGCCCACAACGAAGGCAGAACAGGCAGAAAACAAACAATTTGCTCTTTTTGAGCTCAAACCAGAAGCTGCTGCCAAACGATAAAAACCCAGTAAAGAAGAGACTTGTGGACAGAATCTGAAGTGAAGTGAGGACAGTGAAGCAGTGAAGAAACAGAAAACACATAAAAACTAAGTTATATAAACATCATCATGTTTGAACTCATCTTAATATTTCACATTTTACACATAAAAATAATTATTAATCATAATAATATTTTGAAAACGTTTTGTTATCTGAACCGCTTATACTTCACAGGGTTGCGGTGAGAGAATCTATCACGGCTGGTTTAAGGTGAGAGGCAGGATGCACTCTGAACAGGTCGCCAGTCTGTCGTGAAGCTGCACATATGCAACCATCCACACACACATTCCTGGGGCAAATTTAAAGCAGCCAATCAACCAACATGTACAGCATGTCTTTAGAGGAAACCATAGAAAACCCAAACACAGGAAAAACATGCAAACTACACACAGAAAGGACAGTGTTTAAAGCCTCATTCCACTGCGTGACTCGAACCCCCGTCTTTCTTGTTATGAGGCCATCATGCAGCCCTTTTGTGATCTGTAGCGAGAGGAGGAAAGAGGTGGAGGAAAAGCTGGAGAGGTGGAGGTTTGAAGATTAGTCAGAGTAAAACAGAGTACATGTGTGTGAATGAGAGGGATCCAAATGGAAAAGTGAGGTTACAGGGAGAAGAGATAAAGAAGGTGGAAGATTTTAAGTACTTAGGAGCAATGGAGAGTGTGGAAAAGAGGTGAAGAAACGTGTGCAGGCAGGATGGAACGTGTGGAGGAAAGTATCAGGTGTGATGTGTGATAGAAGAGTTTCAGATAAAATGAAAGGAAAACTGTTCAAAACTGTGGTGAGAGCGGCCATGCTGATTGGACCAGTGACAGTGTGGTGAGAGCGACCATGCTGATTGGTCTAGAGACAGTGTGGTGAGAGCGGCCATGCTGATTGGTCTAGAGACAGTGTGGTGAGAGCGGCCATGCTGATTGGTCTAGAGACAGTGTGGTGAGAGCGACCATGCTGATTGGTCTAGAGACAGTGTGGTGAGAGCGGCCATGCTGATTGGTCTAGAGACAGTGTGGTGAGAGCGGCCATGCTGATTGGTCTAGAGACAGTGTGGTGAGAGCGGCCATGCTGATTGGTCTAGAGACAGTGTCACTGATTCAAAGACAGGAAACAGAGATGTTTGTATCAGAGATGAAAATGCTGAGGATCTCTCTGGGAGTGACCAGGATGGACAGGATCAGAGGAACAGCACATGTTAGAGGTTTTAAAGTCAGAGAGGTCAGACTGAGATGGTTTGGACATGTGCAGAGGAGAGAGAGAGAGTACATCAGAAGAAGGATGCTGGGTTTGGAACCACCAGGAAAGAGGACTAGAGGAAGACCAAAGAGGAGGTTCATGGATACAGTGAAGGAAGAAATGAAGATAGTTGGTGTGACCAAAGAGGATGCAGCAGATAGGGTTAGATGGAGGGGACTGACTTGCTGTGGCGCCCCCTAAAGGGAAATGATAGAAGGAGAAGAAGTGCAGCCCTTTTGAAAAAATCAACATGTGAATTTCTTGGATTCTTCATGGGCTGACACCGATTCCCAGTGTAGCTGGTTTGATTTCATCCCAATATAAATTCAGAAGATTTCTTTTTAATTCACAGACGGATCAATGGGATCATTACAGAGTCGCCATGGTGACCGCCTCCCACTCTCTTTCTGTTGTGGGCGACGTCATCACAGCTGTTCTTGTGTATTTTGAGAAAGTTTTTATTAGATTATGATTACATCACACCATTTCCATGATCCATGTTTGGAGTTCTGGAAGCATGGATGGAGCGGGATAGAGATCAAGCTGGTTTATATCTTAGAAATGTTACCGGTGTGATTTATGAAGCTTAGATTGTGTCCGAAGACTGAAGGTATAGTTTAATCAATCCAAAGTTTGTGTGGTGTAAACACGGCTCAGCCAAAGATCTACTTCCAAGTCTTAGTGAGTGAGGCCGCTTACTCCGTTTCTACACGAGTACCATCCCCTCCACACGTATCATGAGACCCCATCTTGTCTCAGGTGTGTAAAATGTAGGAGTTGAATGATTGAACTTTGGATGCTCAAACGCGTAGCAACAACCAATCACTGATCATGCTGCTGTGACGTAGAGATGTTCACCAAAATAAATCTGCTTGTAAGATGACTGGTGAAGGATGTAAATTTACATAATCCTAGTTTGAATGCATCGTCATGGATCACACACAACAAATCTCAGACATTAGCCAACTTGATCTACATCCCACCCGGCCCCCCACCCAAACCACACCTCTAGAACGTCATATATCAATGATGCAAATGATGTGATGCATGTGAAATGATATCCTAATGAGCAGGTAGCTCTTAAAACAATCATAAATAATGGCGAGGTGCCACCGTCGGGCAGCTGTGGTGGCCTCCAAGCTAAATACAGTGGAGTGGGAGGCAGTCACCATGGCAAGTGGGTGTGGGTAACATCAATAAAAAGAGATGGTCCGACTATAAAGAACAGGTAGCGTTAAAAAGAAACAAGCTGCACACCAGGAATCCATGTCTGCCAAGTCCACGTAACTCCCACCTGGATGTTTTAATGATGTTTTCATTATTAATTATCTTTATGGCACAGTGATTAGCACAGTGGGCTCACAGCAAGAAGGATCGGGTTCCGGGTGGCGACGAGGTTTGAAACACTGTCCTTTCTGTGTGTAGTCTGCATGTTCTCCCCATGTATTTGTGGGTTTTCTCCGGGTACTCTGGTTTCCTTCCACCCTCCAAAAACATGCATGCTATAAAATCGTCCTTACGAATGAATGGATGGTTGTCTGTGTGTGTGGC
This sequence comes from Neostethus bicornis, assembly GCA_902685375.1. Classification (NCBI taxonomy): domain Eukaryota; kingdom Metazoa; phylum Chordata; class Actinopteri; order Atheriniformes; family Phallostethidae; genus Neostethus; species Neostethus bicornis. The sequence continues at coordinate 272,744 of CACRXE010000055.1, read as the reverse complement.
TCCGTAACAGGCTGGCAACCCTATTCTACCCTGTAACCAGCCAGGATAGGCTCCGGAAGCCCCCCACCCCCTGTGCATCCCAGTTAGAGATGGACGGTTCAAAAGACAAATGAATCATTTTTATGTGCAGGATGTGAAATATTACGTAGCAGCAGCTGCACGACACACATGGTTTCAAATTGAGTTCCAACATGGTGATTAACGATGTGTCTTAATTAACAATCTTTTTTTTTATGTACGGTCCTACTCTGACAGGGATTTATGTGTGTTTTCTAATTGTTTCATCACTGCTTCAAATGCTTCATTTCACTGTCCTCGGTTCACTTCTTCTTTTGTCCACTAGTCTCCTCTTTTATTGTCTGACAGCTTCTGACTTCCCTCAGAGTCACACTAAAGTCCTCCATTTTTAAAGTTCTCTCAGTGTGTGTTGAAGTTGGCACACACACACACACACACACACACACACACACACACACACACACACACACACACAGATTAGAGTCTCTGGTCCGGTTACCGATCTTACCTGCAGGAGTACATATGGTTCTTGCGAACGCTGCGCCTGAAGAAGCCTTTGCAGCCATCACAGCTGGAGGCCCCGTAGTGTTTCCCAGTGGCCCGGTCCCCACAGATAGCGCACAGGCTGCCTGCCGCCAAGTGCCCGCCAGCGCTCATGCTGGCACTCTCGGATGGAGAGGCGTCTGGGAAAGAAACACACTTCATCAGACAGCGGACGTGTGAACGGGCGGGGAGTAATCACTGCTTCAGTCATGAGACTCTGTAATCAATCAGAAAATGTGCATGTGTATCCTCTGCAGCCATGTGGGGACACGTCTTCTCGGTTCCCGTTAGGTCATGGGAGACTGACTGCATAAACAGTCCATCAGAAAGTGTGTGTGAAGGTTTGAAAGGAGAGACGGGAGATCCCATCCCTGCTGAAACAGGCTGAAACAGGTTTCTTCATCTTAGAACCCAGAAAACACCCCGTGTCACTCCTCACATGGACCCCTTTTATCACGCTCTCTCATTAAACCTTTAAATCAGTAAAAGATCCCCACTCACCGGAACCCAGAGGCAGAACCTGCATGTTCTCAAACTCCAGGGTGGTATAGGCTGGGTCCAGGGCCTCGCTGTAGTCTGCCATGTCCATGTCCAGAGCTGGGCAAACAAACTCTACTACCTGACTTCTCCAAAAAACGAATGCCCCCCACCTCCTCCTGTCTTTTCTCACACCCCTCACACCTCAGAGACCCCCCCGGTGTACGGCCTAGCTCCGCCTAACAGCAGGACGGCTGCAGCAGTGTGATGGTGTGGGTGACTGACATCAGCGATCTCCTCTGTGGAGAGGTGGAGTGTCTGTCTGGTTGATGGTTAACCAGACCCTTCGCTGCTCAATCACCAGCTTCTTACAGATAGCACGACTTAAATATCGGCCACCTCTGCTCCACGGAACATAAACAACATCAACAGATCAGTTCAACATTCTGCAGAGGAACTCGTTCCTGCAGAGATCTGCTCTGATGGAAGTTCAGACGTTTAGACCAGTTTGGTACAAACCGGACTGTGATGGTGCCGCTCTGAGAACCAGACAAACTCTTTGCTTCTTTCTTCTTAGTTTGACATAAAATTTTATAAACTTTTCAGCCTTTTTCATTTTCTCTTAAATTCCGACCATGTTTTAGAATCATTTTCTCATGTTTTTCCTTCAAAAACCACATGAATTTTTGTAGATGTTTAAAAAGACTTTAAACGTTGAAGAATTAACTGCTTCGATGGACGTTTGTTTTTCTTCACATTGAGATTCATTTACTAGAAACACGTAACAGAAAAACCAGTTTGTCACAAATAAACCTCGAAATGAAACACCGAGCAGAAACAAACAGAACCCCCCGCACACTGAACCTGGATGGTTCTGATCCAAACCAAACCATGGATCTCATTTGGATCCACTGGGTCTAAAATCTGTTCCTGCTTTTATTCTCTTGTGATCAACGTGTTTCTTCTCCTTTCAGTGTTTGTTAATCAGAGAGGAGAATCAGGGGTGTCGGACTCGTGTCCTGGGGGGTCGCAGACCTGAAGGTTCAACTTAAATTAAAGAGAAATGACCAGTTAAATAAATTTGGCACCGTGACTAAACGGATGTCCTGTTTAGGGTCTCCTAGACCAGTAGGACCCTCCTAGGTGTCCCTGGAGAAGACACCTAACCCCCTGTCTCTCCCACCGTTGGTGCCATCATGGCTGTGGTGGAATGGGGCAAAGTGATTTCCCCATTTAGGGATCGATATGGCACGGTAAATAACTGGACCAGTGCTCCAGAACCAGAGTCTGAAACCTTTAGAACAAACAGAAAAATCTAAAATGTATTTTTTTCTGTAGAAACTGTTTAAAACAGTAAAATAAAGAATGTTATTGTGAAATATTTATTTAAACTAATAAACAATGTTGTGGCATGTGTGTGATGTGAGCTCGCTGGAACCAGTTGTCTGCAAACAGCAGAGGCGTGTTTGCAGAGAAAGTGCCGGTCCGGAGGCACGGGTCAATGCCCGCTGGTTCAGGAAGGTGAACTTGTTAACCAGACCACACACTCGTTAATGTTCCTAAAGATTCCTTCAGAGAAGAAACCACAGGATCGTCTCTGAGTGACGGTCCTCTGTTCTAACGGTGTGAAGATCATCATGATTAACTCAGTGTGATGGAGGAGACCCGCTCCTTCTTCATATGCGTGTACAGAGGTCGTTCATTAC
>CACRXE010000055.1:245000-262500 GCA_902685375.1 Neostethus bicornis | reverse complement strand
AATCCTGGTTAGTGGTTACCATGGTGAGGATAGGAACGTAGATCCTCGTTACCATGGTGAGGGTAGGAACGTAGATCCTGGTTACCATGGTTAGGGTAAGAACGTAGATCCTGGTTACCATGGTGAGGGTAGGAACGTAGATCCTGGTTACCATGGTGAGGGTAGGAACGTAGATCCTGGTTACCATGGTGGGGGGAGGAACGTAGATCCTGGTTACCATGGTGGGGGGAGGAACGTAGATCCTGGTTACCATGGTGAGGGTAGGAACGTAGATCCTGGATACCATGGTGAGGGTAGGAACGTAGATCCTGGTTAGTGGTTACCATGGTGAGGATAGGAACGTAGATCCTCGTTACCATGGTGAGGGTAGGAACGTAGATCCTGGTTACCATGGTGGGGGGAGGAACGTAGATCCTGGTTACCATGGTGGGGGGAGGAACGTAGATCCTGGTTACCATGGTGAGGGTAGGAACATAGATCCTGGTTACCATGGTGAGGGTAGGAACGTAGATCCTGGTTACTATGGTGAGGGTAGGAACGTAGATCCTGGTTACCATGGTGAGGGTAGGAACGTAGATCCTGGTTACCATGGTGAGGGTAGGAACATAGATCCTGGTTACCATGGTGAGGGTAGGAACGTAGATCCTGGTTACTATGGTGAGGGTAGGAACGTAGATCCTGGTTACCATGGTGAGGGTAGGAAGATACAGTAGATCCTGGTTACCACGGTGAGGGTAGGAACGTAGATCCTGGTTACCATGGTGAGGGTAGGAACGTAGATCCTGGTTACCATGGTGAGGGTAGGAATGTAGATCCTGGTTACCATGGTGAGGGTAGGAACATAGATCCTGGTTACCATGGTGAGGGTAGGAACATAGATCCTGGTTACCATGGTGAGGGTAGGAACGTAGATCCTGGTTACCATGGTGAGGGTAGGAACATAGATCCTGGTTACCATGGTGAGGGTAGGAATGTAGATCCTGGTTACCATGGTGAGGGTAGGAACATAGATCCTGGTTACCATGGTGAGGGTAGGAATGTAGATCCTGGTTACCATGGTGAGGGTAGGAACGTAGATCCTGGTTACCACGGTAAGGGTTGAACGTAGATCCTGGTTACTATGGTGAGGGTAGGAACGTAGATCCTGGTTACCATGGTGAGGGTAGGAACATAAATCCTGGTTACCATGGTGAGGGTAGGAACATAGATCCAGGTTACCATGGTGAGGGTAGGAACGTAGATTGTCTTGTAAATTCAGAGGTTTGCTTTTCAGCTCTTTCTGCACCACCATGCAGCGTCCTGATTACTGCAGACGCTGCACTGATCCATCTGTTGATCTCTCACTCTCCTAAAACATTCATGCTAGATTAGTTGGCTACAATGAAATTGCTCCTAGAGATGAGTGTGTGTTTGTGTCCCCAAAACAGACTGGCAGCCTGTTTTCGTGTGTATCCTGCCTCTTCCCTGACATCAGCTGGGATAGGCTCCATCTCCTCTGTAAACCCATGAGGGTTAAACAGTTCAGGAGATGAAACAAAACAGCTCTGATATGCTACAAACTTATAAAAAGTGAAGTTTGAAGAAAAGTGATGAAGTGATATTTTCTGATATAAAACATGATAATCAATGAGCATCCGTTAAAAGCCGTGCTCCGTCACATGTGACATGTTTAAAAGACAAACATGTTTTTATAATTAACTTAGTGCATCCTAACGTGTGTATGTTGCAGCTCTTCTTCACACAACGTTATACATTGATCTGAGCTCGGTACCATCGTGAGAAGACACTATATTAAACTTTATAAAATGTTCTCTACAGCACCTTTCTACCTACTTTAGGATACACACACACACACACACACACACACACACACACACACACACACACACACACACACACACACACACACACACACACACACACATTTTTATACCTGATGCTGGAAACCATCAGGAGACATTGGGGGTACGGTGTCTTGCTCAAGACAGCCTCAGCATGAACTCTGAATGGGGGTATTAAACCCACAACCCTCGGGTTACAGGAGGGTCCCCCTACCCACTGAGCCATCAACCCCTTCTTCCGTCAACTGAAGCATGTTGAAGTAAAAGTTTTGTTTATTGGTCTCAGCTGCCTATCCCTGATGTAGAGGGGGTGCCAGAGCCAGTCCCGGCTGATTCCAGGCGGGGCCACACACACGACCATTCACACACACACTCCTAGGGGGAATTTCATTACAGTCAATCATCCTAACATGTATGTTTTTGGAGGAAACCAGAGAAAACCCACACATACACATGGAGAACATGCAAACTACACACAGAAAGACCAGTGATTCAAGCCTCACCCCCACTCCGGGACTAGAACACCAATCTTCTTGATGTGTGACCACCGTGTAGCCCTGAATTTAAACTACCGTAATTTCCAGACCATAAGCCGCAAATTTTGTCACACTTTTTCAACCCTGCGGCTTACGTATGTAATGATGCAGCTAATTTATGCATTTTTTCTTTTTCTTAATGCGTTTTTTCTAACGTCCGCCAGGGGCACTCGAGCAGAAAACGTAAGAGTGAGACAGGTGGGATCTACGTGTCGAGTAAGATGCAAGTTTAATGTAGCTTCTCGCTTTGTCCATGAATGAAGTTAGCATGAACAGACCCTCATCATTGAAAATGTAGAAGAAACGTCATGTGACGCAGTTTTCAAGTTAAAACCAATCGAGCTGATAGAGAAGGAAACAGAACTGACTTCATGGTTTCAGTTCACAGGAGGAAGATGAAGACGGCTCTCAGTGACTTTTACCGGTATGTTTTAACCAGCCCTGTTAGGGCTGTGCTACCGTATTCCTGCTGTGTTACTGCCGCGCACTGTTTGGAAAGAAAGGCTAAGGTATATTAATAAAACTTTGAAAACTCTTTCAATGCCCGTCTTTCTTTGTAAATATCTCATGTTTCCATGTGGGCACATCCGGCTTATGTATGTACAAAATGTTTTTTTCTTTAAAAATGTACAGGGCGAAGCTTGTAAGGAAGTGGGTTCTATAGTCTGGAAATTACGGTAATGCAGATACTTCAGTCCAGGTGTTTGTGATCATTGACTGTATTTGTTTAAATAAAAATAAAGCTTTTGAATTGAAATTTAAAGTGATTGGTTGTTTCATTTCTAAGTCAACTTGTGAACAGACGCAGCTAGCTGGACCAAAGACGCTGTGTTTACAGGACAACACGTCTACAGGAGACCATGTTTACAGGAGACCATGTTTACAGGAGACCACGTCTAGGGAAGACTGTGTCTAGAGGAGACCATGTCTACAGGAGACCATGTTTACAGGACAACACGTCTACAGGAGACCATGTTTACAGGAGACCATGTTTACAGGAGACCACGTCTAGGGAAGACCATGTCTAGAGGAGACCATGTCTACAGGACAACACGTCTACAGGAGACCATGTTTACAGGAGACCACGTCTACAGGAGACCATGTTTACAGGAGACCATGTTTACAGGAGACCACGTCTACAGGAGACCATGTTTACAGGACACCACGTCTACAGGAGACCACGTCTACAGGAGACCATGTTTACAGGAGACCATGTTTACAGGAGACCACGTCTACAGGAGACCATGTTTACAGGAGACCATGTCTAGAGGAGACCATGTTTACAGGAGACCATGTTTACAGGAGACCATGTTTACAGGAGACCACGTTTACAGGAGACCACGTCTACAGGAGACCATGTTTACAGGAGACCACGTTTACAGGAGACCATGTTTACAGGAGACCACGTTTAGAGGAGACCATGTTTACAGGAGACCATGTTTACAGGAGACCATGTTTACAGGAGACCGTGTTTACAGGAGACCATGTTTACAGCAGACCACGTCTACAGGAGACCATGTTTACAGGAGACCACGTTTAGAGGAGACCATGTTTACAGGAGACCACGTTTAGAGGAGACCATGTTTACAGGAGACCACGTTTAGAGGAGACCATGTTTACAGGAGACCACGTTTACAGCAGACCATGTTTACAGGAGACCACGTTTAGAGGAGACCATGTTTACAGGAGACCACGTTTAGAGGAGACCATGTTTACAGGAGACCACGTTTACAGCAGACCACGTTTACAGGAGACCACGTTTAGAGGAGACCATGTTTACAGGAGACCACGTCTAGAGGAGACCATGTTTACAGGAGACCATGTCCGCAGCAGAGCAGGTCTGGAAGCAGAGCAGGTCTGGATCAGGGTGAAGCGGATCAGCAGGAGCTTTAGCTCAGCTGCTGCCAAAGAATGTATTTGTATCCTAAATGTTCTGCTTGGGAAGATTTGTCAGAAATATCCTGCAGACAAATGTTGCTATTGTGTCTGAAGGAAAGTATGTGGTACATTACACCAGACCAGACCTGTCCACCATGTGCAGATCTAGTCCAGGACAGACATACAGGTCAGGGGGGTTAGGGGGTCAGGATGTATACAGGAAGCCAGAATCCCCCTGCATGCCAAATAGGAAGTTAAGTCTCAGCATCTATAACCTCCTCAGCTCTTTCTCAGTCCCTCCTGTTGTTACGGTAACCCTGCCGTACATGTTCTCCATGGTCCTGAGTTTTGTAATAAAAAGTTACTCAATCCAAGTTAGCAGGAAGCGTAGCAGCAGCTCAGGAGCTAATCATGTGAGGGAGGGGGACACCAGAGGAGAAGGAGGAGACAGGGAGGACTCTGAAGCAGGGAGGGGCGTCCACACCTGCCAGTACCTGAATCCCAGGTCCCATAGACCCCAGCAGGACCCCCCCAGTACCAGGAGGAGAGGAGGGAGTACTCACCGAGCAAGCGCTCCGGGCTGAGGTGGCGAAAGGAAAGCCCGCCGTGCTGGCCGGCCGGCCTTATCTTATTGATTCTCCTAATCTGGGTAAATGTGGGTGGGGAGGTTAAACAGTAACCAGGCTGCTGTCACCATGGCAACAAGATGACAGAAACTCAAACTTCGAATTATGTTCTCCCCTTTCTATAAAATCTGATCTTTATGTTTTACTGAGAATAAAAAGGACTGAATTGATTGTGTTCATCCTGTGAATCTTGGAAACGAGACACGGTTAAAAACCTGTAAATAGTTTTGTTTAAAAAATGCACAAAAAAAAAAAGACATTTTTTTATGTTAATTCATGACCTTTAGTTAAAAAACAGTGTTTTTTAACATCAACATGTTTAAAAGACAAACTCATTAAAGACCAACTGAAATCTTTGGTTCTATCAGGCTGGTTCTATCAGGTTGGTTCTATCAGGTTGGTTCTATCAGGTTGGTTCTATCAGGTTGGTTCTATCAGGCTGGTTCTATCAGGTTGGTTCTATCAGGCTGGTTCTATCAGGTTGGTTCTATCAGGTTGGTTCTATCAGGCTGGTTCTATCAGGTTGGTTCTATCAGGTTGGTTCTATCAGGTTGGTTCTATCAGGTTGGTTCTATCAGGCTGGTTCTATCAGGTTGGTTCTATCAGGCTGGTTCTATCAGGTTGGTTCTATCAGGTTGGTTCTATCAGGCTGGTTCTATCAGGTTGGTTCTATCAGGCTGGTTCTATCAGGCTGGTTCTATCAGGTTGGTTCTAACAGGTTGGTTCTATCAGGTTGGTTCTATCAGGTTGGTTCTATCAGGCTGGTTCTATCAGGTTGGTTCTATCAGGTTGGTTCTATCAGGTTGGTTCTATCAGGTTGGTTCTATCAGGCTGGTTCTATCAGGCTGGTTCTATCAGGTTGGTTCAGGTTGGTTCTATCAGGTTGGTTCTATCAGGTTGTTTCTATCAGGCTGGTTCTATCAGGCTGGTTCTATCAGGTTGGTTCTATCAGGTTGGTTCTATCAGGTTGTTTCTATCAGGCTGGTTCTATCAGGCTGGTTCTATCAGGTTGGTTCTATCAGGTTGGTTCTATCAGGTTGGTTCTATCAGGTTGGTTCTATCAGGTTGGTTCTATCAGGCTGGTTCTATCAGGTTGGTTCTATCAGGTTGGTTCTATCAGGTTGGTTCTATCAGGCTGGTTCTATCAGGTTGGTTCTATAAGGCTGGTTCTATCAGGTTGGTTCTATCAGGCTGGTTCTATCAGGTTGGTTCTATCAGGCTGGTTCTATCAGGTTGGTTCTATCAGGTTGGTTCTATCAGGTTGGTTCTATCAGGTTGGTTCTATCAGGCTGGTTCTATCAGGCTGGTTCTATCAGGTTGGTTCTATCAGGCTGGTTCTATCAGGTTGGTTCTATCAGGCTGGTTCTATCAGGTTGGTTCTATCAGGTTGGTTCTATCAGGCTGGTTCTATCAGGTTGGTTCTATCAGGTTGGTTCTATCAGGTTGGTTCTATCAGGTTGGTTCTATCAGGCTGGTTCTATCAGGTTGGTTCTATCAGGTTGGTTCTATCAGGTTGGTTCTATCAGGCTGGTTCTATCAGGTTGGTTCTATCAGGCTGGTTCTATCAGGTTGGTTCTATCAGGCTGGTTCTATCAGGTTGGTTCTATCAGGTTGGTTCTATCAGGCTGGTTCTATCAGGTTGGTTCTATCAGGTTGGTTCTATCAGGCTGGTTCTATCAGGTTGGTTCTATCAGGTTGGTTCTATCAGGTTGGTTCTATCAGGCTGGTTCTATCAGGTTGGTTCTATCAGGCTGGTTCTATCAGGTTGGTTCTATCAGGTTGGTTCTATCAGGTTGGTTCTATCAGGCTGGTTCTATCAGGTTGGTTCTATCAGGTTGGTTCTATCAGGTTGGTTCTATCAGGTTGGTTCTATCAGGCTGGTTCTATCAGGTTGGTTCTATCAGGTTGGTTCTATCAGGCTGGTTCTATCAGGTTGGTTCTATCAGGCTGGTTCTATCAGGTTGGTTCTATCAGGCTGGTTCTATCAGGTTGGTTCTATCAGGTTGGTTCTATCAGGTTGGTTCTATCAGGTTGGTTCTATCAGGTTGGTTCTATCAGGTTGGTTCTATCAGGTTGGTTCTATCAGGTTGGTTCTATCAGGTTGGTTCTATCAGGCTGGTTCTATCAGGTTGGTTCTATCAGGCTGGTTCTATCAGGTTGGTTCTATCAGGTTGGTTCTATCAGGCTGGTTCTATCAGGCTGGTTCTATCAGGTTGGTTCTATCAGGCTGGTTCTATCAGGTTGGTTCTATCAGGTTGGTTCTATCAGGCTGGTTCTATCAGGTTGGTTCTATCAGGTTGGTTCTAACAGGTTGGTTCTATCAGGTTGGTTCTATCAGGCTGGTTCTATCAGGCTGGTTCTATCAGGTTGGTTCTATCAGGCTGGTTCTATCAGGTTGGTTCTGGTTCTATCAGGTTGGTTCTATCAGGTTGGTTCTATCAGGCTGGTTCTATCAGGTTGGTTCTATCAGGCTGGTTCTATCAGGCTGGTTCTATCAGGTTGGTTCTATCAGGTTGGTTCTATCAGGCTGGTTCTATCAGGTTGGTTCTGGTTCTATCAGGTTGGTTCTATCAGGCTGGTTCTATCAGGTTGGTTCTATCAGGCTGGTTCTATCAGGTTGGTTCTATCAGGTTGGTTCTATCAGGTTGGTTCTATCAGGTTGGTTCTATCAGGCTGGTTCTATCAGGCTGGTTCTATCAGGCTGGTTCTATCAGGTTGGTTCTATCAGGTTGGTTCTATCAGGCTGGTTCTATCAGGCTGGTTCTATCAGGTTGGTTCTATCAGGCTGGTTCTATCAGGTTGGTTCTATCAGGTTGGTTCTATCAGGTTGGTTATATCAGGTTGGTTCTATCAGGTTGGTTCTATCAGGCTGGTTCTATCAGGCTGGTTCTATCAGGTTGGTTCTATCAGGTTGGTTCTATCAGGTTGGTTCTATCAGGTTGGTTCTATCAGGCTGGTTCTATCAGGTTGGTTCTATCAGGCTGGTTCTATCAGGTTGGTTCTATCAGGTTGGTTCTATCAGGCTGGTTCTATCAGGCTGGTTCTATCAGGTTGGTTCTATCAGGTTGGTTCTATCAGGTTGGTTCTATCAGGTTGGTTCTATCAGGTTGGTTCTATCAGGTTGGTTCAGGTTGGTTCTATCAGGTTGGTTCTATCAGGCTGGTTCTATCAGGCTGGTTCTATCAGGTTGGTTCTATCAGGTTGGTTCTATCAGGCTGGTTCTATCAGGTTGGTTCTATCAGGCTGGTTCTATCAGGTTGGTTCTATCAGGTTGGTTCTATCAGGCTGGTTCTATCAGGCTGGTTCTATCAGGCTGGTTCTATCAGGTTGGTTCTATCAGGTTGGTTCTATCAGGCTGGTTCTATCAGGTTGGTTCTATCAGGTTGGTTCTATCAGGTTGGTTCTATCAGGTTGGTTCTATCAGGCTGGTTCTATCAGGTTGGTTCTATCAGGTTGGTTCTATCAGGTTGGTTCTATCAGGCTGGTTCTATCAGGCTGGTTCTATCAGGTTGGTTCTATCAGGCTGGTTCTATCAGGTTGGTTCTATCAGGTTGGTTCTATCAGGTTGGTTCTATCAGGCTGGTTCTATCAGGTTGGTTCTATCAGGTTGGTTCTATCAGGTTGGTTCTATCAGGCTGGTTCTATCAGGCTGGTTCTATCAGGTTGGTTCTATCAGGTTGGTTCAGGTTGGTTCTATCAGGCTGGTTCTAACAGGTTGGTTCTATCAGGTTGGTTCTATCAGGCTGGTTCTATCAGGTTGGTTCTATCAGGCTGGTTCTATCAGGTTGGTTCTATCAGGTTGGTTCTATCAGGCTGGTTCTATCAGGTTGGTTCTATCAGGCTGGTTCTATCAGGTTGGTTCTATCAGGCTGGTTCTATCAGGTTGGTTCTATCAGGCTGGTTCTATCAGGTTGGTTCTATCAGGCTGGTTCTATCAGGCTGGTTCTATCAGGTTGGTTCTATCAGGTTGGTTCTATCAGGTTGGTTCTATCAGGTTGGTTCTATCAGGCTGGTTCTATCAGGTTGGTTCTATCAGGTTGGTTCTATCAGGCCGGTTCTATCAGGCTGGTTCTATCAGGTTGGTTCTATCAGGCTGGTTCTATCAGGTTGGTTCTATCAGGCTGGTTCTATCAGGTTGGTTCTATCAGGTTGGTTCTATCAGGCCGGTTCTATCAGGCTGGTTCTATCAGGTTGGTTCTATCAGGCTGGTTCTATCAGGTTGGTTCTATCAGGCTGGTTCTATCAGGCCGGTTCTATCAGGCTGGTTCTATCAGGTTGGTTCTATCAGGTTGGTTCTATCAGGTTGGTTCTATCAGGTTGGTTCTATCAGGCTGGTTCTATCAGGTTGGTTCTATCAGGTTGGTTCTATCAGGCTGGTTCTATCAGGTTGGTTCTATCAGGTTGGTTCTATCAGGCCGGTTCTATCAGGTTGGTTCTAACAGGTTGGTTCTATCAGGCTGGTTCTATCAGGTTGGTTCTATCAGGCCGGTTCTATCAGGTTGGTTCTATCAGGTTGGTTCTATCAGGTTGGTTCTATCAGGCTGGTTCTATCAGGTTGGTTCTATCAGGTTGGTTCTATCAGGCTGGTTCTATCAGGTTGGTTCTATCAGGTTGGTTGTATCAGGTTGGTTCTATCAGGCTGGTTCTATCAGGCTGGTTCTATCAGGCTGGTTCTATCAGGCTGGTTCTATCAGGTTGGTTCTATCAGGTTGGTTCTATCAGGCTGGTTCTATCAGGCTGGTTCTATCAGGTTGGTTCTATCAGGTTGGTTCTATCAGGCTGGTTCTATCAGGCTGGTTCTATCAGGTTGGTTCTATCAGGCTGGTTCTATCAGGTTGGTTGTATCAGGCTGGTTCTATCAGGTTGGTTCTATCAGGTTGGTTCTATCAGGTTGGTTCTATCAGGCTGGTTCTATCAGGTTGGTTCTATCAGGTTGGTTCTATCAGGTTGGTTGTATCAGGCTGGTTCTATCAGGTTGGTTCTATCAGGTTGGTTCTATCAGGTTGGTTCTATCAGGTTGGTTGTATCAGGCTGGTTCTATCAGGTTGGTTCTATCAGGTTGGTTCTATCAGGTTGGTTCTATCAGGTTGGTTGTATCAGGCTGGTTCTATCAGGTTGGTTCTATCAGGTTGGTTCTATCAGGTTGGTTCTATCAGGTTGGTTGTATCAGGTTGGTTCTATCAGGTTGGTTCTATCAGGTTGGTTCTATCAGGTTGGTTCTATCAGGTTGGTTCTATCAGGTTGGTTGTATCAGGCTGGTTCTATCAGGTTGGTTCTATCAGGTTGGTTCTATCAGGTTGGTTCTATCAGGTTGGTTGTATCAGGTTGGTTCTATCAGGCTGGTTCTATCAGGCTGGTTCTATCAGGTTGGTTCTATCAGGTTGGTTCTATCAGGTTGGTTCTATCAGGCTGGTTCTATCAGGCTGGTTCTATCAGGTTGGTTCTATCAGGCTGGTTCTATCAGGCTGGTTCTATCAGGTTGGTTCTATCAGGCTGGTTGTATCAGGCTGGTTCTATCAGGTTGGTTCTATCAGGTTGGTTCTATCAGGCTGGTTCTATCAGGTTGGTTCTATCAGGTTGGTTCTATCAGGTTGGTTGTATCAGGTTGGTTCTATCAGGCTGGTTCTATCAGGTTGGTTCTATCAGGTTGGTTCTATCAGGTTGGTTCTATCAGGCTGGTTCTATCAGGTTGGTTCTATCAGGTTGGTTCTATCAGGTTGGTTCTATCAGGTTGGTTCTATCAGGTTGGTTCTATCAGGTTGGTTCAGGTTGGTTCTATCAGGTTGGTTCTATCAGGCTGGTTCTATCAGGTTGGTTGTATCAGGTTGGTTCTATCAGGTTGGTTCTATCAGGCTGGTTCTATCAGGCTGGTTCTATCAGGTTGGTTCTATCAGGCTGGTTCTATCAGGCTGGTTCTATCAGGTTGGTTCTATCAGGCTGGTTGTATCAGGCTGGTTCTATCAGGTTGGTTCTATCAGGTTGGTTCTATCAGGCTGGTTCTATCAGGTTGGTTCTATCAGGTTGGTTCTATCAGGTTGGTTGTATCAGGTTGGTTCTATCAGGCTGGTTCTATCAGGTTGGTTCTATCAGGTTGGTTCTATCAGGTTGGTTCTATCAGGCTGGTTCTATCAGGTTGGTTCTATCAGGTTGGTTCTATCAGGTTGGTTCTATCAGGTTGGTTCTATCAGGTTGGTTCTATCAGGTTGGTTCAGGTTGGTTCTATCAGGTTGGTTCTATCAGGCTGGTTCTATCAGGTTGGTTGTATCAGGTTGGTTCTATCAGGTTGGTTCTATCAGGTTGGTTCTATCAGGCTGGTTCTATCAGGCTGGTTCTATCAGGTTGGTTCTATCAGGCTGGTTCTATCAGGTTGGTTCTATCAGGCTGGTTCTATCAGGCTGGTTCTATCAGGTTGGTTCTATCAGGTTGGTTCTATCAGGTTGGTTCTATCAGGTTGGTTCTATCAGGCTGGTTCTATCAGGTTGGTTCTATCAGGTTGGTTCTATCAGGTTGGTTCTATCAGGTTGGTTCTATCAGGCTGGTTCTATCAGGTTGGTTCTATCAGGTTGGTTCTATCAGGTTGGTTCAGGTTGGTTCTATCAGGTTGGTTCTATCAGGTTGGTTCTATCAGGTTGGTTCTATCAGGTTGGTTCTATCAGGTTGGTTCTATCAGGCTGGTTCTATCAGGTTGGTTCTATCAGGTTGGTTCTATCAGGTTGGTTCTATCAGGCTGGTTCTAACAGGTTGGTTCTATCAGGTTGGTTCTATCAGGTTGGTTCTATCAGGTTGGTTCAGGTTGGTTCTATCAGGTTGGTTCTATCAGGTTGGTTCTATCAGGTTGGTTCTATCAGGCTGGTTCTATCAGGCTGGTTCTATCAGGTTGGTTCTATCAGGTTGGTTCTATCAGGCTGGTTCTATCAGGTTGGTTCTATCAGGCTGGTTCTATCAGGCTGGTTCTATCAGGCTGGTTCTATCAGGCTGGTTCTATCAGGTTGGTTCTATCAGGTTGGTTCTATCAGGCTGGTTCTATCAGGTTGGTTCTATCAGGTTGGTTCTATCAGGCTGGTTCTATCAGGCTGGTTCTATCAGGTTGGTTCTATCAGGTTGGTTCTATCAGGCTGGTTCTAACAGGTTGGTTCTATCAGGCTGGTTCTATCAGGTTGGTTCTATCAGGTTGGTTCTATCAGGCTGGTTCTAACAGGTTGGTTCTATCAGGTTGGTTCTATCAGGCTGGTTCTATCAGGTTGGTTCTATCAGGTTGGTTCTATCATGCTGGTTCTATCAGGCTGGTTCTAACAGGTTGGTTCTATCAGGTTGGTTCTATCAGGCTGGTTCTATCAGGTTGGTTCTATCAGGTTGGTTCTATCAGGTTGGTTCTATCAGGCTGGTTCTATCAGGTTGGTTCTATCAGGTTGGTTCTATCAGGCTGGTTCTATCAGGCTGGTTCTATCAGGCTGGTTCTATCAGGCTGGTTCTATCAGGTTGGTTCTATCAGGCTGGTTCTATCAGGTTGGTTCTATCAGGTTGGTTCTATCAGGTTGGTTCTATCAGGCTGGTTCTATCAGGTTGGTTCTAACAGGCTGGTTCTATCAGGTTGGTTCTATCAGGTTGGTTCTATCAGGTTGGTTCTAACAGGCTGGTTCTATCAGGTTGGTTCTATCAGGTTGGTTCAGGTTGGTTCTATCAGGTTGGTTCTATCAGGTTGGTTCTATCAGGTTGGTTCTATCAGGTTGGTTCTATCAGGCTGGTTCTATCAGGTTGGTTCAGGTTGGTTCTATCAGGCTGGTTCTATCAGGTTGGTTCTATCAGGCTGGTTCTATCAGGTTGGTTCAGGTTGGTTCTATCAGGCTGGTTCTATCAGGTTGGTTCTATCAGGTTGGTTCTATCAGGTTGGTTCTATCAGGCTGGTTCTATCAGGTTGGTTCTATCAGGTTGGTTCTATCAGGTTGGTTCTATCAGGTTGGTTCTATCAGGCTGGTTCTATCAGGTTGGTTCTATCAGGCTGGTTCTATCAGGCTGGTTCTATCAGGCTGGTTCTATCAGGCTGGTTCTATCAGGTTGGTTCTATCAGGCTGGTTCTATCAGGTTGGTTCTATCAGGTTGGTTCTATCAGGTTGGTTCTATCAGGCTGGTTCTATCAGGTTGGTTCTAACAGGCTGGTTCTATCAGGTTGGTTCTATCAGGTTGGTTCTATCAGGTTGGTTCTAACAGGCTGGTTCTATCAGGTTGGTTCTATCAGGTTGGTTCAGGTTGGTTCTATCAGGTTGGTTCTATCAGGTTGGTTCTATCAGGTTGGTTCTATCAGGTTGGTTCTATCAGGCTGGTTCTATCAGGTTGGTTCAGGTTGGTTCTATCAGGCTGGTTCTATCAGGTTGGTTCTATCAGGCTGGTTCTATCAGGTTGGTTCAGGTTGGTTCTATCAGGCTGGTTCTATCAGGTTGGTTCTATCAGGTTGGTTCTATCAGGTTGGTTCTATCAGGCTGGTTCTATCAGGTTGGTTCTATCAGGTTGGTTCTATCAGGTTGGTTCTATCAGGTTGGTTCTATCAGGTTGGTTCTATCAGGTTGGTTCTATCAGGCTGGTTCTATCAGGTTGGTTCTATCAGGTTGGTTCTATCAGGCTGGTTCTATCAGGTTGGTTCTATCAGGTTGGTTCTATCAGGTTGGTTCTATCAGGTTGGTTCTATCAGGCTGGTTCTATCAGGTTGGTTCTATCAGGCTGGTTCTATCAGGCTGGTTCTATCAGGTTGGTTCTATCAGGTTGGTTCTATCAGGTTGGTTCTATCAGGTTGGTTCTATCAGGCTGGTTCTATCAGGCTGGTTCTATCAGGTTGGTTCTATCAGGTTGGTTCTATCAGGTTGGTTCTATCAGGTTGGTTCTATCAGGCTGGTTCTATCAGGTTGGTTCTATCAGGTTGGTTCTATCAGGTTGGTTCTATCAGGCTGGTTCTATCAGGCTGGTTCTATCAGGCTGGTTCTATCAGGCTGGTTCTATCAGGCTGGTTCAGGCTGGTTCTATCAGGTTGGTTCTATCAGGTTGGTTCTATCAGGCTGGTTCTATCAGGCTGGTTCTATCAGGTTGGTTCTATCAGGTTGGTTCTATCAGGCTGGTTCTATCAGGTTGGTTCTATCAGGTTGGTTCTATCAGGTTGGTTCTATCAGGTTGGTTCTATCAGGTTGGTTCAGGTTGGTTCTATCAGGCTGGTTCTATCAGGTTGGTTCTATCAGGTTGGTTCTATCAGGTTGGTTCTATCAGGCTGGTTCTATCAGGCTGGTTCTATCAGGCTGGTTCTATCAGGCTGGTTCTATCAGGTTGGTTCTATCAGGCTGGTTCTATCAGGCTGGTTCTATCAGGCTGGTTCTATCAGGTTGGTTCTATCAGGCTGGTTCTATCAGGCTGGTTCTATCAGGCTGGTTCTATCAGGTTGGTTCAGGTTGGTTCAGGTTGGTTCTATCAGGCTGGTTCTATCAGGCTGGTTCTATCAGGCTGGTTCTATCAGGTTGGTTCAGGTTGGTTCTATCAGGCTGGTTCTATCAGGTTGGTTCTATCAGGTTGGTTCTATCAGGCTGGTTCTATCAGGTTGGTTCTATCAGGTTGGTTCTATCAGGCTGGTTCTATCAGGTTGGTTCTATCAGGTTGGTTCTATCAGGTTGGTTCTATCAGGCTGGTTCTATCAGGTTGGTTCTATCAGGTTGGTTCTATCAGGTTGGTTCTATCAGGTTGGTTCTATCAGGCTGGTTCTATCAGGCTGGTTCTATCAGGTTGGTTCTATCAGGTTGGTTCTATCAGGCTGGTTCTATCAGGCTGGTTCTATCAGGTTGGTTCTATCAGGCTGGTTCTATCAGGTTGGTTCTATCAGGTTGGTTCTATCAGGCTGGTTCTATCAGGCTGGTTCTATCAGGTTGGTTCTATCAGGTTGGTTCTATCAGGCTGGTTCTATCAGGTTGGTTCTATCAGGCTGGTTCTATCAGGTTGGTTCTATCAGGTTGGTTCTATCAGGTTGGTTCTATCAGGTTGGTTCTATCAGGCTGGTTCTATCAGGTTGGTTCTATCAGGTTGGTTCTATCAGGCTGGTTCTATCAGGCTGGTTCTATCAGGTTGGTTCTATCAGGTTGGTTCTATCAGGCTGGTTCTATCAGGCTGGTTCTATCAGGTTGGTTCTATCAGGTTGGTTCTATCAGGCTGGTTCTATCAGGCTGGTTCTATCAGGTTGGTTCTATCAGGTTGGTTCAGGTTGGTTCTATCAGGTTGGTTCTATCAGGTTGGTTCTATCAGGCTGGTTCTATCAGGTTGGTTCTATCAGGTTGGTTCTATCAGGTTGGTTCTATCAGGTTGGTTCTATCAGGCTGGTTCTATCAGGTTGGTTCTATCAGGTTGGTTCTATCAGGCTGGTTCTATCAGGTTGGTTCTATCAGGTTGGTTCTATCAGGTTGGTTCTATCAGGCTGGTTCTATCAGGTTGGTTCTATCAGGTTGGTTCCATCAGGTTGGTTCTATCAGGCTGGTTCTATCAGGTTGGTTCTGTGTCACAGAGATGGAGTTTTAACAATGATAAGAAATATTTTGTGAATTTATCTTTTAAGGAGGAGACGGTGGCTCAGTGGTCAGACGGGAAGGTAACTGAAAGTTTGCGGGTTTGCATCCCACCGAGTTTACGTCTAAGGTCTTTAGAGAAGACACCTGTTTCCATTGGAGCCGTCAGAGGTGGCAGCCTGCTGAGGTGTAATGTTATTCCATGTTTGTTCATCCTGTTCAGTAACGTCTACAGATGCTGGATTAACATCCTGACGGGCACTAGTTTCCTTTTTTTCATCACTTTTAATTCTAATCTTTACATTTATTTAGTGTCTTCTCAATCAGCATGTGTTGGTTTTTACTGTTGGTTATCTGTGTGTGTGTGTGTGTGTGTGTGTGTGTGTGTGTGTGTGTGTGTGTGTGTGTGACAGAGAGAGGCTGGTAGAACTGGACTGGTAGACTTCTGGAGGTTTGATATTCAAAAAGTAGATCTTGGGATAAAAAGTTTGGATACCCCTGAAATCCTCTCCTACCCCCCTTATGCATATTTAATCTGTCCTGTTTTTATTAGATTTTAAACACGTGTTTGATTTCTTATTTTATCTTTTAAATATTTATGAATTTTACAAACAGTACACACACGTAAGAAAAACATATATATAATAATGACAATAAGACCACCACCCCGACCACCCCTCCTTCTGCCAAATCCATACAGAATATTAATTTAGTTCATAAACAATAATAATTTAAAAAGAAGAGTCATAGAGAAAGAAAAAAAATAGTCAGTCAGAAAATCAGTGAAGTAAAAATTATATATATAAAAACAGCAAAAACAAGAAAAACAACAACATAAATAAATAAATCAAATCTGACCATAAAGAGCAAATATGTTTACACATGTAAAGAAATAAAGAAAATAAAATAAAAAGCTGAAATCAGGCCTCCTTCTGATGAAAGTTTAAAGTATTTTAAAAAGGTCTTCTTTACGCTCAGATTTTCTCAGGTGTGTTTTCTTTCATTTAAGACATTTAAAGCTCATCTCTCATCCAATGGGATGAGGTGGGCGGGGCCTTATTTTTATTATTTCTTTTATTTTTGTAGTTTTAAGTTTTTTCTTCCTTTACTTGTATTATTTTTTATGTTTACTGTGCTCCTGTACCACACACTTCCTTCGTGTGTGATCAGTAAACTACATCTGATAAACAGTCCAGATGAGACCCTCTGGTGGCCCCGGGCCCTCTGAATGCCCTGGGCCCTCTGGAGGCCCCGGGCCCTCTGAAGGCCCCGGACCCTCTGAATGCCCCGGGCCCTCTGGAGGCCCCGGACCCTCTGGAGGCCCCGGGCCCTCTGGAGGCCCCGGGCCCTCTGGAGGCCCCGGACCCTCTGAATGCCCCGGGCCCTCTGGAGGCCCCGGGCCCTCTGAAGGCCCCGGACCCTCTGAATGCCCCGGGCCCTCTGGAGGCCCCGGACCCTCTGAAGACCCAGTAACCTAAAGCTCTTCACTAGTAACATTCGGGCCTGAGAGTGGGGTCCTTGTCCTCCTGAAGTAAACACTGTGAATCTAGAGAATATTTAAGAGTTAAAATAGAATGATTTTCTATCAGAGTGAAAAATCTAAAAGTCATAAAAAAAGAACTTTTATTTAATAAAAGTGAAAAAAAAAAAAAACTTATTTTCTGTCAGTTTGAACGTTTTTTTAACTTGTAACATCCTCCTGACTGACTGGTTACTTTTTTTTTTTTTCGTTCTTCATCCTTGTAGGGTCATTAAAACCCTCCTTTAGATTTGGTATCTTTGGAAAGCCTTAAATGTCCTCTTTGGTTTTAAAGAGTTTTGATACAGTGTGTGAAGAAGGTTTCAAAATGTCCTCCTCCATAGAATACACATTTAAAATATTGTTTATCAGGAGGATAAAATAAAGTTTAAACTGATACCTTTTATTTTCATTTGTTTAGTGTTTTTTCTAAATGATTTTTTAGTTTATTTCCATTATGTGTCATTGTTTTTTACCTTGAGCGTGTGTGTGCGTGTGTATGTGTGTGTGTGTATGTGGTGTGTGTGTATGTGTGTGTGTGTTTATGTGTGTGTATGAGTGTGTGTGTGTG